>JAPMLY010000311.1:147500-245725 GCA_026401115.1 Tetraselmis chui
GTCGCCGATTAGATATCTACTTGGAGGGGAAGAACTCTTGCGTCGGTTGTACAGGTCCTATACGAGCGTATGCTGTTGTGGGTTTGCTGTCGGCGCTTGTTGGTGACGAGGTGCCACGCGTTTGAAGTCCTCGGTGGTGTTGAGTGGTTTGGAGGGACGTATCGGTTGGTGAGGGCGGTCTTCTTCCATGGCGACTGGCAGGTTGCCAAGGTTGTCTAGAGGGGTGTCGTCCATTGCTACGGGGAGGTTTGTGCAGAACGGGGGTAGGGTGGTTAGTGTCGCTCGTGTTGTGAGCGGGTTGATCCGGTCTGAGCTAGCGCAATGGTAGTTCTTAGTCGTTTCATCTTGTCTTTGGCTTGAGTGAGAAAGGTGGTCCGGGCGTTGGGCAGGGAAATACGTAGGGAGCCACCGAGAAGGCTCGCCCCATCCGCGTCCAGCAAGCAGGAGATGAAGACGATTGTGTGTCAATCAACGGTAGCGTGGAGGTGGCACGGTCGGGTAACCTTGGGGGTCGCCCGGTAGTGGCCTAGGCAGCGTCCGCGGCGGCTTGGGAGGCTAGGTCGGTACGGTTGATCGTTGCCGAGGTGTTTAGGATGGGTTTATTGGGGACGATTTCGACCTCTTCCGGCGAGGGCGTCGGGATACGGCACACGCGTTGGAAGAGGGGAGAAATTAAGCCCGGCATGGGGTGACTGGTGATTTTTTTAGGGATGTGGCGTAGAGAAGTGCGAGGGGTGAGGTGAGGCTGAACACCAATTTGCGTTTGTCGGTGAAGGTGTCGGCCTCCGCGCCGAGAGAGAGGGTGCCGTTCCCGTCCGGGCCGTCGCGTGTCAGAACGAACTTGGTGTTGTAGGGGGGGGGTACTGATCCCCGCGTCCGTAAGCTTAATTGGAAATTGGAAATTGGAAATTGTTTACAACATGTGCCGGCAAACTTGACCGACTGCTGTCTCTCGGGCCACTCTACTTCGCCATACAGAACTTATTAGCAAGTTGGGCCCGGGTCTCTTCGACCAGGTACACCTATCGACACACCTATCTGCAATGTGTGTCGACGTTCCTCGGGAGTTAAAAAAAACTGTAAGCAACCACAGTAATTGCCACAGTCCCCCCGCCTAAGCAGTAACAGCGTAATAATTTTGTAATCAAGAAAAACAGATCCAAAATAAATCCACTTGTCGAGAAATGCAAAACTAAACTGCTGCTCGACCTTCACGATGCTCGGCCCGCTCCCACCGAACCGGGGTGCCGACCGGCCGAGGCCGGTCGGCGTTCGGGAGGGACGACGGGCCAGCCTAATCTAGCTCCCGCGTGACTTCGGTCTTGCCGAAGAAAGGAGGGGAAAGGCTGGCAAAAAACCCCTCCTCGCGTGGTCGCTCGTCGATCCCGCCGCCCCATCCCGTAAGCCCCGCCAAGGTCGCCGCCGCATCCGCCGACGCGACGGTCCTCCTTGTCGAGGTCCCCCGTCACCTCGAGGGCAGGTGGGGGGGACCGAGACACATAGACATAGAAAAATTTGGCCCTCATGCCTCCGCACCTGAATTTTCCCCGCTCATTTCCCCGGTTTTTTCTCTGTCTGGTACCCGGGTACCTGTCAGGTAGTCCGGCATGCGTCCGTACCCTCCCCCCTCTGATCGCGCGTCCACCTAGTAGACTTTGTTGAGGTTGGGGCCTCCGCGCTTACTCGGGCCCCCCCGCAAGGGTCTCGTCTATCCGGTAGTGGGTATCGAGTAGGGGGGGGGGGGGGGGGGGGGGGGGGTCAGGTCGCCGTAGCCGGTTCCGTCGGGCCGCGGGTGCACGGAAATTAGTCAAAACCCTCCGTACGTCGCGACAGGCCTCCTTGCCGCCCAAGCCTACCCCTCCCCCTCGGGAGATGTATCTTGTCGGCGTGGCGGCTCGCTAGTGAGCGCCCTACCCTGGTGCTGCTCCCCAACTAGCTCGACGCCGGGTACGGACATTAGTTTAATTATCCAAAAAGCCCTCCGTACATGGCTTTCCGGCGGCGGCTGATCCTGAGGATCGCCGCCGCCTCACATAGCCGCTCCTCCGCCTGCGACCTGCCACCGGCATGTGCCATGTCTTGCCTCACCCCCTGAGAAGTGTCGACCGGCACAGGGTTGGTCGGCGGCTAGCGAGCGCCCTTTCCTGGCGCTGCTTCCCGGCTGACCACCATCAGTTCCAACACCCACCCCCCACCGCAGATCCGGCCGTACCCTATTGAACCATGCAAACACAGTTAGTGTGGAAGATAACTTACGCAAACGTAGTTACAGTCACAGTCCCGCAAACGGAACAGTTACGGCGACAACCAGCCTACAGGCGTGGTGTCGGGACAACAGAAGTGAGAGAGCTGTAGCCTAGCGACAGCTCTGTACCGAGTCAAACAGTTTATCGGTATGTCCGATCTAAACATGTACTAATCATATCTAGAGTAGCTTCTAGTAGCTATCTGCAACTAATACGTATACGGTATTACTTACAACACTCCCCTGAAGGTAGCTACGGGATGAAGCGTTGCATTGGGTCTTGTCCTCCAAGGATCGCACTTCGGTGTCTTGCTAGTGCAGGTCCTGCGACGGGTTTGGCGAGCATGTCATCCACCATCTGGTCAGTGGGGAGGTACCTCAACTTGATGGTTCCCTGCTCCACGTGGTCTTTGAGGAAGTGCCACTTCAGACCGATGTGCTTAGTCTTCTCGCTGACCAAGGCATTCTGGGAGTATGCAATGGCGCTTTGGTTGTCCTCCCAGATGGTGGTGGTTTCAGTGATGGGGGAGTTGAAGATTTCCCCCAGGAGTTGTCGGAGGTGGAGTCCCTCCTTGGTGGCGTCAGCCGCAGAGTAGTACTCGGCTTCACACGTGGATTGAGCCACACAAGTCTGTTGTTTGGACTTGTAACTGACTGGCCCGCGTCCGAGGGTGAAGAGATAGCCGGAGCGAGACTTGCGGGTGCTGCTGTCGTTGGCCCAATCAGCGTCGGCAAAGCCTGTGAGTTGGAGGCTGTGGTCTTGGCCCCCCCCTCAACGTCAGGCGCATGTCGATGGTGCCATGGAGGTAGCGGAGGACCTTTTTCAGAGCCTGCAAGTGTGCCTCGGTGGGTGAGGCTTGGGCAGAGCCGAGGATGCTCAACGCAGTGGAGACATCGGGGCGTGTACACACGGCTGCGTACTGGAGGCTGCCCATGAGATTGGGGTAGACGTCCTTGGCCACCCCTGTGAGAGAGGGCGAATTCAAGTGTGCGAGGCCGGCGAGGCAGCCCGGGTCCATCGGAAGTGACGACGGCTTAGAGTCGGACATGCTGTACTTGGCGAGTATGTCGCGCATGTACTTGGACTGGTCCAGCGAGATTGTGCGCGTGGAGCGATCGCGGGTAATGTGCATGCCGAGGAGTTGAGAGAGGTCGCCTAGGTCCTTGATCTTGAACCGTGCTCCGAGTTGGGCTTTGAACGATGCGAGCCAAGTGGCATCATTGCATGCCGCGGGAATGTCATCGACGTACAAGGCGATCATGGCGAAAACGTGGCCGGTGCGGAAGATGTAGATGCACGGGTCGGAGACGCATTGTTGCCATCCATGGTCGACGAGCCATGCACGAAGTAGCATGTTGAACTCGCGAGGGGGGGGTAGCTTAAGGCCGTAGAGGCAGCGCTTGAGGTGACAAACCTTGGACGTTCCTCGCAATCAGACGCTCCTGAAGTACAGGTCCCACCCCCTCGAGGTAGGAATGTTCTTAGTAGTATCTTTACGCAAAAAAAAATATCGGACGGGCCGAGCGGGAGATCTCGGTGCCGGTATTGCACAGAAATTATTTTTTCAAAAGCCCTTTGTACATGGCTTTCCCGACAGCTGCTGATCCCGCGGATCGAGTTGTCGGCCCTCTTAGCCCCCTACCGTGCCAGGCATGGCACGGCTACGGGGTTTCCAGCGCCCACCACGGGGAGGTGAGGGGATGCCGACGGGCCCGCGAGCGCACCCCCCTCCGGAGCCGCCGCCGCTGCGCCGCCGGCGGGCGCCCCGTGAGCTTAGCACGTATGCGTTTCATGCGTAGCTTGCCTGCTTCGGCGGCCATGTTGTGGGTGATGGAGTCGTTGATATCTTGGCCTAGTTTCTCGGTGGAAGTTAGTATAAAGCGCTCGAAGTGTTTGGCCTCGATCATGCGGCAGTCGAGGCCCCACTCATAGAACATATTGTCAACGGAGGGGAAGGCGGTAGACCCGAGCCCCTAAGGGGGAGCCGTGCCGGGGACATTGAAGTGCGCATAAGCGGTCGCCGATAGGGATTGCTAGCGGGGACTTGTCGGTGGCGTCAATCAAGGACTAGGTGTGGTGGGTTGAGAGTATTTCGAGTCGGACAGTGGCATCGGCTAGGTGAGGCTTGTAGACGTTCCGCAATTTTAGTGTGCGAAGGGGGTTCTTTTGGGGGGCATAGATAACGGGCCGTGGGTAGGGGTGGTCATTGTTCTCGTAATCCGTCAATGTTTGCTATGTAGCGTCATAGATGTCTTTTCCCACGTCTAAGATTGCGTCCGCCACGTCGTCCCAGATGTGAGTTATGGCGGTGTTGAGAAGATCGCGGGTTTGGTAGGTGTTGAGGCCTTGGACTTTATGGCCAATGAACCATAGGTGGTGGCTGCCCCTCTCCTCCTCATCGAGATGAGGCGCTCTAAATGAAAGTTTCGCAAGGGTTATCGTCATGGTCGCAAAGGAGCTCGGAGACTTAGTTGGTGTGGCTATGTATGCGTAAAATGTCATGGCAGTAGGGCGGCAGCCGATGTGGATAATGACTGCACCGGTAGTCTTGGGTGAAAAGTTGCGTTTGGCGGTTGGGGTCTTGGGGGAAGCCGGGTCGGGCCGTGAGTAGATATGAATGTATTTTGGGTGGACTCTCAGACTCCATCGGTTTATGGTAGACGCAATGCGCTTGTGAGCAATAGAGTTCATGCAGCCCAATGTGAGAGGGACTTTGGGTTTGACGAGCTTGTTGAGCTTGCGCACGACCGGCTCGTTCTCATGTGTGATTGAATGTTCTCCGGCGACAGTCGGGTGGTGGGGGAGGCACGAGTCGGGGAATTACCGAGTAAGTGAGGTGGCGGGCCTTGTCCATGAAGTCTGTAGAGTCCCTCGTGGTTGGATGTGGGGGTGGTGGTGATGGTCATGCAGCGGCCGCCTACGTGGTAGGCGGTAGGTGATCCGTGGAGTTGTAGCTTTTGGTTCCGCCGGAGTTGGTAGTTTATCAACCGTCGCGACGGGGGGAGAGCTCCCCTCCGGTATGGGGTCACCTCCGGTATGGGGTCACCTCCGGTAAGCCCATTTGCTCGGGCCGTTCCGCGTGCTCGACGGGTTCGGAGGATAAGTTGGTGGCCATTTTGCAGCGTGCAACCTGCGAGCGTAATATGTCGGCTCGGATGTAGTCGAGGAGTATTTTCTGGAAACACAACATGGACGGATGTAGTGATGCGGCGGTTGGGTTGTAGACACGGTACCCTGGGGCGTCATGCAGGGACTGGATCCGGATCCTACGGCTCCGCGATTCCCCGAGACTACTCGGGTTCGGACTCGGTCTCGTGGGTCCGGACCCTAGAATCACAGGTAATCGCGGGATCCGGACCCTAGAATCACAGGTAATCGCTGGATCCGAACCCTAGGTTCGGTAGGTAATCGCGGGATCCGAACCCTAGAATCACAGATAATCGTAGGATCCGGTACCAGTTATTGTAAGTAATCGTTGGATCCGGTACCAGTTATTGTAAGTTATCGTCGCATCCGGTACCAGTTATTGTAAGTGATCGTTGGATCCGGTATTCATCGTACTTTAATGGATCCGCGGTAATCGCGAGTACCTCATCCCCGCAAAACGATGTGGAATCGCGATACACAATCAGTACTCACGATTCCGAGTATCTCACGATTCTATGGTGGCCCGAAGTGACACGCTGTTTTTGGGGGGAGGTATTTGGCAATGCAAATCTGTTGAGGTGTATGTCTAGGATTGGTTCAATAGCCCTTATTGTTGTCATTCCGCAGCCTTGAATCGATTGTAGCCCACCCAAGGGCTTGTTAAACGGTGCGTACGCGCTTGAAATCCACCATCATCTGCCCGTCCACATCCAACTCCTATCATAGTTAGCAACAATGGCGGGGCAAGCGGGAAGTAGTAAACCGTCTAGATCAGGGAAGAGCTTGTCATCGACGGCTATCCAACGTACAGAAGAGGAGCTTGTTGGGAATTCAGATAGGGTGTTCATGATACCTCAATCAAAATCTACTGTATGGGATCCAAGCATGAGCAAGCGCATACAACTAGTAGAGATGTAAAAATTGAATTTGCAGTACAAATTTCCCCCAAAATGCGCAATTTGTATCAATTTGCATGAGTACTTCGAGAACTTGTTGGAATCGCGAACCCAACGAATCCAACGGAACCAAAAATTTAGAAATACTCATGTACTCGGTTCCGGAACCGAAAACACAGGTACTCGCGGGATCCGGACCTTAGAATCACAGGTAATCGCGGGGTCCGAACCCTAGAATCACAGGTTGTCGGGGGATCCGGACCCTAGAATCACAGGTAATCGCGGGATCCGGATCCTTTTTTTAAGGTACTCACTAGTTCCGGATTCTAAAAAATCAGGTACTCATGGATCCGAACCCAACAAAAAAATGGCGGATCCAGTCCATGGCGTCATGCGGGTAATCAACCATTACGCCACGAAACGCTTTTTCGCTGAGTTTCCGACGTAATTTGTCGGGCACCTTGGCAAAAACCCGAAGACGCGGAACTTGGAGGCGTCGGGCGCTGTCGACGTAAGGAGAGTGATGGGGACGCCACCGGTAAGGCCAACCGCGCGGATGTAAGTGCGGTTGCGAAGGTGCACAACCGTGCTCTCAACGCACGACCACATGAAATTTGGGACGGCCATTCTGTGGAGCATTGCGGATGCATTGTCCCGGATTGTGCGCCAGGGGCGTTCGGCTTTATTGCCAAGCATGTGGTGGGCATAGGCGGCCGAGAATTGTTCACCGACACCCATGCGAGCACACCTGTAAGGGGTCGCAACACCTTAAAAGTAGAATCTGAGTCAAATTTGATGACTCGGGGGAAGGTGCTTGACTAAGAGTGGTGGAGTGCATGCAGGTGGCGGATCTCCAACAGGATGTACTCGAGTTCTGACGAGCAAGTATCGTCCTTGTACTTCAAGAACCGCACCCACATGTAGTCTATGTGGTGGTCGATGACGAGCAGGTTGTAGCGGAGGCCATGTGAGGATGGGACATTCACGGGGCCCCATATATCTGAGGATAGGTTCATCAAGGCGCGTGATGGTTTCGTGCAAGCAGTGGTAATGCGGCATTGGCCTTGTGGAGCAAGCATGAATCGCAAGATTTATTTTTACAGAGCTTTCTAACGCCGGGCTAGTTGGGACACCGTCGGTGTGATGGGCCTACAAGCTTTGCATGTTAAGGTGTCCGAAGCGGCGGTACCACAGTACTCGGTCGCATTGGGCAGTGAGGGCCACACGGAGACCGGCTCCATGCGGCGAATCCGCTGTGGGGCTTGGGTGCATGTATGGTTGATGTGGTAGGAGGTAGAGTCCGTTGCCGGACGGCGTTAGCACATCTATTCCGGTGGGTACCATGAGCATGCCAGTTTTAGAGAGAGTAGAACAAACATATTCACGGTCGCAGTGAGTTTGCATCCAATTGACATTGAGGAGGCGACCGATGCGCTGAGCAGAGCGAGTTTGCATGTCAGGGGTGTACAACGCACGGATTGTGCGGTAAATGGACAGACCATACGCCAACGGAACGGTAATCTGAACTGTGCCACTGCCATTAACGTCAACACTGACACCACCAACGCGAGAAGGGACGGTGGGTGGATTGAACTTAACGAAGTAACTTCGAAACCCAGTTAAATTGATAGAGTAGGTGTAGTCTATCACCCAAAACTGAGAGCAGGGACATGATCCGGATCCTACGGCTCCGCGAATCCCCGAGACTACTCGGGTTCGGACTCGGTCTCGTGGGTCCGGACCCTAGAATCACAGATAATCGCGGGATCCGGACCCTAGAATCACAGGTAATCGTTGGATCCGGTACCAGTTATTGTAAGTAATCGTAGGATCCGGTACCAGTTATTGTAAGTAATCATTGGATCCGGTATTCATCGTACTTTAATGGATCCGCGGTAATTGCGAGTACCTCATCCTCGCAAAACGATGTGGAATCGCGATACACAATCAGCACTCACGATTCCGAGTATCTCACGAGTCTATGGTGGCCCGAAGTGACACGCTCTTTTTTGGGGAGGTATTTGGCAATGCAAATCTGCTGAGGTGTATGTCTAGGATTGGTTCAATAGCCCTGATTGGTTCAATGATTGTTGTTATTCCGCAGCCTTGAATCGATTGTAGCCCACCCAAGGGCCAGTTACACGGTGCGTACGCGCTTGAAATCCACCATCATCTGCCCGTCCACATCCAACTCCTATCATAGTTAGCAACAATGGCGGGGCAAGCGGGAAGTAGTAGACCGTCTAGATCAAGGAAGAGCTTGTCATCAACGGCTATCCAACGTACAGAAGAGGAGCTTGTTGGGAATACGGATAGGGTGTTCAGGATACCTCAATCAAAATCTACTGTATGGGATCCAAGCATGAGCAAGCGCATAGAACTAGTAGAGATGTAAAAATTGAATTTGCAGTACAAAGCTCCCCCAAAATGCGCAATTTGTATCAATTTGCATGAGTACTTCGAGTACTTGTTGGAATCGCGAACCCAACGAATCCAACGGAACCAAAAATTTAGAAATACTCATGTACTCGGTTCCGGAACCGAAAACACAGGTACTCGATAGATCCGAACCCTAGAATCATAGGTAGTCGCTGGATCCGAACCCTAGAATCACAAGTAATCGCGGGATCCGGACCCTAGAATCACAGGTAATCGCGGGGTCCGAACCATAGAATCACAGGTAATCGCGGGATCCGGATCCTTTTTTTTGAGGTACTCACTAGTTCCGGATCCTAAAAAATCAAGTACTCATGGATCCGAACCCAACAAAAAAATGGCGGATCCAGTCCCTGACTGAGAGAGGTTACGACCATGGGCGAGGGAAGATAAGAACGTAAATGAACTGAAGGGGGCACTCACCTCATTGTCGTCATATCCTTCGGTGCATTCCTCAAAGATGGGCATGGCTTCAGTGTCATCAATGGGGACGTCGCTCAGCATGTCAGCGTGTGCAGCGGCATTGCCTCCAAGGGTGTCATACTTTTGGATGATCATTTTGCGCTTGGCGAGGGTCCACTTCAGAAGAGCGTCATCTGAGGTTGTGCACGACGACAAGATGTGGTTTAGGCTGCCTTAGGCACTGCACTTGTTGGGCAGTCCATGACCGCCGCGAGTGCCACGGTGATTGTGTCCACGCCCGCTGTTGGAACCACGACCATCAGCGACAAACGCAGAGATCGGAGGGGCGGGGCCATCGGGGGCTGTCAAGACCGGGTCCGGTAGTCCATGTTCTGTGCCAAGTGGAGGATGTTTGCCATCACTTCGTATGCGGGCATGAGATACTTGGTATCGAAAGCGTTGATGACACCTTGTTTGGCATGACCGAAGTGGCCGGTGCTGAAAATGCCACGCAATATCGTGAGGCCCATATTGTGAGGGTGAATGGTAGCATAGCCATCAATCATCACACATGTCTCGTTGTAGTCGTCACATGTCTTGCGCATGAAGTGGACGTATTATGTAAGCGATTGGCATGGGCGTTGTCGAAGCATGAGGTTATCAAATTAGCAGCGAAAGGGAGCATGCGAGTAGCAAAGATGGACTTGACGGCCTTATGCTTGTTTTCGTTGGCTACGTGCAACAACATGGCGTAGGCATGGAATTGTGCAGCTTCGTCGAGCCAAACGCCGGACTCCCGGATAGCGAGCTAGGGAATGAGGTACGCAGCTTTTAGGGACATGAAGGTGAGGATGTTCCTCTTCCACAGCCTGAAGTATGTGTTTGGACCCATGGTTGGAACAATCATCTTCATGGAGCGGTTTAGGGATTCCTTGTCAAAGCCGGTGGCTTCGTGCACAGCGCGTCTGATGACCATTGGGTCATCAATGGTGGAGCGGCGCCCCCCGCGTCCATTGTTGCCCCCACAATGGGCGTTTGAGAACGGCTGACCTACATGAAAGGATGGCGGACCACCTTGGGTTTGGGGATGGCCATTCTTGGGCTGTGGGTCGCCGTACGGGGGTTGTAGGGCGCCAAGGGAGCGTTGTTGGCAGGGCTGGCTATGAGGGATGTGTGGGACCGGTGGGGGCTCGTGAGGGTTGAAAAGTGGGTGTGGTGGTGGGTGGGGTTGGTGGACTAGAGGCGGGGTCTGGACTAGAGGTGCGTCGCGCAGGGCGTCGCGTTGGCGCACATAGGCTATCTCTTTCGCTTGTGCGTCTAGATGCGCGTTAATCAGGGCCATCTTTTTCATAACGAGCGAGAGTGCATCTGGGGGGGGGGGGGGGGGGGGGGGGGGGGGGGAGTCCCGAGTGTTCTGACGGGAGGATTGTACCTCACGGTCGTCGGGGGTGTGAGCAGGTTGTCCCGTTGCGTGAAGTTTTGGTGCCATCGTGAACTGCGGCGCCGACAAGTAGCGACATGGAGTGGTAAAAACCACTAACCGCACTCGTGCCTAATATTGGTTCCATAGACACGATGTGTTGTCCGACGGCCCCTCGGCATGATGCCCCGGGGCGTCTCAAAGTACCGTTTATGTATCATCCACCCAGTTGTCTTAGGTGGGAAGTCGGGGTGGTTTTACAACGCACTTTATTTTAGCGATACCACCGACTGCAAGGTGAAGGTACTATGTTACTAAGTAAACTTGCGTTCCGCGGGAGAGTTGTCGTTCGCAACTCGCCGAAAAAAGTTGTCGCACGTGAGTAACTTGAGGCGGGGGCCCACAACATGTTGAACCGTGTAGACACGTTTAGTATGGAAGGTAACTAACGCTTTCGTAGTTCCAATCACAGTCACGTAAATAGGACAGTCACATAGACAACCAACCCGAGGCCAAAAGAAGTGAGTGAGCTGTAGCCTTGCGACAGCTTTGTACCGAATAAAACGGAGTATCGGCGTGTCCGATCTAGACATGTACTTATCCTATCTAGAATAGCTTACAATAGCTATATGCAAATGATAACTAGAAAGGTATTACTGACAACAAGCTCTCCGCGGGGCACGGACAATATAGTGAAACTTAGCTTACAATAGCTATATGCAAATAATAACTAGAAGATATTACTAACAACAAGCTCTCCGCGGGGCACGGACAATATAGTGAAACCCTTCATACAAGGTTTTCCGGCGGCCTCGGCCAATTCCATCGAGCGCCGCCACGCAACAGTGAAGCTACTCCCTCCGCGGTTGTCCTATAATGTCGATTTCGTTATGCTTTTACCCCCGGGTGTGCGCGCCGTTGGATAGCGAACAACGAGTGCTATGCCATGGCGTTGCTTTCAGGCAGTCTCCCGCGATCCCCAAGACTTCCCTTCCGCTGTAGCCTCCCTGCGACCACAAACTCATGAGGTGCATGTCTTTCCCCCTAACCGGATATATCTAAGGGGCGCTTACCATGTAATGTACCGGACGGGTAGAGCGGAAGATCTTGACGTCGGTCAGTACATATATAACGTTTTGATAACATATGTATATGTAGCTCGTACCCGATAGCTTGTGATCGCGCGCATCGCAGCTGTCGGCTCATTTTGCTTGAACCCCACCGTGCCATGCATGGCATGGCATGGCAAGATTTTTTAAAGCGCTCACCACGAGGTAGTGAATGCCAACGGGTCTGCGAGCGCAAACCCCTTCCGGGGCCGCCGCCGCTACGTCGCCGTTGAGTGATGCTAATGCTTATTAAAGAATAACACGGTGCTATTAGGGGTGGCGATTACAATAGTAGTCACGTGGTGACGGCATCTATCGACGAGGTAGGATGTTGCGAATAGGTCAACATGAGAGCATGATAATCACCTCTTAAAAACGTCATAATCATTATTTCATGGCAAGCACAATTCGAAATACTCGAAATCATCGTATATGACATGACAAATAATGTTCAAACCCACAAGCACTTGCTATGTTATATAAAAAGCGTGATATAATGATCATACATCATTCCGCAATATGATTATATGATAAACATAGTTTGATTTTATTATCCACATATAGTGAAGCATCGATTAAAGTCGATGTTATGAACATCCTCAATCAAAGTGGATACATGGATGCAACCGATGTTCTTTATGTCGTTGTTAATAGCACCAGTTATGGTCGATATTGTATAGCCAATATTTTGGATGATATACCAGCAGGTAGGACTACCCGATGTAAAAGTTCATTTCGAATTCGATGTTATTGTTGTTAGCATTACTGCCATCCCCGAATGGTGGGTCAGCAATGGTGTGGCAAAACAAGCAAAAGACGTTTATTGTGCTAGCATCGTGATGCCTGCCCCTACCGTTTGCTTTCAGCAGAAACTTACCCTAGCTTAGCAGCGAGCTGTTAAGCTACTTAACATTTCTGCATAGCACGTCATTATACTAGGTACGCGGCGGAATTGCGATTTCATATCGTTGCTACTGTCATAGCATTACTAATTTAATGCGTATGTGATTATTTTTATTTTGCAATTTCTGACAGTTGTTGATGCGGAAATGAATGTGGTATGTTAGACTTCAAGGGAAAATTGTCAGATATGAGATTCAAGATATGGCAACTTGGGGAATGATACTGTCGAGCCTCTGTCTAAAATAGCCCCTTCCGTCCAACATTATTTGATTTGCGACACATGTGATTGGGGCGCGGTTATCGTCCATGTGAAGCAATCATCACATTATGGTAGCGGCCCCAAATATCCAGGCAACGGCAATAATGATTTCTGACATTTTGCAGTGGGTAACATTTTTGCAGCGAATGTCAGCAATATCATTCGAAGACGAAGACAGTATCAATTATATTATGCAAGTATATATCGATAATGCTGGCGTGCTCCCACTTTCCCTGTCCGTGCTCATCTTGTTCTTCGTGTAACCAATTCACACAATGCTGGCGTTTGAGGTGACTCCGCAATGATAGATTCCCAATCCTTCAGCCATCAGACGTACTTAGCATCAGTTCGGAGCTCAGCTTTAATGGAATGCACGAGGAAAACATGTCAATTCTATCTTCATTTTCAACTCAGATTCAAAGTGGCGCCGGCCAATAATCAGTGGTATAGCAGAAAAAAATATCCATGCAGAACATGAAAAACAAATCAACGAGAAGAAACATCTTGAGGTCAATGTCCAAAACTTCAATTCTCGAGGCCGAATGGATCTGTGTGTATCGTATTGTGGTGCTGGTTGGGCCCCATTATTCTCTGCACGCAACTTTTACAGTGGACGACGGACGGAGAATTGAATACCATATTTACAGAGTGTTTTAGCATTCGTCCAAGCGAAAAGTTATTTTGATTCGCGGAATATATAAATCTGCATGACTGCCGCGCACGCACCTCGGCATAGTTTCATAAAATTAAAATGACGCCCACGTGAACAGGGGCATTCTAAGTAAAATCCAACTGTCTTTCCGCCAGCTTTCATTCTTTTAGCTGCTACTGTTTGGCACAGATACCAATGTCACGGCACAGCTTGTGGTACGCCTTGGGAGGGTCAAGCCTCTCTTTTGCAAAGTGATACAGTTTGTCGGCATTTTCTTTGCTGACTAGCCGAGCCATGAATTCCGCCAGATCGTGGTTTAAACGACTTTGCCGGTCCGAGTCCGAGTTGCTAGTCATCTTGACAAAAGGCTGGGAGCGGAGGGAAGTGGGCAGGTGGGACTGTCGGCTGACGAATGTCTGCAAGCCATTTATGATCGACTCGTCCACTACGCGCGGGTTGGCATCGACGCGGGCAAAGTGGACGAGCCCTTTTGCAAAACATGAGTGGTATGCGACTTTCTTCTGCGGCTGTTTTTTCCAATGAACGACCACGTTGATGCCGCGCTTATCGGCCGTCTTTTCAATCAAAGAGGGGATCGAGTCGGGGGACTTTCGGCCGTTAACAGAGGAGTAGAAATGGACGGTAAACCCCTTCAACAGCTTGGGGTCAGCGTTATTCATAAAGTCTAGCTGACCTTTCCAGCCGTGAAAGCGCGCGATGTAAAGCAGGTCATTCTTTTTAGGCTGCTGACGACACCAGTCAATCCACTCCGACAGCCCCTCGCGTTGCACGGGTTTGACCCAGTCGCCGTCGCGCATGACTTGGAAGTTGCGAAACACGGATGGGAAAACTTGGTTGTGGTCAATTTCTTCGCGTCGACTTATTGGAAAGTGCCAAACCGTGGTCTTCTTCTTGTCAACCCAGGGACGGTTTATCGCGTCCAGAACGTCGGGGTAGTCCTTCGGGCTGCCGCGATGACCGGCTGTGTCCCCTGTGCCGGCGACAATAACGAAGTGCGTCTCCTTGGCGCCACGCGACTTGAGCCACGAGACGCAGTCAAAAAAAGTGTTTTGCTCCTCCCAGCTCCCTGAGTAACAAAGGCGACAGTTGCCGGGTCTCCCGTTCAGCGGCTTCACGTCCGTAATCAACAGCGGCCGCGTCGGACCTATCGCACGCGCCAAATAGATTGGCATCCAGCCGCGCCAGTCCATCGCGCTGGAGTCGCAGAAACCGTCCCATGCTTTTCCCACTCCAGTGGTGGCGACTACGATGAAGTCGGAGGACGCCGCTTCGGGGGTGAGCTCCACCTCCCCAACGATCCCAGTGTGGTAGTGATGAAGGGCTGCCGAGACGCCCGCCCGCCGCCGTCCTGACCAGATCAGGTCAGTTCCGGGCATTAGCATAATCGCTGGGAAAATAAATCCCAATAACCGCATCAGCTTATTAGTACGGCCCGCTACCAGTATGAATGTCATCGTGCGCGCAGCTCGACACGCCGATTTATGTTTTACTGCTGCGGTTTTATATAGCGATGCACAGCAGCGCAGGTGACTCCTTTGGAGCTGGAGAGGATGGCTGGATGACTTTGTCGGACGGGCTGTGAACTAAAATCCTCAATGTGTTTGAAAGGTGCTGATGGACGACGATATTGTGATGCAATGATCATATCGCTACATAATTTATCGCGATTCATCACATCTATTGGCGACAGGAGCGGCACATTTTGAAATACTCGATTTAAAAAATGGTAGAGTAGCACTGTGTACGGCTGTAAAGGAGACATACGTACACACATGCACATATACATACAGCAAGACATATCGCTACACACACATACAGCAGTTAGGGTACCACGCACTGCCTGTGGAGATCGACGCATGTCATTATGCCGTACAGTACCAGAATGCCTACATTATGACGGTGCATGCCTACATATGTGTTTCCCCCACGGGCTCATTCGACCTGCTGCGGGGGTTGTTCAACATCGTCTTCCCCTTCAACTGCCTGCTGGTTTCCACTGCATTTCCTTGCAAGTAGCAAAAGATAAGGCGCGCTATGCACGTCACCATGCCGCCCGCCCTTTTATCACTATTGGATTTACTGAAAATTATTGATGCAAGAAAGAGAGGGTATCATCATTGGCTCTTAACTTGCAGGCGCTACCTGTACCGTAATCCTATAATGCACCCTCTCTAGTAGTGCCCAGTACCTGATGTACCCAGGTGACATGATTTATTGCAATAAATATGTGATAGGGTTTTACCGTACCTTCAGATCAATAATAATATTGAATAGATGTGATAATGAAAAATGGCCTTACATGGAAAAGCAGTGGAGGCCACCAGGCAAAAAAAGAAAAGGAGGGAAAAAACCTTAGCCCGAGGAACAGGAAGGCATGCCACAGCATCAGCACTGCCCTCCTGCAAAGCGTCGCGAAGATAGGAACCCAAAGTGCCACGAAAAGCTGCAGCAAGACGTTGCACGAATTCTCGCCGCACATCCATATCCCCCCAAAAACGTCGAAAAGGAACAGATGCTGTTGATACGTGATAATCCCCCATTGTGTGTCTTTGCATAATATTTTAGATGAATGTTTTTTCGGGACTGGCTTTACCGGTAGTTATCTGATGTTGCATGTATTTGTGTATCATCGAATGTCACATATTCAAATGATGGTTTGCAGTCTCCTGCTGAGGTTTTTTATTTTTTTTATTTAATGGCTACCTGTACCTTGTCAGTATTACACTGTAGTACTTTGGAGGCATTCCGCCATACAATACCACAGCAGGTAGTATTTAGTCGTAAACTAGGAATACACTGTACATCAATCATATGCTCGCCGTGTATGCGCTGTGCCCTCAGCAAAAGTTGCCGCTGTAGCCCGATAGCGACAGGGTAAACCGAACTATCATCTTACACAAACAGTAGGTAACGTACCATCACAATTAATACTCACCTGAAATATCAAATGGCAAAGTTGTGGGACTCTTGTAGGAAATGTGAAACGGAATAACGCTGTCCCGGTTTAGTCTTATAATAACTTTTTACAAGAAAAAGCAGTGGAGGCCACCAATTTGATCGCGATTTAATCTTCGTCTGGTTAGGCCCCTGTCAGATATTACTTGACTTAAGTCCGTCGGCGATAAAACTGTACCGAACTCAAGTAAAGTGCGCTAATCGGATGTCGTAAATAGCTTTATGAGTTGATTTCAGAATGACGTTTTGAACTCATGTGGCCGATTTTTCGAGCTCGGCACTTGAGTTTGAGGCCCGAACTCAAGTGGCCTCCGGAAACATGAGTTCGGCCCCGGAATCCGCGCCAAGAAAAATGCGGGCACATTTCGTGCACGCCATCGCCCTCGCCGCTGGCCCCGCCAAATTAACACCACGGCGGGCCATCTCTCATGGCTGCCACATCTCCCGCGCTATGGAGGGAAGGGCTGCGGACCCTAGCCCCGGCATTAAACCAGGAGGAGCCGCAGTCGTGCGTGCTGATGTTGGCGGTGGCGGGACTAGAGATAAGGCGGCGCCCGCCACTGCCGCCGGGCCTCCACTGGCGGCCTCCCCGGGCCAGACGCCCTCCTCGGGCGTAGGCCCTCGAACCCAACTCCTATTCAACGACGTCGTTGACGTGTCCGGTGGAGCGTCGGATGGGGGTGAGGACGAAGACGCAGGCGGAGATCTCCCCCAAGTCGGCGACACAAGCGGCGTCCAAAAGTCTGCCGTCAAGACGAAGGCCGGCAAGAAGCTTCCGCCCGCCAAGGCCTCCAAGCCTCCGAAAACCAACCAAGCGGGGAAAAACACTGTCCCGCAGTGGAAGGTCGGGGAGTGACTGGCAGTGCGCGACGCTTGGTTAGCTGCAACGGAGCGGCAGGTGGAGTCGCAAACACTCGATCGCCAAGCTTGGGCGGTCGAGGAGTATCTTGCGAAGGTAGACGACGTGTCATTGGACGACGTATCATACCAAACATTAATATGGAAGGCTTTAAGTCTAAAAAGCAGTGAGGTAAAGAGAGAACGGGAGCGCCGGAGCTTGTTGTGGCTGCGGGAGCATCGGTTGTAAGCGGAGGGGCGCAGTGCAAAGGCGCGGGGGCGCGGATCCGGATGCGCTGTTTTGCCGAGTTTCGTCTTACATACCTAGCGCAACTAAATCCGCTACCCCCCCCGCACACACACTCACACCCCGCAGCTTAAGAAACCTTACAAAAGCTTCCGAACTGCATTTTCAGACCATTATAGAAGCTCGAAGCTGCATAGCTTAATGTTTGCCTTGTATCCGAAAGACATGCAACCGATGTCGGAGCCGTACGACGGGCCGGAAAAAGGCTGGCATCGTAACCATTCTCACTTCTCGGAATTTGAAGTCGACCACTATCTCGAAAGTTGATGACAACATCCATGTGCACAGTCAAGAAACAAGTGTTTCAGGGCGGAAGCCCGACAGCGCCAGACACAATAGCCATATACTTACGGCAAAAACACTACTACAAATATCACTAGCATCTACCATTATTCTAGGTCATTATTCGAGGTCACCATTATTCGAGGTCACGGACAGTTAACGAGTTAAACCGTAGAGCATCCCACGTCGCGCGCTCTCCGACCACCCCGAGAGTCCGACCACCCCGAGAGCTCTCCGACCACCCCGCTATCCCGTCTACAGAAAAATGATGGTATAAGAAGTACTTCCTAGGAATATCAGCGAAAACGACGCCGTAGCGAGTATGGTGGACGAGCGTGAGCGGGGATGGGTAGCTCCGAGTGACACGGGTGCGTGTGCGCAATGGAGTTGTTTGGGAGGGCCACGATTTCAAAAAAATTAAAAAAGGGACCAAAGTCAACTCATTATCCGACAACGAAA
The DNA here is from genome assembly GCA_026401115.1 of Tetraselmis chui. Classification (NCBI taxonomy): domain Eukaryota; kingdom Viridiplantae; phylum Chlorophyta; class Chlorodendrophyceae; order Chlorodendrales; family Chlorodendraceae; genus Tetraselmis; species Tetraselmis chui. The sequence continues at coordinate 165,832 of JAPMLY010000311.1, forward strand.
TAGCGCGGTACGCCTGACTTCATTTCAGCGGCTCCCGTACACTTGAGTTTCCGGTACATGCAAACTCAACTCAAGTAATATCTGACAAGGACCTTAAGCTTCCGATTTCCCAGAAAACCGTCGGGGGGGAGGGGGGGGGCTTAATAATGTCGGCGAGTAATGGAGAGGAAACTCCATTGAGCTATATAAACTAGCACTATTGTAACACTTCATCCAATCTCTAATGAGTCGGCTCGAAACCGCAAGCGCTTCTCGTGCGCATGCGGGAAAGCAACCTTAATGCGCGGCATGCAACGCATTACGGGTTTTGGTATTAGACTTGATCCACTAAACTCTAAACCCTGTATCATTTTACTGCTTGTAACAACTCTTAGTTTTCCTTGAAAAATGAGTCATTAGGCTTGTAAGTCGTGGAAGAGGGCGATGGGGGATATAAACCATAATAAGTCGGTACAACATAATCTAAAAATGAGAAAGCAACATGAGAATCAGAAAACAATACATTACGAAATACACCGTCGATTAAGAGCTAGGCGCATGTGTCCAAACGCTAAAACTTGAAATAAAACTTCATTCATCATTTGGACTTAAAGTATCGACGGACCTTCTTTTCTGACTGCAACCAAAATCATGTCACATGACACCACATAAGAAATGTTATTAACTATATATAAAGCGCGCATACATTCCCAACATCGAAGTACCCCGTTGTATGCTTATATGAGCGCATAATGTCGGTATATCTCCTTGACCACTTTATGTACTCTTAGGCGTTTCACATGTCATGATTTAAGCGGGCAGCACGATTTGCGTGGCTCCTTCAATTTTCGGTAAAGCAAGAAAAAGAGGGGAATGGACGAGACACTGAACGTTGGGGCATGCATCGCGTTTCTCTTTTGAGAACGAAGCCGCACTAATTTTCAAACGGTATCCGCCGCCAATACCACTTCAATAGCCAACCCACGCATATGATTCATCCCCACCCGGTCGACCGCCGTTGACACCTTAGTCGACACATGCCCCGCCTCTCATACCTCTCTACTCGCCTTGACGTGTCTCGTCGTAGCTAAGTATCCAAGCGCGATTCGGCTAGCCGTCATCCTGTCAACTCAACCCGCATCCGCTCCACCACCTCCACTCCATCGGCCCTGCCACCCACAAGTGGACGAAAAACATCATATTTAGCTCAAAACACCGAATTCCTTCCCGCGACGTTAAGTCAAATCCCTCCATGGTCAGGTCCTCCCACCGCGGATGACGTATATCACTCACTATCCGACGAACGGCCGATTTCTTGCATGTTTATGCCCTGCCCGTGGCCACACCCTCCCCGGCCTCCTTAGCCACCGACCATCATCATGCTACCATTAAGGGCCTTCGAGCCCTTCTCGCTACTGGACAATACCCCATGACGGTTTACTTCGCCCATCTCCACTAGCATTCCCGGCCTCGGGGGTCCTCGACAAGCCCGACTTGTGCTTCCACCCGCCCCCTTGGACTCGCACGGGGACATATCGCGTTGTCCCCCACTAATCCGTATCGAGAAGCAACCTACATGCGCCGAGGAGCAGCCCACCCACATGGACTGCACAGATGAGGCCTCCCACACCACTACATACATTCGCTCAACCTACCCATAGAGAACTATGCATGCACCCGCTTTGTGGATCCAACCCACCCGAGTTGGCTCTGAACCCGTCGAGAAACCTCCCACCATCCGCGCCGCTCACTCCCCCGACCAAGAGTCAGTCCGGCCGCCTTTCCCTCCAAGGCTACACATACTTCCCAGACCGTGCACGCCTATTGAGCAACCCCGAGGTTCCTCGGCCTCTCACCCACCGTTCATGCATGGCTACCCCTGTTGTAAGTAATTCCTAATGCAGATTAGTTACAGCGAGCTAATGTATGCTCTGATAGAAGTCCTTATGTACAGGACATCACCTAGAGTGTCTGAGCGCGATATCACAAACTAGCGTACAGACAGCTGACAGCGACAGCTGACACACACTCTTGTCTCGACACCAGCCGCCACCCAAGGCTGGTCGTGTAGCGTATCTGTAACCATCACGTTACAGTATCTTCCTTATCGAACCGTGCATACCACGTTCAACAGGTTATGGAGCCCTCCACCTGAAGGTTACGCGAGACGACAGTGCCTTTCGGCGTGCAACTTGGACACTCGCCCGAAGGCAAAGCCATTTTTTTTTTCGAATAATCATACTTTACTCTGTATATTTATTTCCACTTTCTCAAACACTACTCTACGGAACAGCCCCGCTACCACCTACTCTACTCTACGCCACGACGACCTAGCCAGCCACACAAGCGCACTCGCTTGTGTGGACAGGGTGCATACAGGTCCAAGCTGGAGTGGGGAAGGGGGGAGCATTGTGAGGGTGAATACTCATACACAGGGTGCACGACAGCTTCAGCCGTAACGTAGAGCAGCGGACATATACACCTGCCTGTCCTTGCCTCGGCAGTCACTGTGCCCCACACTGGGTGGAGGATACGAAAAAGGTGCATTGAGACACCCCGGGGCAACAGGCCGACGGGTCGGCGGGCATCAGGCCGTCTCTTTGTATACCGTCGTTAGGCACAGTTACCGCTAGTGGATTTTTTCCACTGTCCGGTTGGGTACTCGACCCTTTCACGATGGCGCCAAAATCCAAGCCGACACCTACCGCATCGGCCGCCGACTCGGGTGTCGACTCCGGCACGTGCGACACTCCGTTGCCCGACTCAGCCGGCGACAGCATTCGCCTGGTGATGGAACAGCTACAGCTGCTCCACGCCAGAATGGACGACCAGGACCGGACGCAGTCGGAGCTTCTCCGTCGGGACGCACTGCGCGATCACCCGGTGCCTATCGACACGGCGCCGTTCCAACCTGTGCCCAACCAGTACCGGCATGCTAGCGACCCCGTGCCTACTCCAGTACACGAGTACCCACTCCACAGCAGCGCCAGCCGCAGGCCCACGATCGACCCGGAGTTCATTGCGATGACAGCAGACTGGGCCACCAACTTCGATGGTGACTCTTTTTCCCGGTCTTTTCGCATGGACGCTCCGCTTATGCCGAGGACGGGTGAATTCAAGGCCTGGAAGCGCGACTTCCTGTCGTTCCTTTCGATTAAGGGGGCTGCACTGATCCCTCAACTTGCTCTTTCCTCTTCTGGCGTGCCTCTGAATCCAGTCGCTCAGCGGTTCGCGCACGCGATGCTCGTTCAGTGCTGCCGCCAGAACAAGCCAGCTGCACAGGCCATCGCGGGGGTCCCCGCTGGACGACTCGACTGCGGGACAGCCGCATGGGAAGTGTTGTGCGAGAGACTGGACGCGCAGTCCATTTCACGCACGTTGTCGCTCCTGGACCGCATGATGGTTCGTCAGGCCTCAGGTCAATCAGTCTCGGCATACGTCCACGCTGTGAAGCAGTGCTTCGATGAGCTGAACGAGTGCCTGCAGCTGAAAGATGGCTCTGCAGCCATTCACCCCCACGTCCTCGCTCTGGTCATGATTCGCGGTCTGTCGAACGTTGGACAGTATGGCCAAGCCAAACAGTGTGTGATTAATGCCTTTGACACCGACTTCATCCTGTCAGCCGACAAAGTGATGGGGAGCATTATCCACCAGGCTCAAAATCTTGATGCAGATGTCTCCAACAAGGGGGACAGTGCTGATTCCGGGCCTGCGGTCAATGCCTTCCTTGCGGATCGCAAACGGCAGGGTGGCCGTGGCGGTGGGGGATGGACCGCGGACAAAAAGAAGTCCAAGTTCGCAATGAAGTGCGGGGCCTGCGGAGACCCAAACCATGTCTGGTCGACCTGCAAAGCGCCGGATGCTGATGTCCTCCGCTGGACACTGGCCAAGCGCAAACAGATTGCCGAGAGATACGCGGACCAGCCTCCCCCCACTGCACACCTCAGCCACCTTTCTGCCGCTGAAGCATCTGAGGGACATGCTCCCGCTGAGGACGCACTGGAATACGACATGCAAGACGAGTATGACGACACTGAGGTCAGTACGTCCTTTGCCTCAGTTGCATTCACGTCTGCTGCATCTCGTGTTGCCGACCTGTCTGAGTACTGGGTCGTTGACTCTGCCTGCTCCGTTAACTTGACGTCATTTCGGTCGGATTTTTCGGAATTTCATCCATCCTCCCGCCGCAGCACAGTTGGTGGTGTTGGTGTCACGGTCCAAGGCAGTGGACAAGTCCGCATCCCCATTTGCCTGACCTCCGGTCGAACAGTCTTTCGGCTCGCTCATGCCCTGTACACCCCTGACTTGTCCTCTCGATCAGCGCAACGTATCAGTCGTCTCCTGAGTGTCAGCTGGATGCAGCAACACTCAGGGTGTGCGTTTTCTTTCCCTACAGACACTGACTCTGGCACTGTCCGTGTGACCACACGAATGGGGATGCTAATCCCGTCGGGGAACGGACTGTACCTCCTCCCGAGGTCGCATGCATATGCGGGGATGTCCTCGCCCACCGTAGACAGTCGTAGCCAGAACTCTGTCGCACTTGCTGCTGAGTGCGACGCTACTTTGTGGCACAGTAGAATGGGGCACCTGAACATGCAGAGCCTGCAGGCTCAGCATTCTCATAACACGGTGTCTGTACCGGTTATGCCTAGTTCTGTAAAAGATCTCGCCTGTGAGTCTTGCAATCTAAACAAAGCCACGTCTGCGCCAAAAAATCGCACAGCATCTCAGAAGCCAGCCGCCCCGCTTCAACACATGTCGTGTGATCTGTGGGGTCCTGTCAGTGTACCCTCCCCCTACGGCCTGCGGTATTGCCTGCTGGTCATCGACCACCACACTAACTTCATGTGGGTGCGGTTTCTGAAGTCTAAGGATGAGACGTGCGCGAAACTGGAGACCATCCTCCTGGACGCGCGGCATACTCATGCCCGTTATCACTCACACCTCCATGCATTTGCACCGTTTCTGAAATTCGACTCAGACTCGATTTTTGAGGCCGCGAACACGCAGCTCATGTGCGCGAGATTGGGTTTCAGCACTCAATTCTCGGCGCCCTATGCACATCACATGCTTGGGAAAGCAGAACGCCCGTGGCGCACACTGCGTGACTGCGCGTCCTCAATGCTTCACGCCATGTCTGTGCCTAACAGCATGTGGTCATGCGCGATCAGCACTGTGGTCCACCTCCGTAACCGTACTTACAGTCGGGCTGTTGGCCCGTCTGGGGGGGTCCCTATCACCATTCTCACAGGCGCAGTCCCTGACGCGTCAGTATTTCGCGTGTTCGGATGTACAACATTTGCCAAGGTACCTGATAACCTCAGACGGAAACTTGGCCTGAAAGCGTTCCGAGGTGTGCTGGTGGGGTACTCTCAAAACTCCCCAGGGTATCGCATCTACAACCCCGCGACCAGGCGCATCACCACGTCTGTTCACGTCAAGTTTGAAGAGACTGTGCCCGGGTTCGGGACATCCCACCCTGTCGCCTCGTCGATTGATGTGTGTGCAGACACAGAGGCTCTCCCCATTTCCCCTGAAAGTCACCCACTCCCAGATCTGACCCTGGACACAGATGACACAGGGTGTGTGGAGGAAGTCGACAGACCCGCTCGCCCTCGCGGACCGCCTACTCGCTATGGGGAGTATGTTGCCCATGTCTCTACTGTGCCGCGCGTGTGTGTCACTGACTCGTGTGAGCACGACCTGTCCGACCACATGGACGACATTTTTCCACTCCCTGACTTCTCCATGATGACAGCTCAGCCACGTCACAGGTACTCTGAAGGACCTGTGAGTGATGTCGCTATGGTGTCCGCAAGCGTCTGTGTTGAACCCACATCCTACAAGGATGCCTTGGTTAGTCCACAGTCCGCGGAATGGCAGACAGCCATGCAGGTGGAAGTCAACTCTCTGACGTCCAACCAGACGTGGGATCTCGTTCCCCTGCCCGCTGGACGCCGCGTGGTCAACAGCATGTGGGTCTACAAGGCTAAAACAGACGCATCTGGTGCTGTTTCTCGATACAAGGCACGATTTGTCGCAAAAGGCTGCAGCCAGCGCGAGGGGATTGACTACACGGAGACGTTCTCACCCGTCATCCGACTAGCTAGCCTCCGCGTCTTCTTCAGTATTGCCGCTGCTCGTGACCTCGACCTGGGCGGTCTCGACATCGACACGGCGTTTCTGTACGCACCCATCAAGGAGGATGTCTACATCAGACAGCCCCTGGGGTTCGATGACGGTACCACCAATGTCTGTCACCTCCGCCGGTGCCTATACGGCTTGAAGCAGTCCCCCAGGGAGTTTAACGAGCTGCTTCGCGACTGGCTAGTCTCTCAAGGCTGGCGCCAGCTGATCTCTGACCCATGCATCTACATCTTTGAGGCCGACGGCGTTTTCGCCATGATTGCCCTCTACGTGGATGACATTCCTGTGGCGTGCAACAACACCGCCTGGCGGGTGGCCTTCACCGCGCTGGTGCGATCCCGATTTGACATCAAGGATCAGGGTGACCTGTCCGACATCATCGGCATGCACATCACCAGGGACAGAGCGGCGCGCACCATCAGCCTCGATCAAGGCAAATACGTGCGCGAGCTGCTTGAAAAACATGACATGGTGGACTGCAAACCCTCGTGTCTCCCGATGGACCCCGGTTTTTTGGCTGCGCTCTCCAAGCAGACGGCTGTACCCCTCACAGGCGCGGACCGGGACGTTTACCCGAGTCTGCTCGGCAGTTTACAATATGCCGCTGTATGCACTCGCCCGGACATTTCGACCGCGCTCAGCATTCTGGGCTCTGCGCAAGCGAACCCTACAGTAGCCCACATGCAGGCCCTTAAGAAAGTGTTGCGCTATCTTAAAGGGTCTCCAGCCATGAGCCTGACGTTGGGGGGGGGTGAGGACAACACTCTCCAACTTACATGCTTCGCTGATGCAGACTGGGGCAATGACAGTGTGACACGCCGGTCACGATCGGGATTTGTTTTTACACTGGGCAGAGGTGCAGTCAGCTACAAGTCTAGAAAGCAGTCCTGCGTCGCACAGTCAACATGCGAGGCTGAGTACTACTCAGCAGCGGACGCGACTAAGGAGGCCATCCATATTCGACAGATGTTGTCGGAGATCTTCAGTCGACCTGTCAGCGGGACGACCACAATCTGGGAAGACAACCAGAGCTGCATCGCCTATTCGCAGAATGCACTGGTGAGCGAGAAGACCAAGCACATCGACCTGAAGTATCATTTCGTGAAGGACCACGTACAGCTGGGGACCGTCAAACTACGGTACCTACCCACCGGTGACATGGTCGCTGACATGCTGACCAAGCCACTACCTGGACCTGCACTCGTGAAACACAGGAGCGCCATTCTGGGGACATCTGGACCCATGCAGCGACACACTTTGTAGAAGGAATTCTGTAATCACTTCCATCTGGTCACAAGACACACCTTAGCTATCTTGAGGGGGAGTGTTGTAAGTAATTCCTAATGCAGATTAGTTACAGAGAGCTAATGTATGCTCTGATAGAAGTCCTTATGTACAGGACATCACCTAGAGTGTCTGAGCGCGATATCACAAACTAGCGTACAGACAGCTGACAGCGACAGCTGACACACACTCTTGTCTCGACACCAGCCGCCACCCAAGGCTGGTCGTGTAGCGTATCTGTAACCATCACGTTACAGTATCTTCCTTATCGAACCGTGCATACCACGTTCAACAACCCCCCCCCCCCCCACCACGCGGAGATACCGTAGTCAAGAAGCTCAACAAGCTAGCCCGACCTTTGCTCGATCTCGCGTTGGTGGTTACTGCTACCAAATCCGCCAAAACGATTATCAAACGCTATCAACGACGAGGAGGCGTAGAGCTCCTGCCCAACAACATTTGTTTATATTACAAGCCTACCCCTCTCGTCCCTCCTATGCACCGAATGGACGCCGTGAATTTCCTCTCCTCACCACCGGCATAATCGGCATCCGGATCAGCCGGCACGACATCGTGAAACATTTACTTCATCGACAGAATAGTTTTACGACAACACCCGTCTCCTCACCGGCCATGACGGCAACCCATGCGAGGCGTCCAACCAAGGCACATACACGCCCGGAGTCGCACTTGAGTGGAGGTTATTAGGTAAAACCATTACGACAAGGGCAAGTTGTTCAGCTAGGCTAAGTACCGCTCTCGAAGCGACAGTAGCAGGCCACGCATCGCAAAGATTTGAAAAAGATTATTTTTCATAGTTGTACGCATAAACAAGCAGAAACATTCTAGAATATTTACGTGTATGCTTAATACGGTGTTGAAAATGTAAAATTTACATGGCACAAAACCGAGTTGATGGATGCCTATTCCAACCTCTCCATTGGCATAAGTAACACCGCCTTATAACTCATACCCGTAAGCAATTTTGTTTGCTTCTGTTCTTTGTAGAAAAGTATGCAAATAATGTTTCGATATTCTGCGCATTGCGCGGCCTCCTCATCATAATTCACGCACACCCTATACTTGTTGATGCTTCCGTCATAACTTGACTCCTAGCATAGGATCCCCTTGCTTCCCATTCATGCGCTCGGAAGAAAGGGAAGTCCATAGCTTTAGACATTGTTCGGGTGGTGCCCATGCCGCCGCGCCAAATTTTTTCTCCCCAGTCCGTGTCCGTATGTTTTCCAACACATGTATAGTCCCGCCGAGTCCGTCCGTACCCTCCACGGCGTTCTTTAAAGCGTACATAACAACATTCTCCTCTCACATTCACAAAGTATTGTCACGAGTCCAAATGCACGTGTGTTGTGAATCACCCCCACTAACGCGCTTGCGAAATCGATGCCCGCTCAATCGAGATATAAACATGGCCATTTGCGTCCCCATCATCAGTATACACAACACGTTGAAACTCGGTCGTATTTAGCGACCCCCCCCCCCCCCCCCCCCCCCCCCATACACACACGGATACCTGATTAGGCGGACTAGTCCGCAGTTGACTACGCCCGGTGTTAATATCGGGCTGGAATCTTTCTAGCACTGCCCCATCATCGACATGAGTTACGGAATTCTTCACTAAAATCTGTCATTACTCAACTCGCCGTTTGCAATCCGCAGAAATATATCAATATACACGCAGCCGTAGTCGAATGACTCGGTCACACGCCTACACCGCGTCCTCAACATATTTCAACATATTGACCTACCGGAGCAGTTATAAAAGTGTCAATAGGTTATCCCTGGCCCCCGCGCTCCGTAACCTCGTTCCGGCACAACGCGACGCGAGCATCCTCTCTCACGCACCCCCTTACCCACCAATGCCATTACCACCAATCCCCGCGTCCATGCCATTAGGCAAGACATGTATACGACACCCTTTCTCTTTCCTTTCACAATACCCTCCCCTCGTTCCTCTTAATTTATGTGTATGTTCTGTTTCTTATTTGTATGTCATATCGAAGGATCATGGGGCCCTTGCACAAATCCCGTGAAAAACCGGTAGCTTAGTGTATCTATTTTCTCAACGCGGATCCGCGGGATCAACAGTTGTCGGGAAACCCGGTACGGAGGGTTTTGGAAAAACCTAATATCCGTACACTGGCACAGGGATCTCCCGCTCGGCCAGTCCGATATGTCTTTTCCGCGACTAAATACTCGCAGATACTCTCCCGACGATGGGGCGGGAGCGGCGTTTGCGAAATACTTTTTGGCGAAGAAGGGTACGGACGGATCGGCGGAGGGACGAGGGTGTTGGAGATGGCGGCGGACAGCTGGGAAGCAGCGCTAGGGCACGGCGCTCGCTAGCAGTCGCCATCCCTCCGAGAGCCTTAGGTCTCCCCTGGGGGCGAGGCCTGATGCTACGCAGGACGGACGTGGGTCGCAGCCGGAGGAGCGGCACGGTCTGGCGGCGGCAGTCCTTAGGATCACCCGCCGCCGGAAAAGCCCGGTACGGGGGATTTTTGGAGAAATTCCCGTACCCACCATCTTTTGAGGACCGGCGACTCGATCCATGTGTTCTACCAACCCATTCCCTAGTCGGTACACGGTTATCGATAGGCTGCCTCAGGTAGTGTGCCTAGGGTTATCGTAACGGCACCGTGTTCATAAAGGCGGCCCCCTAACAACGTAAACCGCCGGGGGAGGTTAAGGACGGCCACAACGCGATCAAACAGGTGTTAAAAACAGACTGAACAAGGACATGGGACTGAAGAAATCTGGCTCGGAGGCAAGAGAGCCAGCCGGACACCGTTTGCAACCTAGTTTTTTTCTCTTCTCAGCCCCCGAAGGAGGAGAGAAGACTCGGGTAGGTGGCGCGCTGCGTCGGGAGGAGCAGCTAATACCTCGGGCGGGGTTGAGCACGGAGCGAGACGGGACCGACGACGACCTGAGAGAGGGTTTTTTTCACATGCCTTTCCCCCCTAGCTCTGGCACGACCGGAGTCGCACAAGAGCCGAGGTCATGCAGGTTCGTCTCGACCAGCTCAAGCTAAACATCCGTGCTGCAACGACCCCGCAGCGGTTGGAGCAGGCCGCGTATCGTGGAGACTAGCGACATTTAATATTTCACATTGTATCCCAAAAAAGACGTATAGATCCAAAAAAGAAAACATGGATACGTGTATGTTTTAGACGATATCGTCACTGCCAATGGAGAGGTTGGGATTAGTGGTTCACGGTCTATCTATTGCTTATGAGTCCTACAGATTGGCGTAGCACAAGGGGGCCCAGAGATAGCATATGGTTTATACATGTATTGTTGTAAGCAATGTCAATCTCAATTTCAATTTCTCAACGCGCCCCTTAGCCGTGGTAATCACGTGGTGGGGAATGATAATCCCTTCTTAACGGCTCGAACGTTTTTGAAGCGAGGGTGGGCAGTGCTGGTGCTGTGGCATGCCTTCCTGTTCCTCGGGCTTAGGTTTTTTCCTCCTTCCTTCTTTTTTTTGCTTGGTGGCCTCCACTGCTTTTTCTTGTAAGAAAGTTTTATGTTTTTTTTGAAGCGGATAGCTAACGAATAGTTTAAACTGAATAAGGCTTGAACGGAATTCGCGAGGCATATTTAATGGGCCTTATATAGATATCTGTATGAAAGTATTGTGTATGCTGTTAATAATAATGCAAGAGTGAGAAGGAAAACAAAATTTACTACAAGTGGGAAAAGAGAATTCAGCCGGCTGTGAAGTTTCTGTATAACCGGCCACTGTGGGTAGTACCCGGCAGTGACCACTATTTTATATCAAATGCAATTTTCTCCTCATGCTGGTCGTCGTCATGAGGTATATTGGTACCGTCCTGCTGCGATATTTCAGGCGACCCTACCACTACCATCAGTACCTGAATTTGGTTTGTATCATCTGCAATGTTGATTTCCGTTTCTACTGCTGCTGCTCCTGACTTTCTCTGCTGCCAGTACTGTGGAGAAAACAACAATAACTGCTAAATGATGACGAGACTTCGGCTGATTCGCCAAGACAAGACCATCATCGCTACGGGCCAAACATCGCTGCGTTGACAGTCCCATACACACGCGGGGCGATAAAAAAGAGAGCTCAAGTAGCCAAGCATGACATCGATATGATATATCGATAATTATTTACTACTTTGATAAACAATGGATTACAAGAAGAATAACATGAACACGGACAAGGGGAAAGGGAGGGGAACCAGAAGGGGAAATTTCCCCTTTAAAGTAACAAGAGGATCACGGAATCCATAGCACGGTTTACCCTAGGGCACATTTGCCAAAGATTTCAGCTTGCTTACAATTTGGCCAAAAGACGCCCACAGACAGGGCCCGGGGGTCGATCAACGCAGGATTATAGGGTTGGGTGGGTGGGTTCGCGCGAAGCCTAGATTGGCTGAGCGCGAAAGCAGAGAGTGCCTAGGCTCGTGGCTAGCTACGGCTTATAAGGCACGGGCTAGCTAGAGCTGACCGTTGGGGAACATAGGAAGTCGTTGGTCGTTGGTTGCGCCTAACTGCTCGGGCAAGGTGGTTGCCCTGCAGGTGAGACGCGCCGATATTAACGGTAACAGTAACCGCTAGAGTTAATGTCCCGTACACATGGAATTGGATATGCAAACCTCTAGATTCAAATCAAAATGACCATTTACCCTAGGGCACGTTTTGCCAGTAACCTAAAGCCAAAGGCTTGCACAGCCAAAATTAGTGTTGCGGGGGGGACGGAGTGAGCCAGCCGAAGAACCGCCAAGCAGCAGGGGTTGGGGTCATGGTTGGGTCAATGCATTTTCCTTCGGTCACGGAGCTATTCTTGGCCTAGCCACCCATATATTTGATTACGGGGAGGGGCGCGTCGATGCAGCTGGCAACGGACGCTGCGCCTTTTCGGAGGCTGTGCGATGTCCACTTAAAACCGGGGGGCGCGGCTGTGTTGACAGTGAGGAGGGAGAGGGCGAGCCACGCAGAATGGTGGGAGCGGCACTCCATGCGGCGGAGGGCTCGGCAGATGAGAAGCTTCATAAGGCGTCGGGGGGTGGCCGGTTGTAGAATTTTGAGCAGAACGCGACGCGGTTCTGCGTGTAGTAGTCTAGCAGGTCCGCTAGGACTGGGTTGGCCGTGATAGGAATAGCGATGACGAGCTTGTCGCTCTTGGCGCGGCGCAGGCCGCCCTTAGATTTGCGCACGAACAGACAGATTTGCAGGGAAGGCCTGTCGACAATTAGGTCGCCGGTCTAGCAGCGGGCGCCAGTTTCGGCGCGGCAGAAAATCATGTAATTGACGCAAACCGCTAAACACGCTCCGAAGCGTTGCAGCTGGGGAAGGGCAGCGGGTGTCCATGCGAAGGTACCGCGTAGAGCGGTGGCGGCGTGTAGGATGTCGAGGGCGACGGGCGCGGGTAGCGGGAGGCGAGCGGCGGTCGGGAGTAGGCGGTGTTGTAGCATCTCGAGGCCACGGCGTGCGTCGGCTAGGAGTTCACCTACGGCAATAGGTTGACGTTGGCGGTCACGGAAGAACTTGTTAACCGCAGAGAAGTAGGGTTGAAGCGAGCTGGCCGCGACCGTTCCGAGCAGGGCCAGCCACGCCGTGTAGCGCACCATTGTGCCCGGTGTGGCCTGTAGCGGGGCGATATTTTCCTTTGTACAGAAATTAAAAAACTGTCTGAGTGCGCTGTCGTAGCTCGCGTACGTAGAGGGCGCTGGCGAGTTGCTGAGTAGGGTGACCGCCGTAACCCCGAGTTTATCAGATACTATGAGGTCTTGAAAAGTTTCAGAGAGATCGGTAGACCATGGCGCCGGTGCTGCTTCGCGGCGTAGGCCGTAGCGTGGCGGTCATGTACGCAGAGGGGGAACGCGCGGTACTGGGGCATTTAATCGGTCCGGGCGTAACGCCCGGCCAATCGCTCCGCGTCGAGTGTAAAGCCAAGCGGGGGTGAGAGCCGAAAGGCCACGATGCTCCACGCGGGAGGTCCGACCCCCTCGCGCTTGCCGAGCCTGCCGGGAAAGAACAGGTCGCGGGTCGACGGGAAGTGCACGGTTTCGCTCGCCAGTCGGGCGAAAGCGTGGTACCATGTTTTGTTTTCCCGGTAGGGCGCGATGACGGTAGCCGCGGCTTGTGCCTATGCCAGTTTGGCGGCGAGAGCTGGGAGGGCAGACCACGGGGGGTAGCAGTAGTTGTTCTCGCATCTCCAAGCAGTGTCCGGGAGGTGTAGGCAGTCGATGTCCTCGCACATGGGGTCGCGCCTGCGGGCGTTGAAGCGTGGCAGTTGAGCGTTTAGCATGGACGCAAAACGGTCGATAGTATGCGGGCCCCACCGGCGCTGAAGGTGGTCGAAAATCCGTGGGTTTAGCTGCCAGTCTTCGGAGTCCATCTCGCGGCTTAGCGTGTCGGCCTAGACGTTGGCGGCCGACCGGATGTAGCGTGGGCGGATGTGGATGTCGTTGGTGTCGAGGAGGAACCACAAGCGCCGTAGCTCGGTCATCATGACGGGCGACCGGGACGTTAGCTTGGTTAGGGCGGCGACCACGGCAGTGTTGTCCTCGTGGAGGAGGACTTGTCGGTCTCGGAGTTGCGATAAAAAGGATTCGACCGCGTGTCGAACCGCTCGAAGCTCCTTCCAAGTAATGTGTTGGAGGCGGTCGGGAGCGCTCCAAAAACCGCGGGCGTGATAGTTGGCGTCCTCGTTTAGTACGGCCCCCCACCCGTAGTCGCTCGAGTCGGCGTGCAAATAGGCGGTCTCGATGCGCTTGTAGATTGACCGGCCGTTGTGTTGGGTGGGCACCGTACGCCACCACTCGAGGTCTCGTCGAAATTGGTGGGTGAGGCGCACGTGTCCCCCCCAACCAGTTCGTGTAGCCAAGACGTTGTGGAGCTCGCGCAAAAAGAATCGCGCGGGCGCGATGGCGAGGTAGAGAAACTGCGCTTTCCCCGCGAAGGCTGCTAGCTGACGTGTGGGCAGTTATCGAGCGTTCGACGCCGCTCGCCCGAGTAAGGACGAAGCGTGTTGTGCGAGGTGGTGTAGTTTCGCGGGTGGGGCGCGAAACTCGCCGCGCTGCAAATCCACCGTTAAGCCCAAGTGGTCGCCGATTTGTGTTGGCGTCCATACACCTTTCTTGGGGTTGCGTTGTAGGCCGAGGCTGTCTAGCAGGGCTTGGACGCGCTGCCGAAGTAGCAACGCGTCGTCGTAAGAATCCGCCAAGAAGAGGAAGTCGTCCATGTAGGGGAGGAGTCGTGTACCTCGCAATCGCGCGTTCCGGAGGAAGCGTTTGGACGGCCGGCGCGGGCCGCTCGGTGTAGATGCAGGAGTGGGAAGTGGCGGGCGGCGTAGGTGGTTCGTGAACACTTGCGTGAGCTTGCAAAAATAGTAAGCGGAGCCCGACCATCACATGGGGAGGCACGCGAGGCGCCAAAGGGTGCCGCGGTAGTTGACCGTGAAGTAATCTCGGTCTTCCTCCCGGATGCCAAGGGTGTAGTACCCATCGGCGAGGTCGAGTGAGACGAAGTAGTCCCCCGGCCGAGATAGATGGCGTAGGTGCTTGAGTATCTCGCACGTCATGTTGAAGGTCGAGCAGTAGCGGTTGAGTTCTCGAAGGTCGATAATCAAGCGCCATTGGTTGCATCCGGGTTTGGGCACCAAACACATACGGGAAACGTAGCGAGGGTTGTTTGAGCGCTCCCACGCGCCGCAAGCTTCGAAGCGTGGGAGTTCCGAGTTGAGGAACTCGAGTTGGGCGGGTGTTGCGTCTAGCATAGAGATGCCGTGGTTGAATGGTTTGGGCCGTACGCCGTGCTTGAACTTCACGCGTACCCCGTGGCGGATCCAACTTAGGACTTGGCCGCTCGCGCCGATGCGCTCCCACTCCCACCATTTTCGACGTACGCGGTGGCGCATGAAGGAAGATGTCGGGGAGCAGGAATCGGCGCGGCGGGCCACACCATCATTTCTTGCTCGGGGGTTTAGCCGGGTCGGTCGGCTTGGAGAGGGGGGTGGCGCGGGCTGCAGCTGCTGCGGCTGCAGCGGCCTTGCGTTTGTCGGCGGCGGCTTTGCGGGCTCGAGCATCGGGGCATGTGGGCTTATCCGGCGTGATCTTCGCGAAAGCGGCGCCGGCGGCGGCCTTGCTGGCGGCGTGTAGGCTGACCTCCAGCGTGCGGTCGACGAACGCTTGGCGTAGCGCGTCCAATGGGCCGGAGACCGCGGTAGGGCGTGGGCGGCAGAAGCGCTCGTGGGCCAATTCGGCAAAGACGCGGTCCGTATCTGTGCTCGTTTGTCCGCCCTTGGTGAGGCGGAGGAAGCCCAATCGAGTACGGGCGGCCTCCTTTGTCGCTGTGTGGGTACGATGACCCGCTCGGATGAGGGCAATCGCTGCCGCCTGCTCTGTCGGTAGAGGTGGGCCGTGCGACACCGTGTCCAAAGCCTCGCCAATTGCCGCGTTGGCGCAACTGTCGAAGAAGGCATAGCACCCGATGTGTAGGTACTCGTCGTATGCCGATTGGGTGCGATTGTCGCTTAGAGCTCGGGCGGTGTCGTCCGTGAGAGTCCACAGACGTGGCTCCTCGATGTCGCGAGGGGGACGTTCGAGGCCGGCCGGGATGACCTCGCCGTAGTAGGCGAAGTCGACGAAATCGGACGCGGAAGGGTCGGGTTCGTCGTCAAGCAGGTCGAGAGGTGGCTCAGGGGCCTCCTTACCACCCCCCGTCGCTGGGGTCGCGTCGGCGGGAATGGACTGTTGTTGATCAATAGGAGCAGGTGTAGCTGTCGTTTGCTGGAGCTGGGCAAGTAAGGCAGCGTTAGCCGCCAAAAACTGCTCAGTGATCCGTTGTTCCGATGCTAAAATTGCCGTACGAATCTGTTCGGCTGTGCGTTATTCGATAGAGGTAGCGTGAGGGTCGGCCGCAGCGGCGGACGTCGACTGCTCAGGCTGCATGTTGTGGAATGGCGTAGCTGAACGAGGGGAAGTGTCGCGTGACGCTCGAGTGCGCATGGGACGAATGGTAAACTGACACCATGCTCGACTACGAGAGTCGAGACTGCATTCGCGCGAAGCCTAGATTGGCTGAGCGCGAAAGCAGAGAGTGCCTAGGCTCGTGGCTAGCTACGGCTTATAAGGCACGGGCTAGCTAGAGCTGACCGTTGGGGAAGTCGATGGTCGTTGGTTGCGCCTAACTGCTCGGGCAAGGTGGTTGCCCTGCAGGTGAGACGCGCCGGTATTAACGCTAGAGTTACTGTCCCGTACACATGGAATTGTATATGCAAACCTCTAGATTCAAATCAAAATGACCAAAAAAGGAAGCACTACCTACATTGTGCACATACCTTCAAATTAAAGTAAGGAAACTCCTAGGCGTCGCTGAGATTGCAACACGTGGAGGCGAGAAACGGCGCTTCGCGCGCCCTCGAGGAAGCACGGGGCACGAGAAGAGCGCCTTGGCATGAGAATGATTTCCTACTTTGACCCAAATTTTCTTACAAGAAAAAGCAGCGGAGACCACCAAGTAAAAAGAAGAAAAGAGGGAAAAACCTAAGCCCGAGGAACACGCATACTGCTTTGATCCGGGCAGAAGCTAGGACGCATGTCAAACCAATGATATTAGTGGTTGATCCGCTTGTCCTTGCTGTCTTTTTGTTACTATACTGGAAAGGAAAGTTGCGCGCGGTATGTGGATATCCTAAACAATTCAACAACTACAGTTTTTCACATATGTTTGGATTACACATGCAAAATATTAGCGCAAGGGCGACAATCACATACATTCCTGCCACTCAGGGTTAAACTTATTGTGTGTGTGTGGGGGGGTCCATGATCATTCTCTTTGTGGTTTCATCCACTGTCTTTCTTTGTAAGCAATTGTATACATAGATTCATGCTGCATTCATGCATTATTATCATACTAATCCTTATAAGAGGGTGGCTCTTTTAATGAAAAATATCTTTTATAGATTCATGCTGCATTCATGCATTATTATCAGACTAATCCTTATAAGAGGGCGGCTCTTTTGATGAAAATTATCTTAAAAAAAAAAACAGTGAAATTTTATGACGTTGTTGTTTCTTTTAATGAAACAAAGATATGCAGTCTAGCCACGGGAACAGATGCCGAGGCAATCACGTCAACGGGCCACCGGGGTAAGCACGTTCTGTTGATGTTAGTAGAGGTAGCCGTTGTCAACCCAATAGATGCGCGCTATCATAGGACATCACTGCCCGTACACGTATGCACAAATAATGATGCACATACGCGTGCGGCCTAGGTAGCTTTGCATGGAATTGCACGCTGGCATGCGCCACTTTTCATAATTCCCTCGTCATCATGATGTAATCATCGCTTCCAAGCATCATGCACACGCTTCAACATGCAACGCGAAGTGCAGCGCCCCCCTCCATGACTATGCTCCGATAACATGTTATGGCCCCCCTTAGCCTTGCGGTCACTCACATGCCTCCGCTACTCACACATCACGTGCCTAGAGCGCTAGCTATATACACTTTATTAACTACCGCAAACACCATGGCCAACATCTCGCCGTCACTGCTACAATCTTTGGACGACAGCCCCGTCAAAAGTGTGACAAGAACTGTCATGTAACAATACATAGCATGGCTCGCACATGCAGTCGCTACTAATTTGATCCGTAGTTTTTAATCGGCAGCTCGTCATGCGGTTACTTCGCAATAAAATTTTGCTCGAAGGCAATGTACTTTGTTGTACTACCAATACCTCCCGGTACTTAAAGTGCGCACAAATTGAAATTGAAATTGTTTACAACATGTGCCGGCAAACCGGACCGACTGCTCTCTCTCGGGCCACTCTACTTCGCCATACATGACTTATTAGCAACTTGGGCCCGGGTCTCTTCGAATAGGTACACCTATCGACACACCTAGCTTCACTGTGTGTCGACGTTCCTCGGGAGTTAAAAAACTGTACGCAACCACAGTAATTGCCGCAGTCCCCCCGCCTAAGCAGTAACAGCGTAATAATTTTGTAATCAAGAAAAACAGATCTAAAAATATATCCACTTGTCGAGAAATGCAAAATTAAACTGCTGCTCGACCTTGACGATGCACGGCCGCTCCCACCGAACCGGGGTGTCGACCGGCCTAGGCCGGTCGGCGTTCGGGAGGGACGACGGGCCAACCTAATCTAGCTCCCGCGTGACTTCGGTCTTGCCGAAGGTAGGAGGGGAAAGGCTGGCAAAAAACCCCTCCTCGCGCGGCCGCTCGTCGATCCCGCCGCTCCATCCCGTAAACCCCGCCCCAAGGTCTTGCCGCGTCCACCGACGCGACGGTCCTCCTTGTCGAGGTCCCCCGTCACCTCGAGGACAGGTGGGGGGGACCGAGACACACTGACAGAGAAAAAATGGGCGCTCCTGCCTCCGCGCCTGAATTTTCCCCGCTCATTTTCTCGGTTTTTTCTCTGTCTGGTACCCGGGTACCTGTCGGGTATTCTGGCCTGTGGCCGTACCCTCCCCCCTCTGATCGCGCGTCCACCGAGCAGCCTTTGCTTGGGCGGGGGCCTCCGCGCTCACCCGGGCCCACGCTCAAGGAATCCTAGGATTATGAAGGTTTGTCGGGGCAGTGGGTGTCGTAGAGAGAGGGGAGAGGGGGGGCAGGTCACCGTAGCCGGATCCGGCGGGCCGCGGGCGCACGGAAATTATACAAAACCCTCCGTGCCGGGTTTTCCGATCGTGTCGCTCCTCCCGTCGCGACCGTCCTCCTTGCCGTCCCAGCTAACTCCTCCCCCCGGGAGATGAAGCTTGTCGACGTAGCGGCTCGCTAGTGAGCGCCCTACCCTGGTGCTGCTCCCCAACTAGCTCGACGCCGGGTACGGACATTATTTCAATTTCCGAAAAAGCCCTCCGTACATGGCTTTCCGGCGGCGGCTGATCCTGAGGATCGCCGCCGCCTCAAATAGCCGCTCCTCAGTCTGCGACCGGCCACCGGCTTGTGCCCTGTCTTGCCTCACCCCTCGGCAAAGTTCGACTAGCACATGGCTGGTCGACGGCTAGCGAGCGCCCTTTCCTGGCCATGCTTCCCGGCTTGCCACCACCAGCTCCAACACCCGCCTCCCACCGCTGATCCGGCCGTACCCTCCTCGCCATCAAACGCTGCCGTAGTAAAGGTCCCACCCCTCAAAGTAAGACTGTATTCATGAGTATCTGTATGTGGAAAAAACATATCGGACGGGCCGAGCGGGAGATCTTGGTGCCGGTATCGCACAGAAATTATTTTTCAAAAGCCCTTTGTACATGGCTTTCCCGACAACTGTTGATCCTGCGGATCGAGTTGTCGGCCCTCTTAGCCCCCTACCGTGCCAAGCCTTGCACGGCTATGGGGTTTCCAGCGCCCACCACGGGGAGGTGAGGGGATGCCGACGGGCCTGCGAGCGCACCCCCCTCCGGGGCCACCGCCGCGGCGCCGCATGCGGGCGCCCAGTGCGCACAACTAATCCAACTTGCTATACTTACTAGAAATGCCATGAGGGGGGTTAGAACCCACGCCTCCCGGAACGGAGTTGTACGCCTTATCCAAGTACCGCCCCCCAAAAGTCGGTACTTGGATAAGGCGTACAACTTCGTTCCGGGAGGCGTGGGTTCTAACCCTCCTCATGGCATTTCGTTATAGGTTATGGGCCCTCCGCGTTTACTGCGAGGTTACCGGCCGGAGTTCATGGGATGATGTCCATTAAGGGGGAGTGTTAGTATCCCTCCGGAGAGCCCATAACCTGTTACAAATGCCATGAGGGGGGTTAGATCCCACGCCTCCCGGAACGGAGTTGTACGTCTTATCCAAGGTTATGTGCCCTCCGCGTTTACTGCGAAGTTACCGGCCGGAGTTAATGGGATGATGTCCATGAAGGGGGAGTGTTAATATCCCTCCGTAGGGCTGCTAATGGACACATCTGTACGCCGGACTCCGGGGGAGTCTTGGCCCTCCACACATAGGTGGTCGCAGTGTATGCACGATGCGCGGAATTCATATGCACAATATGTTCCAATCGGCTACCGAATTTGGGGGCGGTACTTGGATATGGCGTACAACTCCGTTCCGGGAGGCGTGGGTTCTAACCCCCCTCATGGCATTTCTAACAATATTACGCATTGGTCAAATTTCTCTTTTATAAACAAGTCACGTGGCAATTTTTTTTAAACCGGTACGAGGGCCATAGCATGTCACGAGGACCACACGAGAGCATGCGAGAGCTAGTCAAGCTAGACCTATTAAGCCTATTGGCAATGGAGTTAGAGAGGTAACAAACACAATTCACCGGTTCTTTGTTTAGTTACGTTATATGGTCAACTCACTAAGCAATAACCACTTTCCATATTTATTTTCATCTGCATTGACAACACCCACACAAGCAAGAAACGATTTGTGCCAATTATTAGCTTGAGAGGCAAACTCCCACAACAAGTTTGGAGCTTAGAGTTTCGCGGGGACAAAACGACGATCGAGGCGCCAAAAGTACCCGCCTTTGACTTCAATCTGGTTGTCTTTGGTCCACTCACCCTCGTCCCCATAATAAACGAGTCTTGGGAGTACCATGGCGAACGACGTTAGTGAACTCATGGCTCAACCGCCACGCATTAAATGCCAGTAAGTGCAATCAAGCGTCAGAAAAGCGGTTGGGACTTGCGTCGTAAATCTGATTATGGCGGACTCTCGCCATCCCAAAATAACGAAACTATTGTTTGGGGTACGAAGTTTGAGCTCCGAGTAAGATTGATCTCTGAACTGCACGACAGTTTGTCAACTGGTTACACATGAGTTGATGGCACTCTTGCTAAAACGTTCGATAGATTCATGTGGAATTAATTCGATAGGATTTGAGAGATTTTGTGAGCGCATTGTTGTTTGTCGTCGAGCGAAAATTCAACCACATATGGCTACGACTCTTTACCCTTTGCTTGTTCCACCCATACCGTGGCACACAATTGGGCTTGACTAATGGACACACATGGCAACGAGCAATGGCTTTGACATTGGGTTGATTGCGGTCGATTGTCCGACTCGAATGGCCCATTTTTGTCGTGCTCAGAGAGCGTAGCCGCAAAACAAATTGCGGGTTTATCTTTACATGGAGTCTACATATTACACGGACTACCCCGAGTGCTCGGCATTAATCGCGACCCGAAATTCGTTCTTTGCTGATAGCAGCGTTTTTGGAGACGCATCGAAATTTGGCTCAGTTTGCCTTCTAGCCGACACCCGCACTGGGACGGCCTAACGGAGCACGTCATCATCACGTCTGTTAAAGGGTTACACGGAAGTGCCATCACCGGGAATCGAACCCGCACCTCCGTGTCCGGAGTCGTACGCCGTACACAAGTACCGCGCCGAAAAGTCGGTAACCATTGGGGATATATTTCTCATATATATATACCCCCGTACTGCCCAAGCAACGGGCTCCCGCAGTACATCCACTATTAGCGAGATAGTAGGGCCAAGACCCCCCCGGAGTACAACATACAGATGTGTCCATTATTGTGCCCACCATGGGGATCTTAAAACAACGTTTCGACATGTACTGCATTGTTTCGGATGTTACGATGGAGCAGACTAGACAGCTTTGTTACCTTAAGTGGAATTTGCGTAAAACGTTACTCGTGCGCTCGGAATTTAGCACACTCTATTCGAGGCTAATTTTGGGTCTTTTCCTTAGGTTCCCCCAAACACGATGTTCACCATGCGACCTTCAAGCTTGGTTTCGAAAGCGCTACGGAGCCTGTGTGTGAGTAAATTCTCACTAATGTGTGTGTGTGTGTGGGTGTGTGTGGGTGGGTGTGTGTGTGTTTGACTTTGTGTTTATGCCGGCATTTCAGTGGATCGCCAAGCATGTGAGGAAAAGACGGTGATTGCGCGTGAGCTGTGTGTGAGTAAATTCCGAATCATGTGAGCATGGTTTCGTTTGCCTTTTTGCAGAATGCTGGCAGGAAGCAGTGCAAAGAAGACGCATGAGGGAAGGTTTGAAACATAGACATATGTATACGCTGAGTGTGGACCTTAGATTGTCTCCTCCCTCTACTGCATTTCGCACACTATAATGTGCTACCTAGCTCCGCCCTTTCGTCTCATCATGCTTCTTGCTTGCTTCGCATATACGTGGACGCTTATCCGTAACTAAGCAAGTAGCGTAGCCACGTGGTATGGTGTTCAGCTAAGCATGTCGACTTGCGTCATGCGAGGTTTCCTGAGCGTTATGAGAAATCAAAACAGGCAAATATTGATTTGCTCCCGTAAAACTGTATGTTCCTCTTTTGTAACAAAACGAAATGAGCTGAATTCAACGAAATAAATGCCTGTGCTTTTTATGAACACCATATATGGGTAATGCTCACGACTCGTTTATCTACGAACAATACTTGTATGCTTCAGCATATGATGTGGCTTGCTGGGATCAATACAATACAAACAAAGCCCTTCCTGCTTGAGAATAACACAAACAAGTCTTTAATTCGCTTCCCATGTATTTGAAGACATTGCTCTGCCAATTTCAAAGCATTATTATAATAAATTTGATAGATCTTTGGACTTGGAAAGTCAAAAATATGAAAAGGCCGGCACAACTCAAAGAATTCAAAGGAATGCCAAATCGGGCAAAACCTTAAAAGCTAACAAACTTAGCAACAACCTCTTAATACCACCTGAAAGACTTTGATGTCTTATATGCTTCAGCACATGATGTGGCTTGCTGAGATCAATACAATACAGACAAAGCCCTTCATGCATGAGAATAACACAAAGAAGCCTTTATCTCGCTTCCCGTGTCTTTGAAGACATTGCTGTGCCGATTTTGAAGCCCTTCCTGCATGAGAATAACACAAAGAAGCCTTTATCTCGCTTCCCGTGTTTTTGAAGACATTTCTGTGCCGATTTTGAAGCATTATTATAAAAACAATGTGATAAATCCTAGGACTTGAAAAATCACAAGTATGAAAAGCTGGCACAACTCACAAAAATCAATAGACTGCCAATTAGGACAAAACTTTTAAAGCCAACAACATTGGCAACAACCCCCTTATCCCACCTGAAAGACTGTGCTGTCTTTGAATTAATTCAGTAACACAACTGAACTGGGTCAAAATCAAAATTTAGTTACAGCTTACGCCCATACCTCAACTAATTCTCAGAATACTGCAATTAAAATGCAAATTTCCATGCTGCAAGATATATTTTGGTGAAAGACCTAAAGGTAAACCTGTCAAACCAGTAGTACTCCACTGTCGACTGCAAAACCTCCGCCGCGCCAAAATACCAAAAAACATAATATTGAAATGTTTTACCAACTTACAATGATTAAGCATGCAATAAACATAACCGAAACACGAAGCTAGCCATTGACAACCCGATGGAAATAATACAATTAAACAAAAGCACATAATGCCTAACTAGCACCACAGTTTTGATGTAAATTAATACTAATTTGATTTACTTAATCGAAAATGGGTATGGCACCGATGATACCCGAAGCCTCAAATATTAAGTCAACCAAAATCCGTTTAATATGTCACGGGTTTTTAGAAAGCCCTGCAAAACAGCAAAATCGTCCCCAATGGGCTAGGTTTGACAAAACGGCATATGATTGAAAAACATTTGATATAAATATGACCGCTACCCTTATCACACGGAGACTACTTCCTGCGATTAATCCCACTACTAAATACATTTTCATGCGCTAGAATCCGCGCGCACGTGTGTGTGTGGCTTTGGAGAGAGAGGGAAAGAGGTGTGTATGTTGGGGGGGAGGGGGGGAGGGGGAGGATGAAATCATCACAAGGTCAATATAAAAGAATAACTATGGGCCTCTAGTAATTGACTATTCGTGTAACGACTGCCCCTTGCTTGCTACCACTCACGAATTATATGGATTTTGGTTGCACACATAGCGATGACGGCCATGCCTTGCTCCTCTAGGATTACTGCCTATTTGGGCAAGGTAGAATGAGGTGTACCGAGCATGTGGTTAATAGACCTCATTCTACCTTCAATAAACATGCCTTGTATAAAATGTGACAAACACATAATTTGCTATCTATGACATGTAGTTTGGGAGGGGTTGACCTGGGAAATTTATATGAAAGTGATTGAGGACCGGTACGTTACATACTGCATTGCTGAACATGGGCGGGTCACGGGCGCACATGTACTTGCAACGGAGTGTTTACCCGTCGCGCCGATTGTGCATGCCACAACCCACCTCCCAGAATGGCCGCTTTTCCAACTCCAAACGCACGGGTTTCGGTCGAGGCCACGTTCTTTGATGCTTCTGATGGCCCTAGATGGTTTGAGCTTACCTTGGGTGGGCCGACGCTTGCGTGTTCGGGGCGGTTTTGTCTGTCGATGGCGAAAAGTCGGTTGTGCGCTTCGAAGATGGGGGCGAACTAGCGATCCCCAACGACACACTCCGGGCACAGCCGCACGCAGGGACCAACTCAGGTCCGAGGAAATTTCACAGACCTTCATGTTTACATATCCCTCCGTAGGACTACTAGTGGACACATATGTACGCTAGACTCCGGGGGAGTCTTGGCCCTCCACCTATAGGTGTTCGCTATAGGTGTTCGCCGCTCAGTCGCGATGGGTTCATATATACAACATGTTCCTATCGGGTACCGACTTTTGGCGGTACTTGGATAAGGCGTACACCTCCGTTCCGGGAAGCGGCGGTTCTAACCCCCTTCATGCCATTCCGTGTGTACATGGATTAACACTTCCTAATAATATTATGTGGCTCAGAAAGGCGGTGCTGGTATGTTCGATGTTGTTTTAGGAGGACGTAATGCGTCTGCCGGCGAGGGGTTTGATGACGACATGGGGCTTGCGCAGCTCGATGCCGCAACCGTGGCCGCATCGGTCGCATACTGCCGGATGTGCCGCCCGTACCGCCGTTGCCGCCCTCTCCCATCAATAATTCGCCCTCCTACCATGCGACGAGTGCTTCCTCGTTTGATATAGAAGAAGAAGGGGGCCCTATTAGTGGGACGAGGCCGTGGGCGCGGGAGTTGAGGTGGCCGTGGTAGAGGCCGGCGCGGCCGTCCTCCCCTCAGCCGCGATGCCTCCGCACATAGACCTCGGGCGTGTAGAGTCCCCTTAGCTAATCGCATTCATCACGATGACCATGAGACGGCTGCGGACTTGGAGGTTGTTCATGAAGAGGACGCCGCAGAGTTGTTGCTGGACGAGCTGATGGAGGTCGACGAAGAGCCGGTCGACGGCAGAGGACGTCCACGATGATGTCCTCACCGTCAAGGGTCAGGTTTGGCGCCTCAATCAAGGGAGGACCATCCACCCTTCGCTGCGAAACGCCTACAATCGCCATGCAAAGCCGACTATGCACAATTTCCCAAAGTGCAGCGAGCTCCATTACTTCACAATGTGCATCCCTGATGAGTTGGTGCCATAGATAGTTAACATGATGACTCACATAGGCCAGACCGTAGGCTTTGGCACTGGATGGGAGGTCACTCCCGGCGATGTATGGCGTCTCTATGGCATGCGGATGTACATGCTATTGCATCCATACTAGAGTGATCGAGAAGACTTCTAGATGGTGGCGCTTGGTAAGTCCCTTTTTGACGGAGCTGTGGCTGGTACGTTGGATAGCACTTGCAACGTCTATCACAGCCTTGAGAGGTTCGGCATGTTATCACTCAGATGGCGCAAAATGACCCACGTATTTTGTTTGCCAGTTGATGTGGCCGCAAGTGGAGGAGACCCCGACCCCTTCCATCCAATAAGACGCTTAGAGAGAGCGTGGAACGAGAAGATGGTGAAGACATTGCGTCATGGTCGCCTCATCGTCGTCGATGAGTCGATGGCCTTATGGAAGGGGCGGGGTATGCCATGGCTTATGGCAGATCCGAGGAAGCCGACTCCTGTGGGACGTGAGACCCACA
This sequence comes from Tetraselmis chui, assembly GCA_026401115.1. Taxonomy (NCBI): domain Eukaryota; kingdom Viridiplantae; phylum Chlorophyta; class Chlorodendrophyceae; order Chlorodendrales; family Chlorodendraceae; genus Tetraselmis; species Tetraselmis chui. The sequence goes on from JAPMLY010000311.1 coordinate 192,155, forward strand.
GAACCGCTGATGTGGACACCGGTGCCATCCTTTGGTGCGAGATGTGGGAGGGGAAGCACCGCATGGGATGCAAGGTGTACATCACTGAGTGGGGTAAGAACCCTACCAAGGCCATGAGGTGCTAGAAGCCCTAGTTCATCAATGTTCGCACCCTCATCCTCAATGCCGGCTATGCGTCTGTTAAGTGTGCCCAAGGACCTGCTGAGAAGGGGCTGTATATGATTGGCAATAATAAGGGACATGGTAGTTGCTTCCCCAAGCAGTGGTTGTTGTAAAACGTTCGTGAGCGTGGCTGCCGGGCTGTGGCTACTCCATCGTTTACTATCTCTGACGGCGAGGAGTTCCTAATGTTGGCTTCACCGGATAAGGACAAACAACCACTCGCTTTGTTGGGGACGGCGGGCACCAACGGAGATGCCCCGCTCATGTACAAGAACTTTACCGTCATTCGCAGCCATAGTACGTACTAGGTCAGGTCGGCATTGTTTACATATCCCTCCGTAGGGCTACTAATGGACACATATGTACGCTAGACTCCGGGGGAGTCCTGGCCTTCCACCTATAGGTGTTCGCTATAGGTGTTCGCAGCTCATTCGCGATGCGATGCGATGGGTTCATATGCACAATATGTTCCTATCGGGTACCGACTTTTGGCAGTACTTGGATAAGGCGTACAACTCCGTTCCGGGAAGCGGCGGTTCTAACCTCCTTCATGCCATTCCGTGTGTACATGGATTAACAGGTTATGGGCCCTCCGCGTTTACTGCGGGGTTTACTAGGGCACCGGCCGGAGCTCATGGGATGATGTCTATTAAGGGGGAGTGTTTCCATATCCCTCCGTAGGGCTACTAATGGACACATATGTACGCTAGACTCCGGGGGAGTCCTGGCCTTCCACCTATAGGTGTTCGCTATAGGTGTTCGCCGCTAAGTCGCGATGCGATGCGATGGGTTCATATGCACAATATGTTCCTATCGGGTACCGACTTTTGGCGGTACTTGGATAAGGCGTACAACTCCGTTCCGGGAAGCGGCGGTTCTAACCTCCTTCATGCCATTCCGTGTGTACATGGATTAACAGGTTATGGGCCCTCCGCGTTTACTGCGGGGTTTACTAGGGCACCGGCCGGAGCTCATGGGATGATGTCTATTAAGGGGGAGTGTTTCCATATCCCTCCGTAGGGCTACTAATGGACACATATGTACGCTAGACTCCGGGGGAGTCCTGGCCTTCCACCTATAGGTGTTCGCTATAGGTGTTCGCCGCTAAGTCGCGATGCGATGCGATGGGTTCATATGCACAATATGTTCCTATCGGGTACCGACTTTTGGCGGTACTTGGATAAGGCGTACAACTCCGTTCCGGGAAGCGGCGGTTCTAACCTCCTTCATGCCATTCCGTGTGTACATGGATTAACAGGTTATGGGCCCTCCGCGTTTACTGCGGGGTTTACTAGGGCACCGGCCGGAGCTCATGGGATGATGTCTATTAAGGGGGAGTGTTTCCATATCCCTCCGTAGGGCTACTAATGGACACATATGTACGCTAGACTCCGGGGGAGTCCTGGCCTTCCACCTATAGGTGTTCGCTATAGGTGTTCGCAGCTAAGTCGCGATGCGATGCGATGGGTTCATATCCACAATATGTTCCTATCGGGTACCGACTTTTGGCGGTACTTGGATAATGCGTACAACTCCGTTCCGGGAAGCGGCGGTTCTAACCTCCTTCATGCCATTCCGTGTGTACATGGATTAACTAGCATACCTCTACCATGACGACATCCACATGTTGTACCGTGATGCCTTTAACGGCATCGACATGAACAATTCCAAACGTCATGAGGGCTTTAGCTTTGAAGACACACGTAAGAGTCACCTTTGATGGGTAAGGGACTTCCATATGTTGTTTGGCATGTCGGAGGTGAAGGTGAATGCCTTCGTGTTGTTCCGACACTTCAAGCCTCGTCGAAAGAATGCGAGGCAACAAGACTTCCGCAGCCGCTTGACCTATCAAATGCTTCACCCATGTACATCCGCTCCACTTCCTAAAGCCCAGATTACTTTGGCAAGCACGTAAGGGGCTTCAAACCAATGAACATGAGGTCTAAGGGAGTTAAGAAGAGTTGGGAAGCACGCAAGAGGGCCAGAAGCAAGGCAACCTCCCAATAGTTTGTTATATGTTTCACAATGATCATCGTGTAAGCGATCATGAAAACATGTTATACATGCCATGAACAGTCTTGGAGGTCAGTTTCAGCATCAACATGCATGAGGATTATGTGCTACAGAATTACTAAGTCCTTTGTATGCTCGGTAGACTGTAGTCTACCGAGTATTGTTAGGGTCTCATGAACACTAACCATGCAGTATTGGCCGAAGCACATTGGGGTTGGAAAGAGGGCTAATGTATGCCTGGATGTGCCGCAATGCATGTCCGGTATAAGGTTGTCGGTGGTGTGCACCAACCAGCGCGTGAGGGCCAATCAGAAGTGCACTTTTCTAGCCCTCGACACACCTCAACCACCCTCTATGTAACCGACTGCATATTCCACCACGGACCATAACTCAATAAGCTAGAATTTCCATGGGCTAAGACACATCTGAGGAACATCACCTTGGCAAGAATTGTGGAGATTCTTTGCGGTTTGTGTGCCGGATGTTTTTTTCAAACATGTATGGTCGGTAGACCTCAATATACTTTTCACGCTCAAGTAGACATTACATCGTTTGTAGCTCGAATTCATAAATTATTGTGAATATCGCGATAGATACAACCTACTACGGTGCCATACGGACCAAAACAACAATGCAAGGAGTGCTCTAGTTATACAAGTGTTTCTTAAAATAAAACCACTGCCGCCAAATTGTCACATGAAATTCATAGACTTGATAATTGGACTATAAGAAGAACAACATGAACACGGATATGGAAAAAGGAAGGGGGATCAAAAGGGCAAGAGTGTCAAGAGGATCACGAAATCCAAAGCACGGCAAGTGGAAGCACAACATTGTGACGAGTACAATCATGCAATAGTACATTGCACGACATTGTACATGTACTCGTTACTAATTCCTATTCGTGCTTTTCTATCGGATAGACGTACAATGTAGGTACGTCGGTAATACAATTTAGCGAGGGTTATGATGCATATTGCATTGCCAGTACCTCATGGTACGTACATGTACGCACATTAAATCTAACTAGCTAGACGGCGCCCGCCGGCGGCGCAGCGGCAGCGGCCCCGGAGGGGGGTGCGCTCGCAGGCCCGTCGGCATCCCCTCACCTCCCCGTGGTGGGCGCTGGAAACCCCGTAGCCGTGCAAGGCATGGCACGGTAGGGGGCTAAAAGGGCCGACAGCTCGATCCGCGGGATCTGGAGCTCTCGGGAAAGCCATGTACAGAGGGCTTTTGAAAAAAAAAATGTTTGTGCAATACCGACGCCAAGATCTCCCGCTCGGCCCGTCCGATATGTTCTTTCGCGTACAGATACTCCTAAATACAGCCTTACTTTGAGGGGTGGGGCCTGTACTACGGCAGCGTTTGATGGCGAGGAGGGTACGGCCGGATAAGCGGTGGGAGGCGGGTGTTTGAGCTGGTGGTGGCCAGCCGGGAAGCAGCGCCATGAAAGGGCGCTCGCTAGCCGTCGACCAGCCATGTGCTAGTCGAACTTTGCCGAGGGGTGAGGTAAGACATGGCACATGCCGGTGGCTAGTCGCAGACGGAGGACCGGCTATATGAGGCGGCGGCGATCCTCATGATCAGCCGCCGCCGGAAAGCCATGTACGGAGGGCTTTTTTCGGATCCTAAAAAACAATAATGTCCGTACCCGGCGTCGAGCTAGTTGGGGAGCAGCACCAAGGTAGGGCGCTCACTAGCGAGCCGCTACGTCGTCCAGCGTCATCTCCCGGGGGGAGGAGTTAGCTGGGACGGCAAGGAGGACGGTCGCGACGGGAGGAGCGACACGATCTGGCGGCGACGACCCTTTGGGTCGGCGCCGCCGGAAAACCCGGCACGGAGGGTTTTGTTTAATTCCGGGCGCCCGCGGCCCGCCGGATCCGGCTACGGTCACCTGCCCCCCCCCCCCTCATCGACACCCACTACCCCGACAGACCTTCATAATCCTAGGATTCCTTGAGCGTGGGCCCGGGTGAGCGTGGAGGCCCCCGCTCAAGAAAAGGCTGCTCGGTGGACGCGCGATGAGAGGGGGGAGGGTACGGCCACATGCAAGCAAACCGACAGGTACCCGGGTACCAGACAGAGAAAAAACCGGGGAAATGAGCGGGGAAAATTCAGGCGCGGAGGCAGGAGCGCCCATTTTTTCTATGTCTGTGTGTCTCGGTCCCCCCCACATGTCCTCGAGGTGATGGGGGACCTCGACACGGAGGGCCGCCGTGTCGGTGGACGCGGCAAGACCTTGGGGCGGGGTTTACGGGATGGAGCGGCGGGATCGACGAGCGACCGCGCGAGGAGGGGTTTTTTGCCAGCCTTTCCCCTCCTACCTTCGGCAAGACCGAAGTCACGCGGGAGCTAGATTAGGTTGCCCCGTCGTCCCTCCCGAACGCCGACCGGCCTAGGCCGGTCGACACCCCGGTTCGGTGGGAGCGGGCCGTGCATCGTGAAGGTCGAGCAGCAGTTTAGTTTGCATTTCTCGACAAGTGGATATATTTTTAGATCTGTTTTTTCTTGATTACAAAATTATTACGCTGTTACTGCCTAGGCGGGGGGACTGTGGCAATTACTGCGGTTGCTTACACTTATATAACTCCCGAGGAACGTCGACACACATTGCAAATAGGTGTGTCGATAAGAAATGTACCTGGTCGGAGAGACCCGGGCCCAACTTGCTAATAAGTCATGTATGGCGAAGTAGAGCGGCCCGTGAGACAGCAACCGGTCCAATTTGCCGGGACATGTTGTAAACAATTTCAAGTTCAATTTCAATAACTAGCTAGACAGCGCGCCAAGCGGGGTTTCTAATGCAGAATGTGATTCCCTAGACTAGACAAGTTCCGTCGCTAGTGTGTTGGTGACGCCTAGAAAGCCCTAGCACATGGCACGAGGACCAAACGAGAGCATGTGCAAGCTAGCTAGACGAAAGCTATTTAAGCCTAGTGCAGTAGAGGGAGGTGAAAAAACCTTTAGAACAATTCCTTTGTTCGTTTACAATGTGGAAGGTGGGGGTTCAAAACTGCGTGTCGCTAAGTGGCTATCATACCACCAAGTTCTTGTTCACGACATTACCACGCCCCGCCCCCGGACTCTCCCCGGACCGCAGTCCGAAACTAATATGGATGGGAAGGTAGGGGCTCATCTTGGGCCGTCACACGCCTAACTACCAAGATCGGACTCACCGGGTTTCGAACCCGCGACATTTCTCGTATTAGGCGTGCGCTTTACCGGCGCACCGTAAAATAGTGCGTGTCGCTAATTGGCCATCATGCCTCTAAGTTCTTGTTCACGAAATCAATCTATTGATAAATAATACCGGTCAACATCTTTTCATCTCTCCCTCCATCTCCACTTCCACTTGTAGAGACAACAGCGACAGATAGAAAAAAATATATTTGTGTCTACAATTAGTTTCAAAAGGCCAATTGACACATTGGTTTCTGAGTTGGTTGGTCGCCGCACGTTTTCGTTGTCACTTGATTTATTGGACGCTGCTTGATTAACTCGAAATGGCTTCTTTCAGATATGGTCATTACGTGGCGGATGGTCGCACTACATGTCGGTGGTTACAAAGCCTCGGACATTAAGCTTGTTTTACGGCGTGAGCCTCGTACTTGTAAAACATGGTTTCATGCCGGTTCGATCTTGCCTAACGAAGAGCATGTTGATGCCGTTATTCGTGAGTTACTCGGGGAAATTGGTCTTACTTCGAGTCCTATTGAAATTGAAATTGAAACTGTTTACGACATGTACCGTATGCGCCGGTTTACAGCAAATACCGTATGCGCCGGTTGCTGTCTCTGGGCCCGACCAACTATGCCATACATGAGACTTACAAGTCAGGGCTAGACCGTTAACCACATATATCCAACCTCTGCAACGGTGCTCGGGGGTTTTACTCCCCCCCGGGGAGTGTGCGGTGCGGGGCGATGGTGGTGTGCAACTAGGAGCGTGCGAAGGCGCATTGTGTGGAGGCGCGGCGAGAGGTCGTGCGGGATTTGGTGCGGTATACAAGTAGGATATGATGTAGCCATTGGACTGTGTGCGTGTGGAGTTGTGTAAGGATGCGAGACGTGTCGAGTCGTGCTTTGGATATGAGTTTGTCCGGAGGGTCTGTGCGGAGTGTGAGTAAAGAGGTGAGACTTGTGATGGTGGATGAGTGCGGTGTACCCGTGCGGCTCATGACGATGTAGAGGATGTCGACATCGGTACCTTGCCATTGGCTGCGGATGCCGATTGCGAGGGGTGTGTATTTAGCGCGAATCAAGTGGGCTGTTTCGGAGAGGTTGTGGTCCGTGTAGTATTTCCACTCTCCGATCTAAATATTTTTAATGGATGAGTATCGGCGGCGACCGTTTGTGTGACCTACGAATCGAGGTTCGAGGAGGCGGATAAAGTCGGGTTTGTGCGCGGGGGGTCGTAGCTCTGGGGGGAGAATTTCGGGGGGGAGGATAGCGGGGCACGAGGTTAGGGAGTCGGGCGAGAGACCTTCGTCAGCAGCTACAAGGCGTGTGGGCATGTGGGTGGGGTGAGGTGGATGGCAGTCAAGAGGGGTGTGGGTTGGTGTGGGGGAAGTGAAAGATTTGATGGGTTTATTACCGAAGTCCGCAGTGATTGTCTCCCATCGTCCTCCGTTGTGTCGTTCTAGTAGGGAGAGTAGGAGTTGGAGCGCGCTGTTGTGGCGGTCTTGTCTTAGGCTAGACATGGTTGGGCAGTTACCGGCCATGTGGCCGTTGCTAGTGAATTGGCCACACATGGGGCAGCGCAGGGTGGGGTTGTGTGTAAGAAGACGGGTATAGTGGACTCCCCACATGAATTCTTGCTTGTGGGTGAACTGGATTTTGGTGAGTGTTGTGTGCTTTTTGTGGAAGGTGAAGTCGGCGCCGTCTTCCGCGGCGCGCGCGAGGAGGGCACCGTGTTTGGATGTTTGTGAGAGAGGTGTGTGGGTGTGTCTGGTGATGTGAGTGTGAGCGTCAGTTTTAAGGTTTGTGTATTTGTAGGGTATGGGTTCCCCTAGGGTTTGTGGAATGAGGGTGTATGGCCAAGTCTAGTGGCCTATCGACACGTCTGAACCTGTGGTGTATGTTGTGTCGGGTGGTTGGCCGTCGGCAGCTTGGTTAGCTAGTGCATCTGCGAGGTCGTTTCCTAGTGAGTGGTTGTGTGCTTTGATTTTGCCGAGGTGTGTGCCGATGCCTGCGTTGCAGCGGGTTTTGAGGGTGTGTGTGATTGAAAGGACTGTGTCGCGGTGTTTGTTGTGTCTGTAAGCGGATGGGCAGTTTAAGTAACCTTGTATGAGGCGGAGGGAGCACGCGCTGTATGTAAGGAGGTATGTGTGGCCTAGTTGGAGGCTTATGTCTATGCCTGCAAGTTCTGCGCGATCTGTTATGGTGTGAGGGGGAGGGGTAGAGGTCACCAGAATTTTGATGCGGGTGTCCGAGGCGGGGTGGGTGGCGGCGGCTCCTAGGGGGGAGGAGCCTCCCTTTTTTGAGCCGTCTATGTATACAAAGTCCTGCCAATTCCAAGCAAGGTTTCCTCTGGTGGGGCAGTAAGTTAGTTTCATGCGTTCCTATAGGGGGTAGGTAAGGGGGTGTAAGGGGTTGGGGGGGAGATGGTAGAAGCCTGCTGAGTGTGGTGAGTAGGTGTCTATGAGGTGGGGAGGAGGGATGGTGATGGTGGGGTTGGGGAGGTGTGTGTCGTAGATGGACTCGAGTGTGTTGTCGAGTGCGGTCATGGCTGTGTGTGGGGGTAGGGTGGAGAGGGCTAGGGGGTTGGCGACGAGGTAGATGTCGACCATCCAGCGTGTGCCGAATGGGGTAGGTGTGGGGTGTCCTGTGTGTTGGTTGGGGGGTAGGAAGGTGTTTGCGTCATTGGGAAAGGTGTAGAGGTGGTGGGTGTAAGGGGAGTTGATGTATTTGGAGTGGCGGTATGGTGGGTGTTCCCATCGAGGGAGTATGAGAAGGGTTGCGCTGGGTGTATGAGAGGCTGTGAGGTGGGCGCTAGTGATTGCGTGTTCCATGGCGCGACGCATGCATTCGTGTTCGTATTCCGGGTTGGCGATGTTTGTGCCTTGCCATGTGTGTGGGGCGTTGCTGCCGCTGGATGAGAAGACTATGTCTTCGGGGTACAGTGAGTGGTATGTGTGGGAATGGAGTGACTTGTTGAGGGGTCGGAGTAGAGTTATGTCTGGATGTGGAATGTGTGACGGAGTGCGGTGAGTAGGTCCTCTGTAGTGGCCCATATGTTACGGGTGGTGGTGGCGGGTGTGGGTGAGTGGATTTCTGAACGGGAGCCTAGTCGAGTGAGGAGGTGGTAGACCTCCTCTTCGAACGCGTGCTGCGAGAGGTCGGGGCGGAAGAGTTGATATAAGTGGCGGACGCGGGGGCTGTTGAGGGTAGTGACCGGGCGGCCATCGGGAGTGCATAGTATTGTTGTGTCATGTAGTGATGGGTGTGCGTGAATGGCGAATTTACCGGTAGGGAGGATGTCGAGGTCGGGGTGGATAGGGTCATGGTGGAATGTGATGAGGGGGTGTGTCCACGGGGGGGGGGGGGGGGGGGGGTCCGGGTTCGGGTAGGATGGGTGTCGTGGAGGGGACAAAGCCGGAGTTAAATGCATTGAGGGCGGTAGGGCCGGGGGGGGTCTCACTGATGGTGTCGTGCAGTTGTAGGCACGGTGCCCACCGGACCTCGTGGGAGGCGGGTGAGGTCGTGATATTGTCCGCGAGCGCACCAGTCGTATTGCCATGTGGCGGCATTGGGAATGGACGGCAAAGTGCGGGCATGTGCAACATGTGGAGGTGGGGTCTGTGTGTAGTGAGTCGTGACAAATGGAGCGGGTGGTGGGGGAGGGGGTGGGGAGCCATACCGAGGTGGAGCCATACATGCTCACCAAACCCCTCCCATGACCTGCACTAGCAAGACACCGAAGTGCGATCCTTGGAGGACAAGACCCAATGCAACGCTTCATCCCGTAGCTACCTTCAGGGGGAGTGTTGTAAGTAATACCGTATACGTATTAGTTGCAGATAGCTACTGTAAGCTACTATAGATATGATTAGTACATGTCTAGATCGGACATACCGATAAACTGTTTGACTCGGTACAGAGCTGTCGCTAGGCTACAGCTCTCTCACTTCTGTTGTCCCGACGCCACGCATGTAGGCTGGTTGTCGCCGTAACTGTTCCGTTTGCGGGACTGTGACTGTAACTACGATTGCGTAAGTTCTCTTCCACACTAACTGTGTTTGCATGGTTTAACAGGTTATGGGCCCTCCGCGTTTACATGGGGTTTACTAGGGCACCGGCCGGAGTTTGTCCATTAAGGGGGAGTGTTTACATATCCCTCCGTAGGACTACTAATGGACACATGTGTACGCTAGACTCCGGGGGAGTCTTGGCCCTCCACCTATAGGTGTTCGCTATAGGTGTTCGCAGCTCATTCGCGATGCGATGTGATGGGTTCATATACAAAATATGTTCCTATCGGGTACCGACTTTTGGCGGTACTTGGATAAGGCATACACCTCCGTTCCGGGAAGCGGCGGTTCTATCCCCCTTCATGCCATTCTGTGTGTACATGGATTAACAGGGTGGAGGAGATGAGGCGGAAGCCGTCGTCGAGTTGGAGTTGGATGTCCCATTCCGTGAGGTGTTCCGGGGCCCATTCTACCATGTACTGGGTTTGGCCGTATTCTGTGACTTTGTGTTTAGAGATGATGCGCGTTACGTCGCAGGGGGAGTAGTAGTGGTCTGAGGGGGTGAGGTATTCTGTGTCTATGTGTGTGGTGGGTGCCGTGGGGAGGGAAGTTTTGTTGTGGGAGGTGTGGATGCTTGATGAAAGGGTGGGGGGGGGGAGCGGGGGAGGTGTGGGGAGAGGAGAGGAGTCCTAGAGGGGTAGATAGTGGTGGGGGGGGATGCTTGTTTGGGGGTGAGGTGTGTGGTGGGTAAGCGGTTGTGGATAGTATCCAAAGGTTCAGTGAGGATTGCTGCGAGAAGACAAATGGGGACTGAGAGTGGGGTGGTGGACCCCGTGAGTGTGGTGATGGATTTGCAAGATTTGAGGATGAAGGAGGATGAGGTGGCTCGGAGGAGGACTTGTGGCCACGTGGTTATATTATTTTTCCAGAAGGGCGTGAGACGGGGGAGGAGGGAAGCGTGTATTTTTCGGGCGGAGAATTCGCAGTATGCCTGTTTGTATGTGTGAGGGTCTGTGATGTGTGTGGCTCTGTCTCCGAGTGAGGCGAGGAGGGTGTTGTCTTGTCGGGTGAAGTGGGCGCGTATTGTGGAGGCAATGGGGTTGGTGAGGGAGAGTGGAGGGATGTTGTGAAACATAGTGCCTGCGTCGCGTTGGGCTCGTACTAGGCTTCCGAGTGTGGGTGGGGAGAATCTGCTTGACATGATGGATTCAGTGGGCCAGTGGGAGTATGAGGTGGATATGGTGCGTATGTGTGCTCGGGCCATGTGGCCTCTATAACCAGGGGAGTTCATGATTTTGTGGAGGTGGCAGACTGTGAGTTGCGCGGCATGGGCTTTGAGGGAGGGGAGGTCGTATCCGAGGTCGGAGGCGGGCCGGTGGAGGGCGGTGCGGGGGAGGTTACGTACCGAGGAGACGGCGGAGCGGAGTGCTCGGCATATTTGACCTTCGAGGGTGTCCAGTTGGGAGTCGCTGATGAGGCCGAACTGGAGGGTGAAGTGTTTGCCGATAAGTAGTCCGCGGATAACTATTATTCTGCGGGATTGTGTTAGTAGGGAGGTGGAGAGGGCGGTGATAAGGGATGCGGTAGTGCATCTCAGTTCGTGCCAGTGTTTGGTGAAGGTGAGGGATGTGTTGAGTTCGACCCCTTGGACGCGGTATGTGTCCGAGGGGCCTATGGAGGGGATGGGGGCTGGGGTGGAGTTGATGTGATGAACTGTGATTGGAGGCGGGATGCGAGGAGTGTGATCTTGGCAAGGGAGAGGGCGTTGCATGTACGCCAAAGGGCTCCGGTGATGCAACATTTTCGAATGTTGACGGTCATATATGTGTAGGCGCTGAAGAGGGAGAGTTTCCGGAGCTTGATGGTCATGTTGGGGGTCGAGCCCGTGGCGAGGCTGAGGTCGTCGGCGAATCCGTGACCGGGGTATGTGGATGTGGGTTCTGTGGGGTCAACGTTAGTGGCGGGGGAGCCTGGGCGATAGCCCCGGCTGCCCACTGTGAGCCAGCGGAGAAAGGGTTCAAGGAAGAGGGTAAATAGGAAGGGGGAGAGAGTCTCGCCCTTTAGGGTACCCGGATTTATGTCGATGGAGGGGGTGGGACCATATGGGGTAATGTAGTCGGTGGATGAGACCCCGTATAGGTGTTCGCACGTGTCTACAAATGTGGAGGGCATACCGAGTTGTCTCATGTGTTTGAACATGATGCGGTGGTCTGCTCCGTTGAAGGCGCCCTTGAAGTCCGCGTACATGACGTATATGTCTTTTTTGTGGAGTTTCGCGTCCTCCATCGCCATGATGATGGAGGAGAGGGCGTCGTGGATGCTGCGGTGTTGTCGAAAGCCGTCTTGTTGGTCGCTGAGAATGCCGTGGGTTTCGGCGTATTTCGAGCCTGCGTCTTTGATTAGTGCGGTCCATAGCTTAAGAAGGTTATTCATGAGGGCGATGGGGCGGTAGTTGTCAAGGAGGGTGGGATCACCTTTTTTATGTAGCAGGCATGTTGTGTTGTGGCACCATTCAGGGGGGTGTAGGATTTGCGGGCGAGGAGGGATAGGAAAGAGAAGAGGGCGGAGCGGGTCTCTGGGGGTAGGAACTTGAGTATTTCGTTGAGAATACCGTCGGGGCCGGGGGCTTTGCCTGTGCCTAGCGAGCTGAGGGTTATATCGAATGTATCGCGGGTAATCATGTCGGCGAGGGTGAGAGAGGGGTCTCCGCGGGGTTCGATGGTATAGTTGTCGGGGCTGTCTGGGTGTGCCCAAGGGGGGACGGGTAGTTCGGGTGCGGTGGCGCGACTGAGTTCGGTGGCGAAGTGAGAGTGTACAGCTTCTAGGACGGCGGAGGGAGAGGTTGCGGAGGTTTTATCGGGGTTGGTAATGCGGTGTAGAGTCGAGGTTGCGTCGGTCTGGGGGAGGAGGCCGCTTTTAATTTTCAAGCGGCGGTGGGAGGATTTAGGCAGGCGTCGTAGACAGTATTGGCGCGCGTTTTAATTTTCTGCAGTATATCAGTGGTGGCCGATTTAAGTAGGTGGCGTATGCGTGCATGACATTGTTGTTGGATGTCGGTAGGGGAGAGATAGTCAATTGTCTTTAGGAGGGTTTGGGCGAGGGGTAGGGGGCCACCGTTGGTGCTACATCTGCGAAGTTTTCGTATGAGTTTGCGTGTTTTTTTTATTTAGCCAGGTGAGGTCAAGGGACGAGGGAGTTGGGCGGGGTTTCTTCAGGGGTAGGAGGGGCCATATGGTGGCTGCGTGGTCCATATGCTGGGAGAGTAGTGTGGTAAATTTCGAGGCGAGAGTGTCGAGGATGTCGGGAGAGGCCGTGGAGGGGGGTGTATTAATAATTTCTGCGTGGAGGGAGGCCGTTTGGTTGATAAGGGAGGGTGTGCTATTTTGATATGTTTTTATGTGGTGCGGTTGTAGTGGAAGTTTGAAGGTGAGTTTGCGGGTGGTGTGGTGTGTGTGAGGTAGGTTTTGGGCCGAGGGGGGGTGAGCGATTAAAGAGGAGGGGGCAGGAATTACTAGGTGGACCGCCGAGTGGTCGGTAAAGTGTGAGGGTGAGGTGAAAATCGAGCATTTAGGTGGGTTGAGGCCGAGGGGGGAGGGAGGAGTGGTGAGCCAGTGGTCAAGGCATCCTCCGCTACGGGGGAAGGTAGGGGTGGGGGGTGGAGTGGGTGGAGGTGGGATTCGAGTAAGGAGGTGAGGGCGGGGTTGCCAGTACCTTGTGTGGTGGTCGTTTGAAAGTCGCCTCTCCAAAGGACGCGGTGGGCCGGGTAGTCGTCCGCTAGGCGGAGGCCCCAGACTACAACTTCTGCGTATATTCGGGCCAATTTTTAGGGTTTGGAGCTGTGGAGTTGTGGCATGTAGGCTCCGAGAAGGAGGTAAGGGGTGCCTGAGTGTGGGATTGGGATTAGTCAAGATATGTGGGGAATGAGGTGAGGGGGTGGGGTTAGGACCATGGCGGATTGGAATGAGGTCCGGCGGACCGCAAAAATAAATCCTGCGTTGGGTAGGGCCACAAGTGAGTAGTATGGTCGAGAGCTTTTGAGGAGGTTTTGGGGTAGGGCGAGTCGCCAGCGTGATTTATGTGTGGCGTGGTTGGTTTTTGTGAGGATGAGGACGTCAGGGTAGTGGGTGGCGGTGAGGTTTTCTACGTCCATGATGGATGTGTGGAGGCCACGGGTGTTGAGATTGATGAGGTGTAGTGGTTGTGCTAGATGGTGTGAGAGGGTGGATGAGGGGAGAGGATCGGGGGGATTGGGAGGGTCTTTGGGGGGGGGGGGGGGGGGGGCTTCGCGGTTGTGGGGGAGGATCGCAAGGTGGTGGGGGGGAGGGGGGTTGCTGGAGTAGAGGTAGGGGGGAGGGGTGGGGGGGTTGAGGGCGGTAAGCAGTTGGGAGCGTCCCACCGGGAGGGGGGTGGATCGAAAGGTGTGGTGCCACAAGAGTGAGTTTAGTGAGTAGACAATAGTGCGAGGGTCGAAGGGAGGAGGGCTATAGGTTTGGTCGGGGGGTGCTGTAGTGATGAAGTAGGTATGAAGTAGAGTGTGGGTTCCGCACGACCACGCGTGGGATGTGTCGTTTTGGCGACGGGGATTAAGTATGCGTAGGTCACCGACATGCGGGGGAGGGGGAGAGTTCCAAGAGGCGAGAAGGGCGAGGGAGCGAGTAAGGAGGTTAGGAGGGGGGTGGTGGAGGGAGTCCACCCAGGTTGCTGAGGAGTGTGCGAGGTGGAAGAGACCGAAGTGAGAGTGTTGCCAGGTGAGGACAATTAGGGAGTGGTTGGGTGTGCCATGGTGAGGGGGTGAGCCTCTGTTAGAGAGGTTAGTCCATTGGCTAGGGTAGAGCTTATGTTGGTGGAAGTTATCAACTACGTTATTGGTGATTACGTTGTATGAGGCAGAGGCTGTGGAGTGGAGTTTAGATAGGGAGGTAGCAATGCAGTATAAGTTTGAGAGGTCTTGATAATGTTCCATTAGAAAGAGAGCATCGCGGAGGAGTCTAGGTTTCCAATGGGGGTGGGTAGGCCACATTCGAGATGTAAGTCAAAGAGGTAGTTGTGTAATTTGATGCCTCATGTGGTTGAGGTAAAGTGGGCCGGGAGTGAGGATCGAAGCGAATGCGGAGTAGTTACTATATGATGTCGGATGTCATGTAGGGAGGTGGGGGGGGGGGGGGGGTTGTGGGGTCTAACCTCTGGGCCGTGAGGCCCGTTCTGTGGGTGGCTGATGATGATAAGCGGCCTTGCCGGCCGAGGCTTGTGGAGGGCGAGGGTATGAGGCTCCGGAGGGTCCGTTCGCCGAGGTCTTGCGCATATCGGCGAGAAGAAGCTCCTTGGAACGGGTGGTCGTTCGGAGCTTAAGAGGGGGTGGTAAGTGTAGGGATGGCGGAGAGAGTATGAGAGGGTAGGGGAGGGGGGATAGAAAAATTGTAAGTGAGGTGTGGTAGGTATAAGGAGGAGGTCGATAGTGGGGAGCCGCAGTGACAGAGGGGGCTGTCGATATCGTATCAAATGTGCTTCGGGAGAAGCCTCGGAGCAGGCCTAAAGGAAGTGGGGACTGCATGGGCGGGGGAATATGTGTATCGCTGAGAATGTTACGGGTACGTGACTGCTAGACTGTGTCAATAAGGGGGGGGGGCGATATTTCCGGGGCAGGTAGATACGCCGGGGGGCGGGTGATCGGTTAAGCTTTCGGGTAGAGCAAGTCGGGCGGGCTAGTCTCAGCAGGGGGAGAGCTGTCATTATTGCAGCGACGGGCGAGTTGGGCAGATTATGGAGTGTGAAAAAAGTGGGAGGGGGGACGAGTGCGCTAGGGTCTACAGTGAGGTAATCGCATGTAAGCGCGAGTGTATGTTGAGTTAGTCGGGTTAGGCGGGCTATCATAAAAATAAAAAATAAAATGAGAAATCGGAGGGGCACAGAGACTAGAGCGAGCGTTGGATAGAGCGAGGGAGCATGGGGAGGACAACCGTCAACATGAGGGTTAGGTAGGGGGGAAGAGGTGAGCGGGGCATCGGTGTCTGCTGTTGGCATCGGGTGAGGAGACTGGGAGTCGTCGGCGGGCGGATCGTGTCGGTCGGCAAGCGGTGAGTTCATGCGGGAGGGAGCGTACAAGGCACGGGCCGGCGCGACAGTAGTTGTGAATACGCTAGGGTAGTAGTGGGGTAGGAGGGTAGCATGAGGGGGAGGGGGGTGTCGATGAGAACTGATCAAGGCGGTGGTTAGTGCAGGGGCAAGAATCAGGCATGTAAGATATAATTTTTTTCTCGGATTAAAGAAAACGACTTGCGAGTTGCATGATGTGGCATTATTGGTCGAGTTTTACAGCACTGTGGCTCGGAAGCACTAAGGTGAGTGAAAGGTATCGATTTTAGTGCGATGTTAGCGAGATTATCAGCGTAGGCTAGTGGGAGGGGACGGGGGGTGCTAGACCGGTCCTTTCTCTTGGACAAAGCGGGACGATCGTACCGGAACGGGTCGTCTGTGTGAGTCGGGAAGTCAGCGGCCCGTCCCATGTCAGTGGTTGACTTGGGGGCAGCGAGGGCCATAGGCGTCTGGAGTCCTCTGACATGTGAGGGTTCCAAAGCCATGCCTAAGTCTTGGGCGGCTGTGGGTGGTGGGGGCAAAGTGTTGAGTAGTTCGAGCAGCTGTCTCGCGTGGTAGCTCCGGGGGTTGTTGGGGTTCGCGGTGGGCGCATTCGTGGGCCGATCCCGCAATGGCATATGTTTGTACGTGGGGCGGTGGTTAGAGTTTGAGGACATATGGACCAAGTTGGGTTTTAAAGTCTGGTATGTAGTGGAGGGTTCCGAAGCCGTGCCCAAGTCATAGGCGGCTGGGGGTGGCTGGAGTACAAAGTTGAGTGGAGCGAGCGAACGTCCCGCGTGACGGCTCCGGAGGTCGTAGTGGTCCGCGGTGGGCGCATTCGCGGGCCGATCCCGCAATAGCATATGTCTGTATGTGGGAGGGTGGTTAGTGTTGGAGGACACATTAACCACGTTGGGTTTTGAAGTCGGGTTTGTAGTTGGGTTTTGAGTGGGTTGCGTATGTTGGCGGCACACGACAAGGTCTGATGGGACCTAGGTTTGGTGGATGTTGGCGTCGGACGTGAACGTCCGGACGCTCTAAGGGGCGCGGTGTGGTGCGCCGGTCCCGAGGAGGGGGGTTTTTTGTAAGCGATGTCGGATTGTGAGGGTCCGCAGTAGTGTGGCTGGTATGTATTTTGATTTCGAAGTGGGTGGCGCGAGGGCTGTCGGGAGGACATAATTCGAATTTTGGACAGCTGCGCCTTGCTATGTGTACCGTCTGGTGTCGCTACGGATCCACTGACCTGGGTGAGCTAGGCTCGGGTGGGAAGAGGTGGACGGTGCCTATTGTTCAACGGGCCCTATGTCCACCAGTTTGTCGCTCATTGGGAGGCCATGCCCAGAGCGAAGACGGTCGGCGTTGCTCATTAGAGCTACCGACCCATCCCCGGTTCGCGGTTCATTAATACTTTAGTAGTACTTTGGATCATATTATTGTCTTTAGTGACGGTAGGATGCAAGTTTTTTTTCTTCGAGTCCTAATGATTTAACGTGTTGAGTGACGCTTTGGTTCGAGTCGCATTGCCTGGAGGCGTTGGTTAGCATCTTTACTTCTTCTCGGCATCTATTCCGGTTCCCTACGTGACGGCTAATTTGAGCACTCCCGCTAAGCTCGAGCAAGCTGTGTTTGCCCAATCGACAGTTAATTTAGATGGTTCTTCCGTCGTACCAACAACGATTGACATTGGCGGTCTTTCGCTTACACCCTCTAAGCAAGGGTTACTTCCAGCGTTAACACATAAGTTAGAGTTACTTTACTTTGGCTACGTGACTCAGTGGGAGATTTTTCGTCGTGTTGTTATTACTTAGCATGTACTATGTCACGAGGACACGTCGTTACCGAGACATTATCTTCTCTACCCTCGGTTTACAATTGTCGACTTTGGCCCTGCTTGGATGCTCATCAGAGGCTACATTAATCAGTTGTGTGGTGTGACTCCGACCGATTTACGCATGGGAGTTCCGGCCCCTAAAACCAAATGTGTTGGCTTGACCGTGTTGTGAGGTCCCCGTGGTGGGCATGATAATGGACACATCCGTACGTCGTACTCCGGGGGAGTCTTGGCCCTACTATCTCGCCAATAGTGGATGTACTGCGGGAGCCCGTTGCTCGGGCAGTACGGGGGTATATATATGAGATATATCCCCAATGGGTACCGACTTTTCGGCGCGGTACTTGGTTACGGCGTACGGCTCCGGACACGGAGGTGCCGGGTTCAATTCCCGGTGATGGCATTTCCGTGTAACCCTTCCACAGACCGTAACTCTCACTAAGACGCAGCGTAAGGCTGCGATTAATTCCAAATTTCAGTCCGGTCGAAAGCCACGTGCGCTTGAAGATTGGCTCGAGGCACAACCTCAACGTTTTGCCATGCTCGGAATTTCGGCTGACTCTTATGACCCAGTTGTGTGCTGGGCGACTTCTAAATTTTATGGACCCATGAAGAGATGGTGGCTCAATTGTAAACAACAAGCAACAATCCCGGACTCTTTCGACTCTTTGGTAGAGGAGCTTCATAAGACGTCCTTGTTTCCCAATATTCGTGACGACGCAATTAATCAACGCTATACTTGGAATTACGCAGGGTGACATGAGTTACGCCGCCTACACCCCGTTGTTCATCAACGACTTTTTACGGAGGTCTCGTCAACCTCTTACAAACGACCTCCAGTGTGCTCGCTTCATCAATGAACTAGCTAACTTCCAGCATCATACCCAAGCCAAATCCCATCCGCCTTTGAAGAGGGGCTATACTTTACCTCTAGTGGACCTGCAAAATTTCCTCAACGACATCGTTATTGATTCGTCACATCTGGGTTGTGCTAAGTCAATACTTGGTCCGTCGATACCTAGAGGCGGACAACACAACACCTTGAGGTGGACAGCCTAACAAGAAGCGTTCTTATGAAGACCCATTGATTGGGGTTTTGAAAATCTGGAAGCAAAGCGAAGGCGCCGGGTTTGGACGAGGTCGTGGTCGCGGAAGTGGACGCCATGGCCGAGCTTCTCCAAACATTGGCCGAATTGACTTTCGCACCATCGCTGGCTCTTTGACCCTAGAGGAGCGTAAACGCCACATCGAGGAGGGGCTTTGCTTCAAGTGCCATATGAAGGGACACCGTCTGTTCCAATGCCCATAGCTGAAAGGAAATGGGGTGATGGGTGCTCCTTCGAAGAAGCAATTATGGTGGCATAGTTGTTCTAGTGACGACCTTGTGCAGCCGGCTACATCTACTGATCGTCTTGAGACATTGCTAGCGACAGAGGTCCTCTCGAAACCCTCTCGACACCTCCATCGACTACAGTCGCGATTCATGCGAAACTAGTAACATGTCGTCGTCGTCAAAACAAGAAGAGAGAGTCGTAAACTTGTAACTGACGAGGGTCTTATCTCGCACAGTGACTGACCTCACATTTCGCCGAGAGATACGATCATGGAGAGAGACTTGTCTGGAGAGCGTGTGTTCATCAATCCAGCCTGGGAGTTGGCTGAATATATTGGTCGTCACTTCGAGAGTTGTACGTAGACGTACCACTCCGACATCTACGATGGTTGTGTTTGTTCTTCATATGTGGGCTGAGTTCAACGAGCTCACACGACACTAGAAACTCTACCAAGAATTCCCAACCGGGACACATGTGTTTACTCGCCAGTCGCATGACGATCCGACCTAGCAAGAGGCGGTTGCTCCATCTCCTTGGCATGTTCAATTGTGGTTAGTCGACGCCGGCTGTCCTTTTTACGATCATGTTCCAACTACAATTTTTGGTGAACCCACCTCGGTACGTGTACCTCCTGAAGACACGGAACAGTCCATCGCTGCGCTGCAATAATTTTCTCCGAAAGCTGCCGCCATGTTAACGGACCTCCCGGCAGCTCGGCCCTTAATTTGAACTGGGCTAACTGTGAAAACTCATGATGGTGGACAACTCATTTCTGGATTAGTCGACTGCGCTGCGACTCTTGACTTATTGTCGGAAGACTTCGTAAGACGCTTTGCTTTATAGAGTGGTAAGTCACCGACCAAGACTCCCGTTCGACTTGTCAATGGCCAACATGTGACACCTTCGACGGTTTGCGATTTCACTTTCGAGCAAGCTCGTCACGAATGCCAACGGACGTTTCACGTCTTACGTGATTTACGCGTTGCTGATCTAATGTTGGGTTTACTACCATGGCTTGACGACGAGCATGCCTCTTTGCAATTCGGCAAGACGCGGGTTTTTACACTCATGGATGGGAGAACAGTTGATACACAAATCGAGGAGCGGCGTCGTGAGGGTCTTTTGATGTCGTCTGCCAAGATTCAGAAACTAATGCGCAAGACGTGCCGCAACAGAGGACGCAACGCGGAATTTTACGTGATTAACGTTTCGACAACAACTGAGTAGCCGGCAGAATTCCACACTGGAGAGGAGTTTATTGCAAAACCACGTAACAACTTCCGGTCGTTTCTTTACGATGACTTCCCGGAGTTAATGTAACTTGTTCATTCGCCGCATGTAAGCAAACTCTGGGGATCATCCGATTGAAACTACCGGCCCGATGAAACGCCAGCTTCTTATTAACGGATTGTCACTTGCGGAGCGCGCTGAGCTTAACCGACAGCTCAAAAATGCGATGGAAGATGGAATGATTCGACTTAATCACATTGAGTTTGGCTCGCCAATCCTTTTTGTGCGTAAAGGTGATGGCTCGCTGCGACTGTGCATTGACTACCGTGGACTTAATGAAGTTACGCGTAAGGACGCTTACCCAATTCCGCGTGTGGACGACACACTCGATGAGCTTAAGGTAAGGCTAGGGATCAAGTGGATTTTGTCGATATTGATGGTAATGATATTTTGAAACGTCGATGTTGATGGTATTGATATCTTGGATTGTCGATGTTGATAGTGTTGATAGTTTGGGATGCTGACATCGATGGCAATTTCAGCCGATATTATCGCCGATGTATCGATATTTGGGACGATATATCGATACATCGGGCTTAGATAATCAATATTTTCAAATTGTTTTGATAATTGATGGCATTGATAGTAGCACTACTGCCATCGTGTCGATGTCGATGTCGCAACCTATCATATCGATGGCACTATCACCAGGTGATGACGGTACTATCGACGATGCATCGATGGCTGATCCCTAGCCTTAGCTTAAGGACGCGACTTTTTACACGCATCTCGACCTCGCGTTTGGCTTTAGGCAAGTTCGAGTACGTGATAAGGACATCCACAAGCCAGCGTTTCAGACCCATGATGGCTTGTTGGAATGGGTCGCCATGTCTTTTGGCATGTGCAATGCGCCAATTACATTCCAGTGGATGGTGAATGACATTCTACGCGACTTTTTACATAAGTTTGTTACTGTCTACCTCGACGACGTCTATATTTATAACCGCACGTTGGACGAACACTGGGAACATCTGCGTCTTGTTCTTCAACGATTCAAAGAGGAGGGCTTGAAGTTACGCCTTACGACGTGCTTCTTCGGCCTGCAAGAGATGGAGTACCTTGGCTACACGGTGTTTGCTGGTAGAATGTTAGTTTCGACAAAGAAATCGAGGCCGTTGCTGACTAGCCATTTCCTAAAACACAGAAAGAGGCTCGCAGTTTTGTGCAATTCCGCCAGATTTTATCCATCATTTTAGCGACCTTACGGCTCCATTGACGGACTTACTGCGGAAGTCCCAGCCACATAAAATTACGCTGACGTATGCCTAATTGGAAGCCTTTGAGACTCTTAAGTTACGACTCATTTACGCGCTATATCCGATCCTTCCGGAGGTCAGCTCGGACGCGACGCTAACCATAGCTACATATGCTTTGTCAGTGGGGATTGCAACAGTCATGGTGCAAGACCAAGGAGGTAGACTTTTACGTCTCTTAGTGGGCGCGTAAAATGAATCATGGTGAGCGTGGCAGCACCTACTCTGCGTACGATTTAGAAGCTTTGGTCGTATGAGAAGCTGTCAAGCATTGGAGGTGTTACCTTGAAGGGTACGCAGTTATCGTAACAGACCGCGACACACTGCGGCATCTGCTCATGCAACCGAACAACAGGCTGAACAAGCGACAAGCACGTTACCTGCGGGACTTACAGCCGTTTGTGGGCTCGATGACACTTGCGTACCGCAAGGTAGCCGTGAACGAAGCTGATCCGTTGAGTCGGCGCTCAGACTTCGTACCTCAAGCCACAATTCCATTATTTTGATATGGCGAGGTACTGTCAAATCGAGAATTACGACGGAATTCCCAACAGGTGTTAGAAGACGCACAATGAAACTTACTGACAGTAAACGCGCTGCAGCTGAGCCGTGTCTTTGCTCATCTCATTTGCGAGGGGTACTCCCAAGACTCGTTTTATGGGGACAAGGGTGAGTGGACGACAGGCAGCCGGATAGAAGCCAGAGCTTGATAGCATTGGCGTCTCAAACGCGTTTGTGTTCCGCGAAACTCTGAGCTCCGGCTGAGATTGATCACAGACTTGCACAAGAGTACGTCATCATTTCACAAAAAAATTGCTAGCACTCGTACTAAAAGCGCTCGATAGATTCTGACGGAAACGAATTCGCCAAGATGTGAAAGATTTGTGTGAGCGTTGCGTCGTATGCCGACGAGCAAAGATTCAACCACATCTGGCTGAGACTTTTTACCCATTGCATGTTCCACCCAGACCGTGGCACGCATTTTGTCTTGACTACTTCACACACTTATTTGTGAGCAATGGATTTGACATTGTGCTAATGTAGTCGACCATCTGGCTCGAAAGGCCCATTTTCTGCCATGCAGAGAGAGCGTAACAACAAAGGAAACTCCTAATTTGTTTTTACAATGAGTCTACATGTTACACGGTCTGCCCCGAGTGTTGGCTAGCAATGACCGCGATCCGAAATTCGTCAGTGGATTGTGGCAGACACTTTGGCGACGCATGTGCACGCGTCTAAATATGTTTTCCATTCGACACACATAGACGGATGGACTAACGGAGCGCGTCAACAACACGTTTCAGCAACTTCTTCGTTGTTTATGTTGCTACGATAGATCCAAATGGACAGACTTAATGCCTCAAGTGGAATTTGCGTACAACGCTTCTCGTGCACTCGGAATTGAGCACACCCCCCTTGAGGCTATTTTGGGTTTTCTCTTGATGAGCTCCTTGATCTATTGTTCAGCATGCGACCTTCATTTCCGGTTTCGCAAGACGCGAAAGTGCGGTTAAAACTGTTACAAGAAGTACACGCTCTCGTACGTTCGGTGTTACAATTGCACAAAGATGAGATGCAAGCTCGTTCAACCGTCGATAGCCCCGCATATAAGAAGAGGAGATAAGGTGTCCGTTGTCACAACAAACCTCTTCCTACGTGGACAGCCAAACATGAAGCTAAGGGACCGACAGCTTGAGCTTTTTCAGTAAAGGAGCAGATTGGGAAACACAATTACAGATTGAAACTTCCAGCGGCATTACGCTTAAATAATGTCTTTCATATGAACAACCTACGAACTTGCTCTATAGCTTCGCTACGACTTGTTGTCCTAGTAAGTGTTCTTGGAGGAGATGACGAGGAGTTTGACGTCTCTCACATATGTGTTGTGTGCAACAAGTCGTTACCTGGACGTCGTGGCAAATCTTTGCTCTTCATGACGCACTTCAGTGATGACGACATTCCACCTCTATGGCACCGGCTAAATGGGTTGCATCGTACCATAACTTTACATGAATTCTTGGAGACGCCCCAATGGCACGAGTTTGCCAAGACTGAGGTGTACATCGACTTCATGCACGCTCACCCTACGCGCATTCATGAGTCCGAGTAGTTGCTTCAGTTAAGAAGCTTAGACCACGGAGGTGTGCCTCGCGGCGACCTCAAGATCTCTCAAGCGGGGGAGGGTACGAGTGTGACGAGTACAACCCTGCAATTATACATTGCACGACATTGTACACGTACTCGTTACTAATTCCAAGTCGTGCTTGTCCATAGGAAAGACGTACAACGTGGGTACGTCGCTATTGCAATTTAGTGAGGGTTCCGAGCATATTGTACTGCCAATACCTCCCGGTACGTACATCTACGCATTGTAAATCTACCTAGCTAGGCAACGCGCCAAGCGAGATTTTCAATGGAGAATGCGATTCCCCATACTGGACAAGCTGCGTCGCTACTCGCTAGTGTGTTGGTGACGGTTGGAAAGCCCTAGCAGATGGCACGAGGACCAAACGAGAGCATGTGCAAGCTAGCTAGGCGAAAGCTATTTGTGGCGGTTAGCCTCCTCAAGCTAAACGCTAGCACAAATCAGTTCTAACCTGTCTAGTTTTGTCGTTGCAAGATGGCAAAATGATATTGTCGAGAGATGATGTTGACAGGATGTTTCACTGCTGTACTTTAGTAGTATATATTGTAAGTGAACAATGGAATTGTTAAATGGTTTTGTCACCTCCCTCTACTGCACAAAGCTTAAATAGGTCTTTACCCACCTAGCTTACGCATGCTTGCTTAGCTTACGTGTCAGGCGTTAGGGCTGTCTAACCGTCGTCATCTCTCCAAAGACGCGGCCTGCCTAGCATTGAGATTCACGACGCGGCTCCTTCTGCATCGGAGAACTCGCTTAGGCGCGTCATCTCGCTAGTTAGATTAACTGTGCGTACATGTACGTACCGGGAGGTACTGGTCGTATAGTATGCATTAGCACCCTTATGAATATTGCAGTAGCGACGTACCCACGTGTGTACGTCCGTCCGATGGAAAAGCACGAATTGGAATTAGTAACGAGTACATGTACAATGTCCTGCAATGTACTGTTGCATGAATGTACTCGTCACACTCGTACCCTCCCCCTCTTGACAGATCTTTGAGGCCGCTGCGAGGCAGACCTCCGTGGTCTAAGCTCCTTTACTGAAGCAATTACTGGGACTCAGGAATGCGCGTTGGGTGAGCGTGCATGAAGTCGATGTACGCTTGAGTTTTGGCAAACTTGTGCCATTGGGGCGTCTCCAAGAAATCTTGTAACGTTGTTGTCCGGTGTACTTCGTTCAACCGGTGCCAGACAGGTGGAATGTCGTCATCATTGAAGTGCGTCATGAAGAGCATATATTTGCCTCGTCGCCCATGTAGCGACTTGATGCACACAGCATAGATGTGCATCAAACTCGACGTCAAACTCCTCATCGTCTCCTTCAGGTACATTTACCGGAACAACGGGTCGTAGCGGAGTGGTAGAGCAGGGTCATAAATTGTTGACATGGAACACATGATGTAAGCGTACTGTTGCTCGAAGTTTCAATCTGTAACTGTGTTTTCCAATTTGCTCCTCCATTGTTAAAGGTCCAAGCTGTGTGTCTCTGAGTTTCCGGTTCGGTTGTCCACGCAAAAAAAAATTGCTGTGACGATTGACACCTTGTCTCCCCAGGCGAAGTGTGGCGTTGTAGACGGTTATGTGCGCGCTTGCATCTCGTCTTTGTGCAGCTGTAACACTGAGCGTACCAAAGTATGTTCATCTTGTAACAATCTCAACCGTTCTGTTGCGTCCTGCGAAACTGGAATTGACGGTCGCATGCTGAATAGCATATCAGAAGGCTCCTCCAAAATTAGCCTCAAACGGTGTCACGGTGTGTGCTTAGTTCCGAGTGCGCGCGAAGCGTTGTACGCAAATTCCACTTGTGATAGTAGCGTGGTCCAATCAAAGCCATCCTAGCAACGGAAGCAACGGAGAAGCTGCTGAAACATGTTATTCAATCCGTCTGTTTCTGGATGTCGACTGGAAGACATGTTCACGCGCGTTCCGAGGCGTCGCCAAAGAGTCTGCCATAAGCCACCGACGAATTTCGGGTCGCGATCACTGACCATCACACGGGGTAGTCCATGTAAACGGTAGACTCCATGTAAGAACAAAGTTGGAGTTTCTTCGGCAATAACAGTCTCTGTACACGGCAGAAAATGGGCCATTCGAGTTAGATGGTCTACCACAATCAGCACATTGTTAAAGCCATTGCTCTCAGGTAAGTGTGTCAAGTAGTCAAGACCAACTGCATGCCACGGTCTTGGTGGAACATGCAGAGGGTAACGAGTCGCAGCCATCTGCGGTCGAATCTTTGCTCGTCGACATACGACGCAGCGTTTACAAAAATCTTTCACATCTTGGCGAATTCGTTTCCACCAGAATCGGTCGAGTGCTTTAGCAAGACTGCTAGCGACTCCTCTGTGACCAGCTGACGAACTTTCGTGCAACTTTGTGATCAATCTCAGTCGGAGCTCAGAGTTCTGTGGAATACAGAGGCGATCGAGGCGCCAAAAATATCCGTCTCTAGCTTCAATCCGGCTGTCTTTCGTCCACTCACCCTCGTCCCCATAAAACGAGTCTTGGGAGTACCCCTCGCGAATGAGATCAACGAACTCAAGGCTCAGCTGCAACGCGTTAAGAGTCAATAAATTTAACTGTGCGTCTTCAAACATCACTTGGGACTTCCACGTAATTCTCGATCTGACGGAACCTCGCCATCCCAAAATAATGGAACTGTGGCCTGAGGTACGAAGTCAGGACGCCGACTTAACGGGTCAGCTTCGTTCAGAGCTCCCTTGCGATATGCAAGTGTCATCGAGCCCACAAACGGTTGCAAATCCCGCATGTATCTTGCTTGCCGCTTTTTCAGCTTGTTGTTCGGTTGCCTGAGCAGATGTCGCAGTGTGTCGCGGTCTGTTACGACAAGGAACTTAGAGCATCCTTCAAGATAGCACCTCCAATGCTTGACAGCTTCGCATACGGCCAAAGCTTCTGAGTCGTACGCAGAGTAAGTGTTACCACGCTCATCTGGATTCAGCTTACGCGCCAAGTAAGAGACTGGTTGAAGACCTCCTCCTTGATCTTGCAACATGATTGTTGCAATCCCCACTGTTGAAGCATCTGTAGCCACGGTGAACGTCGCGTCCGAGCCGACCTCCGGAAGGATCACGCATGGCGCGGAAATGAGCCGGAACTTGAGAGTCTCAAAGGCTTCCAAACATGCAGGCGTCAGCGTAACCTTCGGTGGCTGGGACTTCCACAATAAGTCCGTCAATGGAGCCGTAAGGTCGCTGAAATGATGAGTAAATCTGGCATATAAGTTGCAGAACTGTACGAAACTGCGAACCTCCTTCTGCGTCTTGGGCACTGGCCAGTATGCAACGGCCTCGACTTTCTTTGTGGAAACCGAAATTTTACCAGCCGACATAGTATAGCCCAGATACTCCATCTCTTGCAGGCCGAAGAAGCACTTCTTAAGGCGTAACTCCAAGCCCTCCTCCTTGAATCGTTGTAAAACGAGACGCAGGTGTTCCAGATGTTCCTCTAGAGTGCGACTGCAGATACAGACGTCATCGAGGTAGGCAGTAACGAAATTATGTAAAAAGTCGCGAAGTATGTCATTCATCATCCGTTAAAATATAGATGGCGCATTGCACAGTCCAAACGGCTTGGCGACCCATTCCATTAAGCCATCATGTGTTTGAAACGCCGTCTTGTGGATGTCCTTGTCACGCACTCGAACTTGCCAAAAGCCAGAGGCGAGGTCGAGGTGGGTGTAAAAGTTCGCGTCCTTAAGTTCGTCCATTGTATCATCCACACGCGGAAGCGGGTAAGCATCTTTACGCGTAACCTCATTAAGGCCACGGTAGTCAATGCACAGTCGTAGCGAGCCATCAGCTTTTCGCACAAAAAGAATTGGCGAGCCGAACTCACTGTAGCTGGGACGCATCAGACCAGCTTCCATGGCGTCTTTGAGCTATCGATTTAGCTCAACGCGCTCTGCAGGTGACAACATGTTTAGCCGTTGACGTCGCATCGGGCCAGTTGTTTCAATGGGATGATCCCACTGTCGGATTATAGGCGGAGAGTCGAGAGGTTGCAGTAACTCCGGGAAGTCATCGTAGAGTAACGACCGGAAGTTGTCACGTTGTTCTGCAGTTAGCTCCTCTCTTGTGTGAAAGTCAGTGGGTTAATCAGCGGTTGGTGTAAGTTCAATGACGAAAAATTCAGCATGACGTCCTCTCCTGCGGCGCGTCTTGCGAATGAGTTTCTGAACCTTAGTAGATGACATCAATAGACACTCAGGGCGTCGTTCCTCGAGTGTAGTCTCCACTGTTGCGCCGTCCATTAGGGTAAAAACTCGGGTTGAACCAAACTGTAAAGAGGCATGTTCGTCATCAAGCCATGGTAAACCCATGATTAAATCAGCAGCACGTAAATCACGTAAGACGTAAAAAGTCCGGAGAACTTCGTGTCGAGGTAGCTCAAAAGTAACATCACAGACTGTCGACGACGTCACTCGTTGTCCATTGGCGAGTCGAACATGGGTCTTAGTCACAGACTTCCGAGTTTGTAAAGCAAGGCGTCGTACGAAGTCCTCAGATACGAAATCAAGCGTCGCAGCGCAGTTCCCTAATCCAGTAATCTGGTGTCCGCCATCAGGAGTTTTCACAGTGAGCTCGGTTCGAATTAACGGTCGAGCTTACGTGAGGTCAGTCAGCAGGGCAGTAACCGGCGGAGAAAATTGTCGCAGCTTAGCGATGGACTTTTCCGCGTCGCCAGGAGGTGCATGCACCGAGGTGGGTTGTTCAGATGTTGTAGGTGATGTCGAGTCGTAAAAAGCACAATCTGCGTCGACTAACCACAGCTGTACAGGCCAAGGAGCCGGAGCAACCACCTCCTGTTGCGCTGGGTTCTCCAGTGACTGGCGAGTAAAAAGCTGTGTCCTCGCTGGGAATTCTTGGTAGAGTTTCCAGTGCTTAGTAAGTGGAGCGAATTTGGCCCATTTCGGTAGCACAAAAACTGCCATCGTAGATGTCGGAGATGTTCGACGACAATCCTCAAAATGCTGTGCTATATGCTCAGCCAAATCCCAGGGTTGATTAATGAACACCCGTTCTCATGACAAATCCCTCTCAAGAATCGAGTCACTCGGCGAACAGTGAATTAAGTCACCGTGCGAGTTTAGACCTTCATCATCAGCACATCCCTCCAGTGTGAAGTTGAATCGTGCATGCAGAGGGTCAAAAACATAGTCAACCACTTTCCAATCAATCGAACGTATGGTTAAAGGTTTACGACTATGTCTGTGCTTTGTCTAACGACGACGATCTGCTACAAGAGTTGCAAGTGTCGCGACTGTAGTCGATGGAGATGTCGAAGGTAAATCGACGACCTATGTCGCTAACAGTAATTCAGAACGAAAAGTAGATGTAGCCGGGTGCTCCAGTTCACTGATAGAACAACTTTGCCACCATCATTGCTTCTTAGATTGTGGGGCCTCCATAGGTGCCTTGCCCTTCAGTTCAGGGCACTGAAACAAGCGGTGTCCCTTCTTGTGGCACTTGGAACAGAGACCTTCCTCCATGTGCCTCTTGCGCTCTTCAAGTGTCATTGAGTTGGCAATGGCGTTGAAGTCAATGCGGCCAATGTTTGAAGATGTTTGACCACGACCTCCACCTTCATTGCCTCCACGTCCACGGCCTCGACCACGGCCACCACCATTGCGCTTCCAGATCTTAGAGGCTCCGACGAGTGGGTCGTCAGAGTTGCGCTTCCTTGTGGGTTGAGCAGACGGGCTAGCTGAAGACCGCATGCTTCCAAATTCCGGTGAATCTGTTACTACATCATTCAAGAAATTTTGTAGCTCCACCAGAGTGACATTATAACCCTTCTAAGCCCGGTGTGACTTCGCTTGATTCTTCAACGTAGAGTTTGCCGGTCCGTTGATAAAGCGCACGCACTGCACATCGGCTTTCAGATTCTGACGTGACCGACGTAAGAAGTCGTTGTACTGCTTGGTATAGACAGCGTAACTCATCATGTTGCCTTGCGCAAGGTTAAGGAGAGCGTTAATCGCGTCATCTTGGATGTTCGGAAGAAACGTAGTCTTGCGTAACTCCGCGACAAGCAGGTCAAACGTAGACGGGATAGCAGCTTGGTCTTTCCGGTTCAGCCACCACCCATTCATATGTCATGAGAACTGTGACGTATCCCAGATAACCGAGTCGTACGAGTCAGCCGTAATGCCGAGTAAGAGAAAACGCTGAGGTTGCGCCTCGAGCCAGTCCTCCAATTCACGGGCATTGCCACCTAAACCCTAAATCGCAGCCTTGCGTTGCGTCTCCGTAAGGGTCATTGGTAATCCAGCCAGGTCCGAGTAGGCATCGGCATTCCCACACGTTAATCCGTCGGAGTTTCACCACACTATCGATTAATGTGTCCACGAATCTGTAGCCAGGCAGTACCAGAGTCGACCGACGAAAACCGGGGGTACATGAAGAACTGTCTTGGAATAGTCGTGTCGTCATGGAAGAGTGCCTGAGATGTATAGACTGCACGACGAAAAGTCTCCCATTGAGTCACGTAACCGAAGTGAAGTAACTCGCTCTTATGTTTCACAACGGGAAGCAACCCCGTCTTGGCGGGCGTAAGATTCAGACCACCGATATCAAGCGTTTCCGGGACGACGTAAGAGCCATCCGGATTAATCGTAGACTGAGCAGTAACAGCCTGCTCAAGCTGAGCAGGAGTACGTAAGTGGCTCGTAACAAACGGAACGGGAACAGAAGCCGAGTACACGTAAACAAGCTGTTGTCCTTCATGTAACGCAACTCGAACAGGTGCGTCACTCAACGACGTCAAATCATCCGGAGTCAAAGTAAGGCCGGTTTCCTCGTGTAACTCACGAACGGCCGCATCAAAAGGCTCTTCGTTAGTTGTGACAGAGCCAGCCGGGAACCAAGTTTTACCGGTACGAGGCTCACGTTGTAACACAAGCTTAACGCTCGACAGTTTAGTCCCTCCAACGTGAATCACGACCACCACGTAACGTCCAGGTCCAACGGAAGCCATATCGAGTTCATCAAGCAACGTTAAGCGAATAAATTGGTAGCGAAAACGTGCGTCGACCAAAGAGCTCCGAAACCAGTGTGGCGGTTAGCCTCCTCAAGCTAAACGCTAGCACAAATCAGTTCTAATCTGTCTAGTTCTGTCGTTGCAAGATGGCAAAGTGATGTTGTCGAGAGATTATGTTGAAAGGATGTTTCACTGTTGTACTTTAGCATTATATACACTCTTCCCATAAAGTCCGTTACTAGCGGCACGTATTTAATTAATCGCCACGCAGTGCCGCGATGGCCATGCAACTCGATTGGGGGGTAAAATAATTAGTTTTGAACAACACACCACGGCGCGTTGTTCACTGACGTGAGCACATTTACCGGCACGCCCCAGTTATTGTGGGCACCTACGTTGGATTTTCGGCCTATATTTTGCGGGCCGAAATTCGTGCATGTGCAGGTTATGCACGCCTCTATGCGTGGCTCGGCACACGTAGTGTCGCGACAAGCCGGGAGACTACTCGACACTGGGTTCTCAGCATGTTTGCACAGTTGCACTAGTATCCGCCGACTTTGTTGCGCCCGGCCGTCTACAAAGCGGCGACACCGAGAATGGCATGTCGTGTGCACTAGTTTTTCTTGCCACGTGCCCGGAAATACCACCAAGGAGCACGGGTTGTAGGCCTGTTGGGCTTGAGGGGCAGTTGACTTGGAGTGTAAGCACCATGACGCGCGGATCGTTGGCCTTAGAAACTTGCGCATCGCCGGGCGTGAAAAATGGCGGGGAGCTTTCAAAGTACCCTAGCACGGGCCTTCATCTGGCCGGCGGCAAAGGGCACGGTACCATGCCATCATGGGGCATGAAATGGGCAACGCCGTGAATAGAAGAAATATGGAGCGCTGATTGTTGAGCGTATTAGCGGAGCGGGTATGCGGGTACCACGTGTCTAGGGGTTGCTAGCCCCGCGCGAATGTGGCAGATTTTGAAACCCTAAAAGCTTTATTTGGCTGTACGAGGGCTTGGATGACATCGGACGGTGGATTTGACGCGAACACCGGCCGGTAGGCGTAAATTTATATTTACTTGGGGGAAGGGCTTCCACTTGCAACTTAGTTTGCTCGAATCTGACATTGTACGGCGAAGTTAGGCTTTTTCAAGCCTCCAAAGCTGTGGTTTTCCGGCCACGAGCCCACCCATGTCAAGCATATGAACGGCACATGACATCACACCCACGTGCTCCCATGTTTGCGGACAACATGCTGGGATCATAAAAACCGCATGTGGTGCCGCCCATTTCGGGATTTTTCACGAGCCAAAGTGTGGCAAATCCGAATTCCGGGGCGCCCGAATCAGGGTATACCCCGAAATCGGGGTTGGGCCGCAAACCCTAATACGTCTTATCGTAGCCGTGACGGGCCCCATTTGTGCCCCGCTTCCCCCTTAGCCTCACCGTCAACATAAGTTTCGGCCCGCCTTTTCAACGGGCTAAAGTACAGTTAAACCCTAGAAACCCTACATGGTAAACACCCGCCCTACGCGAAAGGCCCTATTTCACTAGTAACGGACTTTATGGGAAGAGTGTATTGTAAGTGAACAATGGAATTGTTAAATGGTTCTGTCACCTCCCTCTACTGCATTGAGCTTAAGTAGGTCTTTGCCCAAATACCTTACGCCTGCTTGCTTCGCTTACGTGTCATGCGTTAGGGCTGTCTAACCGTCGTCATTTGTCCAAAGACGCGGCATGCCTAGCATTGAGATTCACGACGCGGCTCCTTCTGCATCGGAGAACTCGCTTAGGCGCGTCATCTCGCTAGTTAGATTAATTGTGCGTACATGTACGTACCGGGAGAGATTGGTCGTATAGTATGCATTAGCACCCTTATGAATATTGCAGTAGCGACGTACCCACGTGTGTACGTCCGTCCGATGGAAAAGCACGAATTGGAATTAGTAACGAGTACATGTACAATGTCATGCAATGTGCACTGTACTGTTGCAGGACTGTACTCGTCTCATATTTAAGTCTAGTGCAATAGAGGGAGGTGACATAAGCTTTAAAACAATTCCTTTGTTCGTTTACAATCTTCTTTTAACAAAAACAATCAACATCTTTTCATCTCTCCCTCCATTTACACTTCCACTTGTAGAGACAACATCGACATACATAATATGACATATTTGTGTTTGCTGTTAGCTTTCACAAGGCCAACTCCCAGAACATTGTACACAAACCTAGTATATTAAACAAAGGAAAGTCCCAAGCAACGCTAATAATGCAACACGTGGAGGCGACAAACGGCGTCTCACGCGCCGTTTGAGGAGGCACGGGGACGCTTGCGACCCATCACGCGGGTGAAGAGCACCGTAGTAGGAGAATGCATCCCAACCGAAGAAAAAGCGGTTTCCACACCGTATGCGGCGGCGGATAACCCGCGCAAGACGTTGTCCGCGTGAGCGAGAGAGACATTTCGGCGCCAAGAGGCCAACAATTTGCCCACATGCATCTCTTTAGTGGCGGCTGCCTCCTTGGCTAGCTCCGTCAAGAAAGCCGTTAAATAGCTGCCGGGAGTACCAAATTCCGTGACCGGAAAGGGAATGAAGCGGATGTCGGGGCGACTCCTCACCCCTTCCGAGCACTTCTCGAACTTAGTCTTCTCACCACGGCGGAGACCGACTCCGGGAGACGAGGGGCTAGAAACGCCGAACAAACCGAATACTACGGCATCAAGAGCAAGTCTTGAGCCTCGGATGCCGTGATAGCGCAAGATACCCACATCCGTGGGGAGGCCGTCGCTGCCGTTGGGGGTTGAACTAACATCGTGAGATATGTGAGAACCTCGCCGCCAACCCCGAGTGCGCCACCACTTCGGAGCTCATTTCCGCAAGGGCCGTCTCCAACCAAGAGTGAGCGGTGTGGATCGAAGCATCGAGCCAAATGTTAAACAAAAGAAGTGGCCCGCGCATCATCCGACATCATGTCAACAATACCCGCGGACGCGAACGTTCCCCGCATAGCTTGAACCGAAAGATGGCAAGAAGCACAAGCAATGGAGAGCGTAGAGTGGAGAGGATGCGGGTAGACCGAAGATACGACAGACCGCGACGCGGAAAACGGCGTCGTGGTGTCAATTCATAGACCCGATTAAACTCAATATGGGATCATCAAAATACGTAATTATTCTCTTAACAAGAATCATTGCCGCCAATAATAATATCACCGCCTGAACTTCACAACCCGATTAAACTCAATCTGGAATCTAAATATGTAATTGTCCCGTAATAATCCTGGACCCGCCCTATGTACTTCATTCATCACAGCAGGGTAGTCGCCAGCCGCCTATATTTCGTCTTTGCCCTCTTTAGCACAGATGCCAATGTCTTGACAAAGCCTGTGGTATGCCTTAGGGGGATCTAGCCTTTGCTTAGCAAAGTGGTGCAGTCGCTCGAGATTATCGGTATTATCCAGTCGCGCCATAAACTCTGCCAGGTCCTTATTCAGTCGAATTTCCCTGTCGCTGTCGGTGTTGCTCGTCATCTTGACGAAGGGTTTGGAGCGGAGGGAGGAGGGCAGGTGCGACTGTCGGCTGACAAAGGTCTGCATACCGTTAATAATTGACTCGTCTACTACACGCGGGTTGGCGTCGACGCGGGCAAAGTGAATGAGGCCCTTTGCGAAACAAGAGTGGTAGGCGACTTTTTCCTGCGGCTGCTTTTTCCAATGAACGACGACTTCGATGCCGCGCTTCTCTGCAGTTTTTTCAATCACTGAAGGAATTGAATCCGGTTTTTTCCGGCCGTCCACAGACGAGTAGAAATGTACTGTGTAGCCTTTAAGTAATTTGGGGTCAGCGTGGTTGATGAAGTCCAGCTGACCCTTCCAGCCGTGGAAACGCGCAATGTAAAGTAGGTCGTTGCTCTTGGGCTGCTGACGGCACCAGTCAATCCACTCCGACAGCCCCTCGCGCTGCACGGGCTTGATCCAGTCACCGTCGCGCATGACATGGAAGTTGCTTACAACTTGCGGAAATACTTCGTTGTGGTCGATTTCTTTGCGGCGGCTTATCGGGAAGTGCCAGACCTCGGTATTTTTGGGGTCCACCCACGGCTTACCAATAGCGTCCAGTACATCGGGGTAGTCTTTCGGGCCGCCTCGACTATTGGTGTCTCCCGTGCCCGCAATAATAACGAAGCGCGTGTAGTTAGCACCGCGTGACTTTATCCATCGATCACAGTCGAAAAACGTATTCTGCTCCTCCCAGCTCCCCGTGTTGCAGAAGCGGCAGTTGCCCGCGCGTCCGTTCAGCGGCTTTACATCAGTCACCAACAAAGGCCGCCGAGGGCCAAGGGCCCGAGCAAAATAGATTGGCATCCATCCCCGCCAGTCCATCGCGCTCGAGTCGCAGAATCCATCCCAGGCCTTTCCAGCCCCCGTAGTGGCCATTACGATGAACTCGGAGGCCGCTGCCTTGGGCGTGAGAGGCACCTCTCCGAGTATGCCCACAGAGTAGTGTGACGAGGCCAAGACTCCCCGACACGAGGATGCGACGACCACGGCCAATAAGAGCGCTATACGTACCCGCATTAAGGCAGCCATGAATACGAAACAAGAAAGACGCGTATTGAAAGGCCGACTAGATGAGTAACCGGTCTCGCGTGTGGGCCGGAGACGTCGCCAAGAACTTTGGTGGTAGTGCTAAGAGCGACGTGAACAGGCGACCGCGTCCACAGCTGTCCCGTTAACTGCCAGCCGCCAGGAATGAAATTATTGCTATATTTGTGTGGCTGGTGGGGCGAAAGGCTCAATAATGAAAAACAACCGCTGATATTTATCCCGGAAATGGGTACATATGTAGCTGATGGATTCTCCGGACGAGGCTCGTCACCCGATCGCCATACCTTTGTACTGCCGTACATATCCCACAAGATCACTCCGCAAATGTGATGCATGACAGTACAAATCGCTAAATAAAATATATTCTTATAAGGCAAAGCAGAGGACAGTGCAAATCACCCCCTCCTACATACATATTAAAACATTTTCTTACAAGAAAAAGCAGTGTCTAGGCCTCCTCCAGCATACACATTATTACTGTCGCGTTATTGCTGAAAAAAAGACATCGGATACGAGCGCATATCGAAATTATTGTCGATTTTATACTAAATAAGAATTTCTTACAAGAAAAACCCGCATAAGCCACCAATCAAAAACAGGAAAAACAACCTGAGCCCGAGGAACATAATAATAAAACTGTGGATTTTTTTCTTAATAAAGGATTGCATTCGAAATAGTACGGTACAGTTCGGTACATAAATGCATAATTATTTCTCTGGTAAACGAACAGTCAGGCGAATAATCGGAGAATAAAAGCGCTGTAAATTCTTTTATCCGATTACCAGTACCCGTAACTGTTGAACATTATGGTGCATTTTCTAGAATATTTTTTTCATATATTCTCTTGTTCGATTGAGTGTGTTGGTATTTTTATTGTTGTGTGTGAGTGTGCGTGTGCCGTCGTGTTCCTCGGGCTTAGGTTTTTTTCTCTTGTCTTCTATTTGCTTGGTGGACTCCGCTGCTTTTTCTTGTAAGAATTTTCAAGAAGTGTACGTGTGTGTCTCTGTGGACTGGTCGGTATGTCCCCAATCATCAAGCAACTCGATTGGATTAGGTAACATAAATTAATTATTTTTACAAGAAAAAAGCAACGGAAACCACAAAGCGAAGATAAGAAAAGTGGGAAAAAACTGAGCCCGAGGAAAAGGAAGGCATACCACAGCATCAGCACTGCCCTCCTTCAAACCGTCGCGGAGATAGGAAACCAAAGTACCATAAAGAGTAGCACAAAGACGTTGCATGAATTCTCGCCGCACATCCCCCAAAAAACGCCGAAATGGAATAAAAGTAGTTCGATGAACGAAACGTTGCATACGGACATAAATGTCAGAGTGCAAAGAACGAGAGTCGGCACCACCCATGCCAGGGAAGCGACGAATTGCCACCAAAATTTCCATGCGATCAACCAACAATTCCGCCATAGGCGTCAACCGGCCCCCATCCTCCACATCAAAGGGATAATAATCATGGACCAACTGAACCGAAGGCGTGCCAAGCGAAGCAGAAGTGCGGAGGTCCGCATCGAGGTTGCCATGCTGAGCTCCCAATGCAAGACTGCCCGGGAGTGGGAGACGAGCACCTATACGAGGAGCATTGGTGTTGGTGCGAGCCCTTGTAACAACAGCCACATCAGCAACAAGGTGACGGTGTGGAGCCATGAGATCTAACCGAACCACATCCCAATGACGACCTCGAGAAGCTCCCGACCGAATACGGCGGACCTCCAACCGCAAGTCCCGCCCCTTAGTAGCCCCCGCTCCAAGCATGAACTCTTCAAGTACGTGGACAATCCGGTCGTAGAGATGAATGATATACCAAAACCACGGGCACCATGGGATATGGTCCATGAGCATAGGTGGTATTGAGCGCTCACCCAATATAGAGGTGCCCGATACCGTCGACGAAGATCAAGACCCGCGAGACTCCGACGGAGCCTCATTGCACCGAGGGCACTTTCGAACATGAGAGGTGCGCTCCGCAGCGAGGTGCGCTGCCATCGTATAACAATCAGATGGCACCTGGAAAATCGACTCATGTGAAGCCAAAAAGAGAGCTAAAGCCCCACGACCCGTACCCGAAATCACCCTCCTATAGTCCGGTGGGGAAGGTCTGCAAAGCGCCAAGATGTCAAGGTAGGCCTAGGCACGAAGAATGCGCAAAATGCCCCGTTGAATGTGGCCCCCGGAATCTCCCGAGCTAGTGAGAGCATCGGGATTCGGAAGTTGTAGGCAAGTCAATTGGGTAACAAGCGCCACCGCAGTGTTAACTTGATATATCACCAAATCGACATCGGGCCCATCATAATCGGAAAGGTCTTGGTTGGGTGTGTTAGTCAACACCACAAGATCCGATTCCGAAAACCCCCCCATATCATACGAACTGCGCAATTGGACCGCCTACGATAAAATATGAAGTGGCAACATTCAGTATTTCTTGTCGGATAAGACCGTACATAGGACCTAGCGACTCGGACTCGTAGTCTGTAATCATGTTGGCGAGGGTCGGTAATATTAACTAATTTTATGGTTTATTGGAAATCACTAAGGACGGTGCGTAGCGGAGCTTATTTGTCACCTAATCAAAGGGCATGATGCATGAGAGCGTTGCAAGAGAGATGGGCCATGGCGTTTATTTAGGCCCGTTCTTTACATAGCAAAAGCCCACACGTCTCGCGTGGTCACTTTTGTACTTTCTATACGGCCTATACGCCCTATAAGGTAAAGTGGGCACTTCGGCACGACCACGCGTGGTCGCATGATCTTGACGGGATTGCGCATCGCATCTAGCGATAGCGACTAGCTTGAATGCAAGAAGGCTCGGAGGCACGCGATGGCAAAAAAACATACCATTATTGTCTTTGGTATTTAAGAAGCGCCACCGTTTGCCTCTTCCCATATATCCACACCGTGTCATACTTTGCACACCCATCAATTCAACGACGGTAGCGCGCCATCCCACCCGCACACTTGCACGCTCCACTCCCGGACTTTTAGCAAACGACCGTCTACGTCCACACTAAGTCTCTGCTAATGCATCCGCTAGAAGCGCATATTGTGACCGTCCTTTAACCTTTTCCGTCAACCTCGGCATGGCTCTCAAAGATCGCGTCGGGATTATGTAGCATGCTACCATCTCACCGCCATCTCACCACCAGCCCCGCATGCTCTGACTTAAATGATACAACACTCACTAGCGCTTCCGACAAGAATAAGCGCCACAAGAGTGAGAAAGACTATAATATCTTAGCTGACCGCCAAAGCGGTTTTGTGTCTATTTTTTCCAATCGTTCTTTCTTTGCGCTCAGTTTGATAGGTGCAGATTACGAATAAACACCAAGGCGGTTGTGCGTGGAGGGAAAATGGCCCGTCGCGAAGACAACGTATAATGTATTATATCCACCGCCGCCGTGTATAATTGCCGCCAATGTGGCAGGTCAACGGACTTGGAAGGAGTGGCGACTGTGGGCATGGACGTGTTGGTGTTGGCTGTGGCTGAGACGCTTTACGAGCGTTGCAACTCGCAATTTCCACAAGGTGGACGCACAGCTAATAGCCGCGACAGAAACATTCAAAAAGGTCCCCATAGACCTTGTGGCGGCCTTTTGCGACGCCGAGCCAAGCTTATGAAAAAAATAGGGGTTATATCTTGCCCATGCAAGCGTCGAGTCAGAATGTCACCACCCGAATGGAAGGTGGCACCGGCATCAACAAAGCGCAGAGCAGTGGGTGCGGGAGTCACGGAGGCGCTGAACGCCGCCCGCGGGTGATCCCATGTCAGAAAAGAATGGAGGAGGTAGGATGATTGATCGACTGTCAATCATAGTCGGAAGACGACACATCGGTGTCATGAACACAAAAGTTAATGTCTATCAACTTGAAGATTTCGAGTTGCTTATCAAATGGCGACGGGGACATGGCGGGGGGTCGGAAGTACGACATGTGTCGATTATCGATGAGAATCGAGTGCGGAACACGGACGACGCTTGGAATCAGAGGTTGGATAGCGTGGGCATTGTCTAGTGGGTAGTACACTCCCAGAATCAGGGCGGCCATGTCGCCGTATCTTGGCTGAGATAGGGAGTGTATTATGTCTAAGATTTTGGCAGCAACAACGTGTTGGTTACTAGCACGGATGGCTTGCTCATGTGCGGTTGCAATGTTGCGGCGTGTGTGAGGCTAGTCCGCCCAGTCTTTGAGTGGGGCTGAGGCTCGGGTGAGGGCATTTTGGTCAGCCATGAGTGTGTGTGAAGAAGTAGAGACCTTTAAGCGCTGATTCTAGCGCGTAAGATCCCTAATTAGAACGGAATCCCCTTGCTCTAAGACTGTCTCACGCCCGAAACTGTGAGCGGAGCTAGTGGACAAGGGGGTGCAACCGTTGGCTATGGATTTACACAACATCTTCCTCATCCGGGCGCCCGCCGGCGGCGCAGCGGCGGCGGCCCCGGAGGGGGGTGCGCTCGCAGGCCCGTCGGCATCCCCTCACCTCCCCGTGGTGGGCGCTGGAAACCCCGTAGCCGTGCCATGCCTGGCACGGTAGGGGGCTAAGAGGGCCGACAGCTCGATCCGTGGGATCAGCAGCTGTCGGGAAAGCCTTGTACAGAGGGCTTTTGAAAAAATAATTTCTGTGCACTACCGGCGCCAAGATCTCCCGCTCGGCCCGTCCGATATGTTTTTTCGCATACAGGTACTCCTAGATACAGCCTTGCTTTGAGGGGTGGGGTCTGTACTACGGCAGCGTTTGATGGCGAGGAGGGTACGGCCGGATCAGCGGTGGGAGGCGGGTGTTGGAGCTGGTGGTGGCCAGCCGGGAAGCAGCGCCATGAAAGGGCGCTCGCTAGCCGTCGACCAGCCATGTGCCGGTCCAGCCTTCCCGAGGAGTGAGGCAAGACATGGCACATGCCGGTGGCTAGTCGCAGACGGAGGAGCGGCTATATGAGGCGGCGGCGATCCTCAGGATCAGCCGCCGCCGGAAAGCCATGTACGGAGGGCTTTTTCGGATACTAAAAAACAATGTCCGTACCCGGCGTCGAGCTAGTTGGGGAGCAGCACCAGGGTAGGGCGCTCACTAGCGCGCCGCTACGTCGTCCAGCGTCATCTCCCGGGGGGAGGAGTTAGCTGGGGCGGCAAAGAGGACGGTCGCGACGGGAGGAGCGACACGATCTGGCGGCGACGACCCTTTGGGTCGGCGCAGCCGGAAAACCTGGCACGGAGGGTTTTGATTAATTCCGGGCGCCCGCGGCCCGCCGGATCCGGCTACGGTGACCTGCCCCCCCCCCCCTCTTCGATACCCACTACCCCGACAGACCTTCATACTCCTAGGGGTCCTTGAGCGTGGGCCCGGGTGAGCGCGGAGGCCCCCGCTCAAGAAAAGGCTGCTCGGTGGACGCGCGATCGGAGGGGGGAGGGTACGGCCACAGGCCGGAAAACCGACAGGTACCCGGGTACCAGACATAGAAAAAACCGGGGAAATGAGCTGGGAAAATTCAGGCGCGGAGGCAGGAGCGCTAGTTTTTTCTATGTCTGTGTGTCTCGGTCCCCCCCACCTGTCCTCGAGGTGATGGGGGACCTCGACACGGAGGACCGCCGCGTCGGTGGACGCGACAAGACCTTGGGGCGGGGTTTACGGGATGGAGCGGCGGGATCGACGAGCGACCGCGCGAGGAGGGGTTTTTTGCCAGCCTTTCCCCTCCTACCTTCGGCAAGACCGAAGTCACGCGGGAGCTAGATTAGGCTGGCCCGTCGTCCCTCCCGAACGCCGACCGGCCTAGGCCGGTCGACACCCCGGTTCGGCGGGAGGGGGCCGTGCATCGTGAAGGTCGAGCAGCAGTTTAGTTTTGTATTTCTAGACAAGTGGATTTATTTTTCTTGATTACAAAAT
Organism: Tetraselmis chui; assembly: GCA_026401115.1. NCBI lineage: Eukaryota > Viridiplantae > Chlorophyta > Chlorodendrophyceae > Chlorodendrales > Chlorodendraceae > Tetraselmis > Tetraselmis chui. The sequence continues at coordinate 232,921 of JAPMLY010000311.1, forward strand.
TATTACGCTGTTACTGCTTAGGTGGGGGGACTGTGGCAATTACTGCGGTTGCTTACAGTTATATAACTCCCGAGGAACGTCGGCACACATTGCAGATAGGTGAGTCGATAAGAAATGAACCTTGTCGGAGAGACCCGGGCCCAACTTGCTAATAAGTCATGTATGGCGAAGTAGAGTGGCCCGTGAGACAGCAGCCGGTCCAGTTTGCCGGTACATGTTGTGAACAATTTCAATTTCAATTTCAAATTTCAATTTCAATTTCCTCATCCGGCAAGGCTGGTGGTCCGTAGTGAACACGGAAGCCGTCGGCCATATTGATGGAGGATGCTCCATCGAAATCCAAGAAAGTCATAACCGCATACTCTGCAGAGGCAACATGAGTTGGGAACGGATAGTTACACAGAGGTCGTGCCGACCCCACAAGGGGGATGGCTGTAGTGACTAGAGAAGTGAGTGGAGTGAGATGGCGGCCGGCGAAGGCACCGGCTGGCCGGCCGACTGCCACTAATATAAGGAATAGAGTACCGCTAATAGCATAATAGTAAGTACTAGGATGACAAATAGCTACCTTGAACATAAGCACTAGGCAACGGCATGCTAGTACTAACACCGCCCTCAAGGTAGCCAAGGTCTTGACGTCGTCCTAGCTTGCGTCGAGGAAGGTGCCATCTTGATCGACGGTGTAGTGCTTGTAGCGTGTGTCTCAGGCCGGGTAGGTGTAGCGACATGCGCTCACAAGAACAAGCCGCTACCGGCGAGTTGCCGACAAGAAGCGGTTCCAAATGAACTGCGTAATGTACTAATCTGACATGTAGCGGGAAATACTGTCCACGGGCGAATTAGCCCACTCGTGAGAGCGACCGGCGAGGAAGAAGCAAAGCCAACAAGGCCGTTAGGAGCGTTTAGGCACGCAAAAGCATAGACGGGCGCTCGTGTTGACTCCCCCCTTCCGCCGTGGGAAAGTTAAGCTCCTCGTTTAGTTAGTTGAGCGCGTTGCGGCGTTGCCTCGGGAAAAAACAATAACAGTTCTAATCAAAGTACGCACGGGCCGAATTTTCGCGGGTCGGTCTTTAAAAACCATATTCGGTCGAGAGCATCGGTAGGCTGAAGGCTAGGTGAAATTGAAAGTTGGGTGGGGCGAGCGTGGCACCGGGCGCTTTACACTCGGTCACAAGGGGGCCGGCTGTGACGACTAGAGAAGTAAGTGGAGTGAGATGGCGGCCGGCGAAGGCACCGGCAGGGCCGGCCGACCGCCACTAATATAGGGAATAGAGTACCGCTAATAGCATAACACTAAGTACTAGGATGACAAATAGCTACCTTGTACATAATCACTAGGCAACGGGATGCTAGTGCTAACACAACCTCTCCGCTTGGAACTTGTAGGTTGGTGTGAGACACTTTAGGCAGTGCGACGAAGGCATCGCGCGCGGAGTTTCCACGCCACCCTTGCCCACAGCGACCACGCCCACGTTTAGCGGAAGGGCGCCGTGCGTATTGTTGGTGATGGTATTGTTGGTGTTATTGTTGTTGGTGTTATTGTTGTTGTTGTTGTTGTTGTTGTTGTTGTTGTTGTTGTTGTTATTGTGGTTGTCGTTGCAGTTGTTAATATGATATGATTAAGGGAAGTGGGCAGTCATGATGCCAATGGAGCCTCTTTGGCATGGGTGTTCTTGCCTATGTGCAGTACCGGCAGAGAGGAGGCCCCCATCTAGGCATTGAGATGTCTGCCCGCGCAGCTAACGCTTCCTCAATCTCTGCTTCAGTAGCGGAGATCGACGCCGTGGACTCATGCCTCCCATGGCGTTGCGCGGCCGGGTGATGGCCAGGGAACGACGTTTGGGATAAGTGTTGTATATGCATGGTAGACAACTGTGTGAATGGTATTGAAGTAGCAGTTTGGCCATTTTATGTGGTGTCTAGAGCCGCAATATTCTTGCTCGTGCCCCTTCTAAGTTATTGTTTAAGTTATTGAGAGTAGCTGCTACTGAGACATTTCTATTAAGCATTTGCTCGTCTTCCTTAATATCTAGATAGGTGTGCATCATACATTGCAAAGAGGCGTCTATACTCTCGGTATCGCCTTGAGAGTCCAATAGTTTAACAAGCAACCCAAGTGTTATGCTTACGATATGGTCAAATGAATTAACGAGTGTATGCCATGTATCTAAGTCTTGGGACATTCGTAATGTAAAGGAAGAGTCGCGCTGAAAGTTCGTTAAGGCTATGGCAGTTATAGGGTGTTCCATCATAACATATAGGGAGCCGAATATTTCTCACTACTAAAAGTTTCGATAGGCCGCGTTTACACCAACATCAAAAGGTGTTGCCCTTTCTAGCAACTCAAGAAAGACATGGCCAACAACTCGCACATTGTTAATACATTTCATCCGGAACTTTGAAAAAATGTTGTCGGCTGTGAAGGTCGGTCCATGCGCACGCACAGACCAACAAAGGCTGCCGTCGTCAAACTGGCTTGGCTAAGGCTCCTTGTCGTCGAGTAGGTAAAGGGGCTTGAGCATATGTTGTTGTAGCAATTCGGTCTATACGGCCATGGGTGCCACTGTCGGCCGGTGCTGCCGGAGGTGACTGCCCGACCGTGTTGTTGGCCGAGGTTGACGTTAAGTCGCTCAAACTACGACATTGCCAGCTCGCGTGTAGTCGCTTGAGACCGTTCTATAGCATTATCCGTTAGCTCGACCGTTTTCAAAGCATATGCTAGCCAAAGTATCAGCCACGGCGGGGGGGGGGGGGGGGGGGGGGGGGGGGGGGGGGGGGCGATATGTTCTTTACCGGGGGTGGAGCCATAGGCCTCCGCGTAGGTTCGTCTACCGATGCTTCTGGTGACCGGCGCCGGCGGCGGCGGTTGATTTCGTTCATACACGCATAAAACGCGCGTTCGAACTATTCACACCCGCGTTTTTCTTGACGTTACACTGCGTTGGTCGCGTGTACACAGTTTATCAAGCTGCCCATAACCTTTTATCGGAGGTGCGTGTGAGTGCAAGTGAGGTGAGCCGGCAAGTGCGAGCGCCGAGGCGCTGAGTGATGGTTACAGAAGAACTAAGTACCAGTAAAGTAAAATGTCACTTGCTTATATGTTGTTTAGTAATATCACTTGACGATACGTATTCACTAATAACGTTCACAATTGTGAACGTACATGCACTGGCAACGATGTACTATAAAAGATACCGCTATCACCCCATCGTGCCACGTCGTTAGCCGAAATTATGCAAGGACGCCGCAGACTGTGTAAAGCCGATATTCACATTAAAAAAAGGTACACGGCTCGTAGGAACACGACACGGCCGGTACACGGCTCGCGGGACAAAAAAACACGAGCCGCGTTCCTCGCGCTTTCTGGTATTCACATTAGGCCGGTACACGGCTCGGACCGTAGTACATACGGGCTTTGTATCGGGCTTATTGTCCTACGGCCTTTTTCGCGCAGTCATCGCGCCACCACACACTCTCTCACTAACACCTTACCGCACCCGCGCCCGTTCCACGATGCTGGATCCGAGGCGCATCACGCTTGTATGGGCCGTGGCCTTGATTTTCGGCTTGGCGGCACTCGTGAATGCCGTTCCGCCCGCGCCAGATGTGGTGATGGGTACGGACCCCTCCGCCGGGAGCGCAACCTCAGCGTACTGAGGGTGCAAGTAAACACACACGCACGGCCACGCACACACACACAGCCGCGCGCATACATACGTACCCGGTCACACACGCGATCACACACACACGCACGCATAAGGTCACAGCACATACGCGCACGCACTCTCCCGCACAAATGGCACAGTCACATGGTGAGACCCACATAGAAATATAAGTGGATACATGATGCGTCTTCCGGTGTAACCCGTCGGACCCGAAATAGACTGCCGTCTAGTTGTGCTTAACAACTTACATGTAACCATTATTTCTGAGCGAACTGTGCATTCGAAACAGTCGTTTGCTCGTGCACGAGCGCGCCTACGTATTGCCAGCTCATCAGGCAACACTCCCAACGCTAAATCGGCGATCGCCACTGTACTTGGGCGCTAGTACTGTACCGGTATGCGACGTGTACTTTGCACAGTATGATATGTGCCTCATACTAAAATCTTAAATGACCGATATTGCTTAAACAGTATTCATAACATCAGACTGTATTATCATATGACGCGAGGATATTTCTTGGGGTACGGGTACCTGTACACTCCGCGATACTTACCGCGCGAAAGGTGTTTCTGTACATTCGTAGACATTCTTATTATAAATTATGCGAAAACCTGTATCTTTTCGTGCGCTACAGTACCGAATAGCTCACCGCCAAAACGATCGCCATTCTGTGGCGATCGCCATGGCGATCGTCACTTTGCAATCGATTCCCACTCACAAAGACTACTTACAAGACTGCATTTGCTTCAATCCTGACGGATACTATTTTGGTCAGATTGATTTGAATCTAGAGGTTTGCATATCCAATATCATGTGTACGGGACAGTAACTCTAGCGGTTACTGTTACCGTTAATATCGGCGCGTCTCGCCTGCAGGGCAACCACCTTGCCCGAACAGTTAGATGTGGCGGTTAGCCTCTGAAAGCTAAACGCTAGCACAAATCTGTTCTAGTCTGTCTAGTTCTGTTGTTGCAAGATGGCAAAAAGATGTTGTCGAGAGGACAATTGATGAAAGATGTCTCAATGCTGTACTTAGGCAGTAGATGTTGTAAGTGAACAAAGGAATTGTTTAAAGGTTCTGTCACCTCCCTCTACTGCACTGGGCTTAAATAGGTTTCAGCCCAGACTAGTTACGCCTGCAAGCTTCGCTTACGTGTCAGGCGTTGGTGCTGCTCAACCGTCGTCATCTGTCCTCGAGACACGGCCTGCCTAGCATTGGGTCTCACGACGCGGCTCCTTCTGCATTGAAGAGCTCGTTCTGGCGCGTCATCTGGCTGGTTAGATTAATTATGCATATCTGTACGTACCGGGAGGTACTGGTCGTACTGTAGCATCAGCACCATTACAATATTGCAGTAGCGACGTACCCACGAGTATACGTCCGTCCTGTGGAAAAGCACGAATTGGAATCCGTAACGAGTACCTGTACAATGTCCTGCAATGTACTGTTGTAGGACTGTACTCGTCACATAGACGCAGCCAACGACCAACGACTTCCCCAACGGTCAGCTCTAGCTAGCCCGTGCCTTATAAGCCGTAGCTAGCCACGAGCCTAGGCACTCTCTGCTTTCGCGCTCAGCCATTCTAGGCTTCGCGCGAATGCAGTCTCGACTCTCGTAGTCGAGTAGGGTGTCAATCTTACTTTTCGTCCCATGCGCACTCGAGCGTCACGCGACACTTCCCCTCGTTCAGCTACGCAATTCCCCAATATGCAGCCTGAGCAGTCTACATCCGCCGCAGCGGCCGACCCTCACGCTACCTCACTCGAACAACGCACAGCCGAACAGATTCGTACGGCAGTTTTGGCATCGGAACAACGGATAACGGAACAGTTTTTGGCGGCTAACGCGGCCTTACTCGCCCAGCTCCAGCGAACCACAGCTACACCTGCCCCTACTGATCCACAACAGTCCATTCCCGCCGACGCAACAGCGACGGAGGGTGGTAAGGCGGCCCCCGAGCCACCTATCGACCTGCTCGACGACGAACCCGACCCCTCCGCGGCCGAGTTTGTCGACTTCACCTACTACGGCGAAGTCATCCCGGCCGGCCTCGAACGTCCCCCTCGAGACGTCGAGGAGCCACGTCTGTGGACTCTCACGGACGACACCGCCCGCGCCCTAAGCGACAAACGCACCCAAGCGGCATACGACGAGTACCTACACATCGGGTGCTATGCCTTCTTCGACAGTTGCGCCAACGCGGCAATTGGCGAGGCTTTGGACACGTTGTCGCACGGGCCACCTCTACCTACAGAGCAGGCGGCAGCGATTGCCCTCATCCGAGCGGGCCATCGCACCCACACAGCGACGGAGGAGGCCGCCCGTACTCGATTGGGCTTCCTCCGCCTCACCAAGGGCGGACAAACGAGCACAGATGCGGACCGCGTGTTTGCCGAATTTGCACACGAGCGCTTTTGCCGACCGCGTCCTACCGCGGTCTCCGGCCCATTGGACGCGCTACGCCAAGCTTTCGTCGACCGCACGCTTGAAGTCAGCTTACACGCTGCCAGCAAGGCCGCCGCCGGCGCCGCTTTCGCAAAGGTCACGCCGGACAAGCCCACCGGCCCCGACACTCGAACCCGCAAAGCCGCCGCCGACAAACGCAAGGCCGCTGCTGCAGCAGCAGCCGCGGCACGAGCCGCTCCACCCCCCAAGCCGACCGACTCGGCTAAAACCCCAAGCAAGAAATGATGGTGTGGCCCGCCGCGCCGATTCCTGCTCCCCGACATCTTCCTTCATGCGCCACCGCGTACGTCGAAAATGGCGGAGTGGGAGCGCATCGGCGCGAGCGGCCAAGTCCTAAGTTGGATCCGCCACGGCGTACGTGTGAAGTTCAAGCACGGCCTACGTCCCAAGCCGTTCAACCATGGCATCTCCATGCTAGACGCCACACCCGACCAACTCGACTTTCTCAACTCGGAACTACCACGCTTCGAGGCTTGCGGCGCGTGGGAGCGCTCTACGAACCCCCGCTACGTCTCCCGGATGTTCTTGGTGCCAAAACCCGGATGCAATCAATGGCGCTTGATTATCGACCTTCGAGAACTCAACCGCTATTGCTCAACATTCAACATGACTTGCGAGACCCTCAAGCACCTCCGCCATCTATCTCGACCGGGGGACTACTTCGTCTCACTCGACCTCACCGATGGGTACTACACCCTTGGCATCCGGGAGGAAGACCGAGACTACTTCACGGTCAACTACCGCGGCACCCTATGGCGCCTCGCATGCCTCCCCATGGGGTGGTCGGGCTCCGCCTACTACTTTTGCAAGCTCACGCAAGTGTTTACGAACCACCTCCGCCGCCCTCCTCCTCCCACGCCCGCATCTACACCGGCCGGCCCACGCCGCCCGTCCAAGCGCTTCCTCCGGAACGCGCGATGGCGAGGCACCCGACTACTCCCCTACATGGACGACTTCCTCTTCTTAGCGGATTCCTACGACGAGGCCCTCTTACTCCGGCAGCGCGTCCAAGCCCTGCTCGACAGCCTCGGCCTGCAACGCAACCCCAAGAAAGGTGTATGGACGCCAACGCAAGTCGGCGACCACTTGGGCCTCACGGTGGATTTACAACGCGGCGAGTTTCGCGCCCCACCCGAAAAACTGCTACACCTCGCACAACACGCTTCGGCCTTGCTCGGACGAGCAGCGTCCAACGCACGATGGCTACCCACACGCCAACTCGCAGCCTTCGCGGGAAAAGCGCAATTCCTCTACCTCGCCATCGCGCCCGCCCGATTCTTTTTGCGCGAGCTCCACAACGTCTTGGCTACCCGTACCGGTTGGGGGGGACGCGTGCGCCTCACCCACCAACTCCGACGCGACCTCGAGTGGTGGCGCACGGTACCCTCCCAACACAACGGCCGGTCGATCTACAAGCCCATCGAGACCGCCTATTTGCACGCCGACTCGAGCGACTACGGGTGGGGAGCCGTCCTCAACGAGGACGCCAATTACCAAGCCCGCGGGTTTTGGAGCGCCCCCGACCGCCTCCAACACATTACGTGGAAGGAACTTCGAGCGGTCAGGCACGCGGTCGAATCCTTTCTACCGCAACTCCGAGGACGACAAGTCCTCCTCCACGAGGACAACACTGCCGTGGTCGCCGTCCTAACCAAGCTAACGTCCCGGTCACCCGTCATGATGACGGAGCTACGGCGTTTGTGGTTCTTACTCGACACCAACGACATCCACATCCGCCCACGCTACATCCGGTCAGCCGCCAACGTCTGGGCCGACACGCTCAGCCGCGAAATGGACTCCGAAGACTGGCAGCTAAACCCTCAACTCTTCAACCACCTTCAGCGCCGGTGGGGCCCGCATACAATCGACCGGTTCGCTTCTATGCTCAACACGCAACTGCCACGCTTCAACGCCCGCTGGCGCGACCCCTTGTGCGAGGACATCGACTGCCTACACCTCCCCGACGCGGCGTGGAAACGCGAGAACAACTACTGCAACCCCCCTTGGTCTGCCCTACCCGCACTCGCCGCGAAACTCGAACAAGCTCAAGCCGCGGCGACTGTCATCGCCCCCTACTGGCGAAACAAAACGTGGTACCACGCGTTCGCCCGCTTGGCCACCGAGACCGTGCACTTCCCAGCGTCCCGCGACCTGTTCTTCCCCGGCAGGCTAGGCAAGCGAGAAGGGGTCGGACCTCCCGCTTGGAGCATCGTGGCCTTTCGGCTAGCACCCCCTCTTGGCTCTACACTCGACGCGGTGCGATTGGCCGGGCGATACGCCCGGACCGATTAAATACTCATGTACAGCACGTCCTCCCTCTGCGTACAGGACCGCCGCGCTACGGATTACGCCGCGAAGCAGCACAGTCGCCCTGGTCCTCCGAACTGGCTGAAACTTTTCAAGACCTCCTAGGATAAGATAAGCTCGGGGTTACAGCGGTTGCCCTACTCAGCAACTCGCTAGCGCCCTCTACGTACTCGAGCTACCAGAGCGCAATCCGACAGTTTTTTATTTTTTGTGCAGAGGAAAATATCGCCCCGCTACAGGCCACGCCGGCCACGATGGTCCGCTACACGGCCTGGCTAGCCCTCTTGGGCACGGTCGCTGCCAGCTCGCTGCAGCCTTACTTCTCCGCAATTAACAAGTTCTTCCGCGACCACCGGCGCCAACCTATCGCCGTGGGCGAACTCCTGGCGGACGCCCGCCGTGGACTCGAAATGCTACAGCACCGCCTGCTGCCCACAGCCGCTCGCCTCCCGCTACCCGCACAAGTCGCTCTGGACATCCTACACGCCGCCAACACCCTACACAGAACTTTCGCGTGGACCCCTGCTTCCCTCCCTCAGATGCAGCGCTTCAGAGCCTGTTTAGCGGTGTGTGTCAATTACATGTTTTTCTGCCGCGCCGAAACTGGCGCCCGCTGCCAGACCGGCGACCTAGTGGTCGACAGGCCCTCTCAACAAATCTGCCTGTTCGTGCGCAAATCTAAAGGGGACCAGCGCCGCGACGCGGCCGATAAACCTGTCATCGCTATCCCTGTAGCAGCTAACCCCGTCCTGGCAGACCTGCTCGTCTACTACACGGAGCAGCGCGCGACCTTCTGCAACAAATTCTACAACACGCCACCCCCACTCGCCTTTTGGAGCTGCTCACCTTCCGAACCTTCCACCGAGTGGGGCGCCGCGCCCACCATCTCCGCCTGGCTCACCCTCGCCCTCCGCACCGTCGACTCATCCGCACCCGCCGGTTTCAAGTGGACGTCGCACAGCCTACGGAAAGGTGCAGCGTCCGCTGCCAGCTGCATCGGCGCGCCCCTCCCCGTAATCAAATTTATGGGTGGCTGGGCCAAGAACAGCTCTGTGACCGAAGGCAAATATATTGACCCAACCATGACCCCAACACCTGTTGCTTGGCGGTTCTTCGGCTGGCTCACTCCGCCCCCCCCGCAACACTAATTCTGGCTGTGCAAGCCTTTGGCTTTAGGTTACTGGCAAAACGTGCCCTAGGGTAAATGGTCGGATTGATTTGAATCTAGAGGTTTGCATATCCAATATCATGTGTACGGGACAGTAACTCTAGCGGTTACTGTTACCGTTAATATCGGCGCGTCTCGCCTGCAGGGCAACCACCTTGCCCGAACAGTTAGACGCAGCCAACGACCAACGACTTCCCCAACGGTCAGCTCTAGCTAGCCCGTGCCTTATAAGCCGTAGCTAGCCACGAGCCTAGGCACTCTCTGCTTTCGCGCTCAGCCAATCTAGGCTTCGCGCGAACCCACCCACCCATCCCTATAATCCTGCGCTAATTGACCCCCAGATCCTGTCTGTGGGTGTCTTTTGGCCAAATTTTAAGCAAGCTGACATCTTTGGCAAAACGTGCCCTAGGGTAAATGGCAAATTTGACTCGCGATGCGTAGAATTTATTTACAATCACTGTACTCGCTATTTCTATGAGAACTGGTTGAATAATACATACCTACTTGGCTCAATTGGAAATAATACCGCCCACTCCCGTTGGCGGCAATGAAGCTACTACAGTCAAGATCTAACCAAGGCAGGTCGTCGGTAGAAACTCGACAGCCTTAGACCTTGGGCTCGGGGCTTCAACAGTGACTACCGGTTTTACTATGAAAGCATAAGATATCACTTTCAAGGATTCGCCGTTGCGCTTGATCCTGTTGTTATATTCTTTCCAACGCGGTCTGTAGTTGCCGGCTGCCTGGCTTGGGGGACCTCAACCTCCGAGCTACCAAGCAAAACCTGAGTGTTATCAATACGGCTCGGGCTTTCGGGGGGTGTAAAGTTAAATGAGGAAGGACGTGCCTTACCTTTGAATGCGTGTCACGAAGACCGCAGAAATCAACTCGTGGTTATCTCTAGCGCCGCGGCCTTTCCACCGCCAAATTTATTCCGGCCAGAGATCTACCTGCGAGGCACTTGACGCACGTTCCAATCGTAAAAAAGGACTCGCTGCAAGTTTGACAAGTGGTCAGCACTTTACCTTCTTAAGATGCAGGCAACACGAATAGCAGCGGTTGGTGCAAAAGGGCCAGAACCTGCAAGGAATAGCTTGGTGGTCCTTGTCTCACTAGCGCTAGTCAACGGCAACTCCGCGGATGCGCGTACGACTGCATGCGGTGTCAGGTGCGCGGGTGCACGCTTTCGAAATAAACAGACGCTCTGGTGCTTAGCGATAATAAATGATAGTACCGTACCTGTACCTCCGGGACTGTGGGCTGTATTATAATATTAGAAATAATACGCCCAAATGACCTACCACATTCAATTATTATGCACGACCCCTAGGAAACTACGGACAGATATGTGCTCAAAGACTAGATATGAATTCAAGGCGCGCCACATTCCGCCCCGTTCTTCACCGTTCTGCGTTCGCGCTACAGACCAAGTATCCGCCGTACCTATTGTACACCATGGCAAGGCTGCAGACGGAACGACGAACGGGAAAGAACTGAGCGATTTATGGCTCAGTCAATCCTTACTTAACCCGGCACTTCGGGTAGGAAGGTTTTCATGTGTAGTTGAAACACGGTTGTGGAAACCGCGACAAGGGGTGAAGTGGTTCCATATGTTGCAAAGCCCGAGATCAGGCAGCCATTATCGCTCAGGAATAGCAAGGCAAATTGCAGTCTCTACTTCTCCACTCCCCGTCTACTGAGCTCAGCCCTATTCGTAGCCCGCCGCCTCATCCTAGTAGATAGGTACAAATATCATTCCTTCGAGGAAGGGGGTTTAGCACGAGAGGTAGCTTCTCATCGTGTACTGCTACGGTACCAGGTAGCGATGACGTACCGGGCGGGTGTAGAGGGTGACCCTACTCGGCCGCCGCCCGATCGAGGCCCTCCACGCAGTACGGCCAAAGGGCTACCAGGTAGCTCTACAACGTTAAATCCCAACTGACTTAGAGCTCCTATCTATGTACCCTCTATCGCTCATCCTTAGCTATGACGGGTCTGCGGCAGTTAGATAGGGAATACGGGTGCTGAGCGCATCCACGCTCTATTTATTCCTCTGCGGTGACTTATTTAATGAGGTTGATATGTGGTGTTATTTAAGTAAATAATTTTTGTTTACAAGAAGAACCAGATGAGCACGGACAGGGAAAGTGGGAGGGGAAACAAGAGGGCAAGAGTGACAAGAGGATCACGGAATCCAAAGCACAGCAAAAGGAAAGCACTACATTGTGCATAAAACTCATCACGCGGTTTATTTAAGTAAACCGCGTGATTATATAGCTATTCTTTAATGAATAGATTCAACGTCGTAGTTTAATTACAAAAACGCAGTGAAAACCACCAATCAGTAAAGTAAACAGGTGTTCTGGTAAATAAACCTTCGATTTATACAGGTACATCACTTCGGCAGTACCGTTTTCATTCCAAATACGATCCTCGTAAAGCGCTGCCTAAAAAATGACATGTTCTAAAATCTATTCGAAAATATATAATTATAAATATAAATATTATAAATAGTATATTTATAAATATATGCTTTATATACCGCGAGTACTGGTACTGTCAAATGCTGCATCAGCCGCATCGCCACCGCGTCGCCATGTATTTTCGATACAGTAAGTACTAAAATCGCCATGGCGACGGTGGCGATCGCCGATTTAGCGCTGGGAGTGCAACCGTTGTTGCGAGAGCCCGATTGCGTGTGTGTTTGTGTGTGTGTGTGTGTGTGTGAAGGGGGGGGTGTATGTCTCTGTGTGCCTCTCTCTCTCTCTCTCTCTCTCTCTCTCTCTCTCTCTCTCTCTCTCTCTCTCTCTCTCTCTCTCTGCTCTCTCTCTCTCTCTCTCTCTCTCTCTCTCTCTCTCTCTCTCTCTCTCTCTCTCTCTCTCTCTCTCTCCCTCTCTCCCCTCTCCCCTCTCTCCCTCTCCCTCTCTCTCTCTCTCTCTCTCTCTCTCTCTCTCTCTCTCTCTCTATCTATCTCTCTCTCTCCCTCTCCCTCTCTCTCTCTCTCTCTCTCTCTCTCTTCTCTCTCTCTCTCTCTCTCTCTCTCTCTCTCTCTCTCTCTCTCTCTATGTGTATTTATGTGTGTGTGTGCGCGCGGGCTACAAACGATAGCTACACAAGTAAAAATAAGTGTGTTTGTGCGCACACGCGAGTGTGTGTGTACGTGTGTGTGTGTGTGTGTGTGTGTGTGTGTGTGTTG
>JAPMLY010000312.1:0-25000 GCA_026401115.1 Tetraselmis chui
GGAAAAGGTTAAAAAGGGAAGGTGGCGGGGGCCAAAAGGGGGCCACGTCAAACCCTTCTCATCGCAGCACGCTTTCGGTCCATTGGATAACTTGGGCCCAAAAGGCTAAACGATACATCGATAATACGCTTGGAGGCTAAACAGGGGACATAAGCGTGCTGCGCTATTATATGTGTGCGAAAGTGCTGAGGATTGAAGTCGAGCAGGCAGGAGATGTTCGCAGTTCGCACCAGGGACGACTTGGTATCGGGCGGCATAACCGCCGACCGAGTTACGACGACTCTGTCGCTACTGGAAGCCCGCAAAGCACGCCTGCTGGGTAAAGGCTTGCGAAGAACAGCGGGCATACCGGGACGTCCACTAAGTTGCTTCCGGGAGGCCGTCGTTGCGGGTGCCGCACGGGCGGTGACCAACATGGCCGGCGCCATTCTGTCAAGCGTTTTTATATCACAGCGAGTGCACTACCGCACTTCGCAATTCAAACGGCGACTCGGGCCGTATCAGCAGCACGTTGGGGCTCTCCCTGCGTTTCGCTAGCTATGGCCACGAGCAGGAAAGCCGCGCAAACGTTTCTCGAAAAAGTGCTAAGGTAAGGATGCTGTTTTCTCGATGGGCGCGCTAAGTAACTAAGAGTCAGGGCAGCGGTGCTGCAAGCGGCATCGATGAGGCGGTAGTACGCGCGTGCTGAAATGGCTGACGTAACCTGTCGGGCGCTGTCACTTGAAATGACAGCAGGGCGCGGGCGCAGAGATGATGTCTCCCGAGCGCCGCCAACTTTGGGTCCAGTTTAGGTTTCTCGTTGTATGGGACATACTAGTGTTACATACAGGATCAATTCCGGGCTGTGCCTGTAGGGTTGCGTGTGACCCCATACCTTCGAGGTACAGCGCGATAGTACATCGACACGCATTACAGGTACAGGTACGTGCTAAAACGTGGCGTTATCAAATTTCATGACAGGGTGTTAGGTTCACCGTGCGACCTAAAGATGAGGGCCACGGGGCTCTGCTGCATATATTTACTTGGATGCAGTACCTGTATTAGGTGTTCGCGTAGTGCTTCTCATGTTTTGAATTTAATCAATTTTTTACAATTTACCCGAGGGCACGTTTGCCAAAGATGTCAGCTTGCTTACAGAATGGCCAAAAGACCCTCACAGGCATGGCCTGGGGGAAGATTAGCGCAGGATTATATAGGGATGGGTGGGTGGGTTCGCGCGAGGCCTAGATGGGCCGAGCGCGAAAGCAGAGAGTGCTGGTACTCGGGGAACGCACCAGCTTAAGGGTTGCTGCTAGCTAGTGCATAGCTAGCGTTGTCCGTTGGTGAAGGTTGTTTAGGTGGTTGGTCGCGCCACCCTGCTAGTACAATATCGTTGTGCTGGAGGGGTGACGCGTCGCTAATAACGGTGATACCAACCGCAGGGGCTACTATCCCGTACACATGGAGGGTAGGGTAGCAAACCTCTAGATTTACCCAATATGACCATTTACCCGAGGGCACGTTTGCCAGGGAGATAAAGCCAAAGGCTTGCGCGGCTGCCGTGAGTGTCGCGGTGTGGCGGGCGTCAGCACGGCCAGCGGGGAGCGGGAGGGGAGGCGTGGCGCTGTGGCGAGAAAGCGCTGCGTTGCCCGGACGGAGGCCGTGCGAATGTTTGTAGTTGGTTTTGTTTTGGTAGTCCAGAGTCGAGTGGGGCGGGCAGCGTGATTGGCGAAGACGCTGCGCGGGGCGAGGTGACCCGCCATGGCGCCAGTGGGTGGTGCGGCACGTGCGACGGGGTAGTGGAACGCAGGTACGTACCCGTAGTTGGCCAGCGCCATTGGTAGGCGGACGGGTGGTAGGCAAGTAATAGGCGTACGTTGGCGGGCCTTGGAGGGGGCCGCTGTGGGCTGGCAGTAGCGGTGCAAGTCTGTAAAAATTCAGCACCAACCGGCTGCTGATTGGCACTGTAGCATTGCTTGCATCCGGTACCGGCGTAGGCGGTCGCGGAACTGCGGCCTCTCCGTGTCTACAGTGGAAATATGCCCCGCCGTCAGTGAGCAACGGTTGCGCGCCGCATGTCGGGGGCAGGCAAGTGCTGTCGCTGGAGGCAATAGCGGCGCAAGCAGGAATAGGCCAGTGCTCGGCGACGGTAGTAGTAGTTAAGGCGTGTACGTATAATGCCGGGGAGGATGGCGCAAGCAAAAGCACGCCAGCAGACCTGTGATGCCGGGGAGGCCGACGTGTCGGGGAAGACGTTAGCGGCGAAAGCTGCGGGTGTGGGCCGGGCATAAAGTGGCCATTTTTACCGCCGGGGTATGGTTCTGGAGTTGGCCGCGCGTTGTGTGAGTAGAGGCGGGCGTTAGCAGTTAGGCCGGGAGTCGGCGAACACAGCGTGGGGGCGTTGTGTGCCCGTTGCCATGGTACGAGATGGCTTTGTCTCAAGCGCAGCAGTCGCGTGGCCTTGCGCGTATAGGGCACGAGGTCAGTCAGGAGGCTTGTGTCCGCGTGGTCTGCGTAGAGGACGTCAGGGGCGCGGAGGTGCTGTGCGTGTCCGGTTGCGTAGGCGGTGCGTGTGAGACTGCAGGTCCTGTAATTTTCGCGATGAATAAAAATGTTCGCAAGGTCGGACGCGTTGTCGGCTGCGATGGCCTCTCGAGTAGGCAGGAGGTGAAGTAGAAGCGGTGTAGATCGCGCAGGGAAAATTTTCTGTCGTAGCGGGGAGGTGTAGCGCCGCCTGTAGAGATGTAGCGTGGCTGCCCTGTAGCCAGGAGCTTGTCGCGCCGCCGTGGCGGCGCCCGGAACAGGCGCGAAAATCGTGCAAGTCGCTGCGAACGGTCGCACGAGCACGGTTGAGCAGAGACGTAGAATCACGGTTGAGGACGTGGAGTCTGTCGTGTCGGCGTAGTACGGAGCGGTGGCCAACGAATCGCGTCTAGGGAGGGCCGTGGAGGGTAGCGTCGTGGTTGTCGGGACGGGTTCTGCGGATTTCGGTGGAAATTGCCGTAGCTGTTGTGTAGACACGCTCGGCTGAACTCGGCGTGATTGTGGCACCTCTTTAGTAGACGGGGCTGGCGGCTGCCACCGAGGTTTCGCCGTTAGGCGCTGAAAAGCCGCTAATACGTGAGGTGCTGGTTTGCCCCGAAAACGGTGATGTTGTCAGGCTAAGCTTAGAGTTAGTCTGTACGGGGTCGAATGGCGTCAACGGCGGAGGCGCGTGACGTTGCACTATCGTCCGGTGTAAGGTAGGCGGCGTGTGTGTCCGGGCTGAGGCGCCGTCGGGCAGGAAAGTGGTTTCGTCGGGCAAACACGTTGCACGGTATGCGGTGGGAATGCAGACGAATTGAGGTTGGACAAGGGATTGTTCGGATCCGGGTCCGGTGGTGGGCGCGGAAGGGCCGTGTGGTGCCTGCCGGTGTAGAAGCGTGGGCGTGCGACATGAAAGGGGGCCGGTAGCGAGGCTATCAGCGGCGTCGGGCGTGCCGGGCGTGTGTCACGGTCAGGGTCGGCCGGCGGGCGCAAGGGGATGCTAGGGCGCACGCGGGTGCGCCACTGGCGGTAGGTGGTTGGCGGTAGCCTCGGAGTGGCGTAAGGTCGAAGTCGAGGCCAAACGGTATGACTCGCGCGAGGCGGAGTGGTAGTAGACTGACGCACACCTGGAGCCGCGACGGCGGCGTGGGTGGTTGAGTTATCGCTGAAAAGGTCACCGTGGATGGGTGGCTTGAGGAGGGAGTCGCTCCGGGTAGCGATTGCGTCAGGCCAAGTCTCGGAACTAGGGTCGAAGACTTTTACTTCACGGACGGGGGTGAAGTCGACGACGTTGGACGCGAGGAGGTCGTGGTCGTCGGGCAGCGAGTCGAAAGGTGGCGCAAGGGCCTCCATTCCACCCTCACATGTTGCGACAGCGGGAATGGACTGCTGGTCCAAACGTGTAGATTGGGTTCTGAGCTGCTGAATCTGGGCAAGTAAGGCGAACGAATTCGCCTTGATGTGCTCAGAAATTCTGAGTTCAAAAGCCTCACACGCCGTTTGGATTAGTTCTGTTACGTGTAGCGGAGAGAGAGTGTCCTCGGCGATGTGTCGAGGTGCGGTAACCACAGGCTGCATATCGGAATGCGGTGTAACATGAACCATATTGGAAGTGTCTTGTGACGCAAGGTGCGTATCAAAACGAAAGAACAAGTACTGGCACCCTACTCGACTACGAGAGTCGAGACTGCGTTCGCGCGAGGCCTAGATGGGCCGAGCGCGAAAGCAGAGAGTGCTGGTACTCGGGGAACGCACCAGCTTAAGGGTTGCTGCTAGCTAGTGCATAGCTAGCGCTGTCCGTTGGTGAAGGTTGTTTAGGTGGTTGGTCGCGCCACTCTGCTAGTACAATATCGTTGTGCTGGAGGGGTGACGCGTCGCTAATAACGGTGATACCAACCGCATGGGCTACTATCCCGTACACATGGGGGGTAGGGTAGCAAACCTCTAGATTTACCCAATCTGACCAAAAAAAGCAGTGGAGGCCACCAAGCAAAAAGAAGAAAAGAGGAAAAAAAACTAAGCCCAAGGAACAGGAAGGCATGCCACAACGTCAGCACTGCCCTCCTGAAAAGCGTCGCGGAGATGGGAACCCAAAGTGCCATGAAGAGCAGCAGAAAGACGTTGCATGAATTCACGTCGCACATCCCCCCAAAAACGCCGAAAAGGAACATAAGTAGATCGACGAACGAAATGTTGCATACGGACATAGCTGTGAGAGCGCAAGGAGCGAGAGTCAGCAATACCCATCCCAAAGCAGCGACGAACAGCCACCAAAATAGCCATGCGATCAACCAACTCGGCCGCCATCGGCGCCTACCGACCCCCATCCTCCATGGCGAAGGGATAGTAGTCATGGATCGACTGAGCCGAAGGCGTCCCAAGCAAAGCGGAAGTGCGGAGGTCCGCATCAAGTTTGCCATCTGAGCTCCCAATGCAAGGCTGCAAGGGAGTGGGAGACGAGCACCTATACGAGGAACATTGGTGTTCGTGCGAGCACTTGTAACCGTCACATAAACAACAAGATGACGGTGCGGAGCCATGAAGTATAACCAAACCACATCCCGAGGGCGATCTTGAGATAAGGCTAGGGATCGATGGTATCATCGATATTGTATAAGCGCATTTCGCTACGATTTCGGGTACATTTCGCATTCAGTGTCTCCGAAACCACCACGAAATAAATCGATATAGTCCGGATGATGTCATCGATCCCTACTAGCCTTATTTTGAGAAGGTCCCGACCGAATACGGCGGACCTCCAACCGCAAGTCCCGCCCCTTAGTGACCCCCGCTTCAAGCATGAACTCTTCAAGCACGTGGACAATATGGTCGTGGAGTTGAATGATGTACCAAGAGCACGGGCACCGGGGGATATGGTCCATGAGCATAGCAAATGTTGAGCGCTCACCCGACATAAAGATGCCCGATACCGTCCACGAAGATCCATACCCGCGAGACTCTGAAGGAGCCTCATTGCACCGAGGGCACTTTCGAACATGGGAGGCGCGCTCCCCAGTCAAGCCAAGCACCCGGTGGGCTGCCATCGTATAGCAATCGGATGGCACCTTGAAACTGGACTCATCTAAAGCGAAAAAGAGAGCCAAAGCCCCGCGACCCGTACCCGAAATCACCCTCATATAGTCCGGTGGGGAAGGTCCGCAAAACGCCAAGAGGTCAAGGTAGGCCCGGGCACGAAGAATGCGCGAAATGCCCCGTTGAATGTGGCCCCGAGAATCTCCCAAGCGAGTGAGAGCATCGGGAGTCGGAAGTTGTAGTCAGTTGGGGAGCGGGTGCCACCGCATTGTTGACCGGAGTTACCACCAACTGGACATCGGGCCCAACATAATCGGAAAGGTCTTGGTTTAGTGTGTTAGACAACACCACGAGATCTGATTCCGAAAACCCGCCCACAGTGGAGATCGAATCATACGAATTGCGCAATTGGACCGCCCACGGTAAAGCAGAAGTGGCAACATTCAGTAGCTCATGTCGGATGAGACCGTACAAAGGACCTAGCGACTCGGATTCGTAATTAGTAATTTGGTTGGCGAGGGATATCACGTAATCAATAATCAGTAATTAGTAACCAAATTGGCTTCTCATCTTTTTCAATCCGAACATTAAATATTACCCATACGGGAAATGTTACTTGTATCCACTGGATACTATCTTACTTGTATCCTCCCTCGAATTGAGCTTTTGCACAGACCGTTTTCGACATCATGACTATACTTCGCTTTTCAAATCACATGTACCCATTCTCTTAAATAAGTATACAGCAAAATGCAAATGGTTTCGCGGATGGTGGCAAAGTTCACCTAAGAACCGGCCTTAAACTGTGTACAAGTAGGAGACAAGCATGGAGGGAAACCCTAACTACCCGGCACTTACTTGTAGTATGTAGTATATAAAAGTGGTGCACTACGCCACCTGCATGCCCCGACCTTGGTCGGATCCCGAGTTGACCCACGAGTACATGTAGTCGATGTTGTCACTACGCTGACCAACGGCCAGTTGTCACATAACACGTTGGCCGTCCGCTCTCCACCGACCCCACTAGCATGTTGCGGCGATGTGGCCGTTACCGTCGACCCCACCGGCTCATCTTAGATAACTTGTTTGGAGCCATGCGCGCCCGTGCATGCCGCATCCTATGAGCTACCGCTAGGCGAACGTCCCGCCTCTCACGACGACGACGGCGCGCCTAAGTTTGACCATATATCAATAGAGACTCCCCATGCGTTGGTCATATCCTCGCCATCGAGTCGGTTGACTACGATGTCGTGACGCCCTACGCACATGACTACGCCAAGGCCGTGGGCGCCGACAATAATAAGGGCGCGGACGGGTTCCCCCGCCGCCTCCTCATACAATATGGGAGGTTTGGAATACCTTACCCTTCAAAAAAGTAGAAGACCCCCCTAAGCATTGGGAGCGCATCAACAAGCGCGTCGGGTATCCATACAACATGACTATATGGAAGGCTACTACTGGCCGCCCATGCGAGCACCCATGCCAAGCGGGGTGTGAAGACTGCCCACCTCAGGTCGTCACGGCCGTTTATGGTTGGAACCACGGCTCGTGCGAAGTCCTCAATGGAACGTGCCAGACCCTTCACCCCCAGTGCCAAGACTTCATCCCCGACAAGCCACTTACCGACGCGGTACGGTAGGTGATGCCATTGCACAGCTTGTGGTGGACTTCGTAACCGTTTCTAAGATTATGACCAAGGAAGCATTCCATGCACGGTGCGAGCCCTTCCCGTCTGTCCCATTAGCTCGCCTTACCCCACAACACTAGCAAGTACCACCTCCTACTAACGTTATGCCCTATATCCATGGGAGATGCATAATGTTTAGAGCGGTGACTTTTATTGGACGTGCAAAACATAAACCAACTATCGAGTATACAACGCGGTACTATATATATACATATCTCTCTCTCTCTTTCTCCCTCTTTCTCTCTCTCTCTCTCTCTCTCTCTCTCTCTCTCTCTCTCTCTCTCTCTCTCTCTCTCTCTCTCTCCTCTCTCTCTCTCTCTCTCTCTCTCTCTCTCTCTCTCTCTCGCTCTCTTTCTCTCTCTCTCTCTCTCTCTCTCTCTCTCTCTCTCTCTCTCACACACACACACACACACACACACACACACACACACACACACACACACATGTACCCTATCGCGCGCGCTCTATCCCTCTCTCCGTACTAACAGTTGGATTAAGTGACCATCAACGCTAGCAACATGCATGTCACCATACGCCTTATTCACTATCATAGCGGTGGTGATACGGTGTGCTTGTTCAAATGACCTCTATTGATTGCGAAGTATCCGAGGGCTGCCATTCAATTCTAGGTGCCACATCGCCGGTATACTCGCTAAAGCTATCCAAGCGTCTACGAGGTTTCATGGCATAGTGGACGCCCTAGCGAATCACTTCTACTGCCACGCCACCCAACTATGCCACGAGAAGACACAAAGCAGCGGGAACTACCACGTTGTGGAAGGTGGGGGTTCTTCTCGGACCGTGACACGCCTACATACAATGATCGACCTCACCGGGCATCGAACCCGCGACCTTCCGCGTATTAGGCGTGCGCTTTACCGGCTCACCGAAAAAGCATAGTTGACATATGTGGCCACATACCACATATGTATCAAACTACGACAAAGTGGTGGGCTGCTACCGTTCTAGCATAGTGCTTAAAGACGACGAAAAAACAGCCGCGAGCACCTAGACGCATGTAGCGGACCTGCGGACGTACCCGAGGTCGACGGGGCGACGATCGATCTATCGCGCTTCACGGCGCAGCACGACCATTTAGAGCTAGCTGAGACCCCTCTCTACTAGCCACACGCCCACAACTAGCCAAATTTCCCAATCGCTTGACGGCCGAGGACAACATCCACCGCGCAACCCGTTGATGGCGCTCCAACCACTGCCGAGTCGTTTTGCAAGGAATGTATCGTAGTAAGATGATATACGGGTAGCGCTACTCAATGGCAACACCATATACATGTGTACTTGCATACATGTGGTTTATAGGAGTCTTAGTGATGTACAAGTGCCAGCTGGGGATGTCCAGATTTGGACAAGCCAATTATAAAATCTGGTGAGGATACAAGTAAGATTGTATCCAATGGATACAAGTTAGTTCTCGCATAAATCACAACATCCTAATAAAAATGGCAATATTTGCGAAGTATGGGGAGGCTCCGTATTAGCAATAGTGTTGATATCTCACATTTCTTGCTCGCAAGAGGCCATGTGCCCCAAACGTACGCTAATTGAGGGAATCGGGAGGGAGGGTTGCGTGAGCTGTGCTCGCGGAGAGGCAAAAGGTGGACGACCTCTGTGTGTCGGCGCGTAATATAGGGGTAACGCATGTCTGTGTTTTACCAATGTGACATGCGTAATCTAGCGTTTGGAATTCAGAACAACGTGGCAACGCCCGTCTCTTTTCACCCCCAATGTAATTTGAACCTCTATAATATCCATATGACGACTTACAAAGCAGGCGGAGGGTTCGTTTTGCCATGTTGTCGCCATTGAACGGGTTGATTGTAAGTTGGCCACCCCAAATGGCCATGTATATCAATCGGGGGGCACAATTATAAGGTCCAAACAACACACTACGGCGCGTTCTCTTCTTACCTCAACACCTCTATCGCCGCGCCCTTATTACTCTAGCCGAACGCGTTTGATTTGCGGTATATATTTTGCGGCCCGAAATTCGTGCGTAAGCACGTTTTGCACTCCTCCATGCGTATAGCTAATTAAACTTCTTGTCCCGACAAATAGGGAGAGTACTCAGCACATGCTTTTCAGCATCCTTGTATAATGGCGCTAGTATCCGCCAAGTGTGTTGCTCCCGGCCGCCAAGCCAGAGAGCGGCGATAATACAAGGAATGGCATGTTGCGTGCACTCGATTTTCTTGCTACATGCCCGGGAATGCAATAAGGGGGCATGGGCGGGGAATAACCTATTATTGACCTACTAGGCGTGAGAGCGATTGACTTGTAATGTAAGTACCCCAGCGCGGAGATGGATGGCCTTTGGAGCTTGCGCTCCGCCGGGCGTGAAAAATGGGGGGAGCTTTCAAAATACCCTGACGAGGGCAGTGATTTAGCATACAACAATTGGCACGGCACCATGCCATCATGGGGTATGCAATGTGCATCGCCACAAATATGTAAATCTAAGCGCTGATTGTTGAGTGTATTGGGAAAGGGATTGTGCGGGTACCACCTATCGAGGGGTTGCTAGCTCCGCGCGAATGTGGCGGTTCTAAAACCCGAAAAACGTGTACTTGGTTGCACAAGGGCATGGATGACGTAGTTGGACGGCGAATCTAACAATAACATCCGCCCGTAAGTGTAAATCAAGTTGGCAATTACAATTTCTTGGGTAAAGGGCTTCCATATTCAACTTAGTTTGCCTCAAACGGACACCGTGCGGCAAATGAAGTTAGGGATTGTAAAGCTTCCCAAGTTGCGAGCAATTTGGCCCCAATCTCACCCACGTCAAGCATCTTCACGGCACATACCGTCAAAGCCACGTGCTTCCATATTTGCGGACAACATGCTGGGATTATAAAGACAACATGAAGTCTCGCCGATTTCAGGGATATCCACTAAATAAAATGTGAAAAATCACAATTTCGAGGCGCCCAAGTCAAGGTATGCCCCGAAATTGAGCATGGCCGGAAACCTGAAATCGTCGGATCGTAGCCGCAACGGCCCCCATTTGTGCCGTGCTTATTAATCAACATCACCATCAACAGAAGTTTCGGTCATCCGCCCCTTCAATAAGGTAAATTACAGTTAAACCGTAGAAATCCTACATGTTTAACACCCGCACTCCGCGAAAAGCCCTATTTCACTAGTATAACGGACTTTATGGGAAGAGTGTACATATGCGATTTCGCGCGTTTCCTCCACAGTGACCTGCCGGACATACCCCCCTCCGTCGCTTATTCATCATATTTGCACGACCGTCGCACACTCATTGATTCATAGTGCGGCGCTTTTGAGCGCGTTGCTTTTCTCGCGTAATGATTGACATTAGCAAGGCGATTACTTGAATGAGCGTACGTGTCGCACGGATGCGTTGTGCGCGAAGGCTCCATATAAACAAGCCCGGTCGTGCTTGTATTTGCCATGCTTATTTGTCTGTGTAATCCAGATTGGGCGCGCATGCATTTCCTTGGAGTGTAAAATATTTGCCAATAAGAAGATCGATGCATTATTGCGTTAATCACATATTGTTTGTCCGGACTCTTGTATGTATGTGGACGGTATTCATTATTACCGGCGGTTGTCCCTTCAAGCGCATGCGCCCACACGCACGACTCCGGCGAAGGCGAAGCTATGCATGAGCGGAGGAATCAATCGCAGTATGGAAATTCGCGACTTCGCGTCCGAGGTAGAAGACGCCCCGTTATTTCTACCTCGCAAGGCGTTTGAGTCAATGTCAACACGTATTGTGGAAGTTATGGCATCTTGTGCTCGTGTCGTACACGGCGGCTCCTTTGTAGCCCCCCCCCCCCCCCCCCCCCCCCATCAACCTTGTTGGTGGTTAACTATTCCATGTGAGAGGCTACAACGCAGGCTCCACGACGCGGTATACACTCCTACACAAAAGTCCAGACATGCATTATGTTAAACATAAGCTAGTCAAGAACACGGTCCCCTCTCACCACGTCAAGCACGAAGATACCCGAGTACCACCCAATTGTAGGGGAGCCGAGAAGCAAGCAGTAAGCCGTCATTCGAGGTGGTTAGACCTCAGCTTCAAGCGGGTGTTGTCGGCGGAGTTTGTCGAATTAAGCCCACAAATTCCCAAGAAATTGTCTGAACTACATACGTCGTTATGAGCGCCACGCTTGGGCTTTGCTCAAGCGCTCATACCAAGATGCATATATTACTCTGTGTTCCACATAACAATATTTTTGGGGGGCTTTTTGGAGGGGGTTTGGAGGCGTTAGTGCCGTGTTTAATGCGCGAGGTTTGGTTTGCAAGTGTGTGAGTAGAGCACGGAAGTTCACGGTGCTGGCACGGTGATTTTTTTGGAAAGCAAGCGAGCAAAAACGCACATGACGTAGGTTCGGATAAACACTACACGCTGTAAGCATGCGTGAGCGATTGGCTTAGGGGAGGGGGCGAGGTCCAACTCGGCCGTTAGGGACTCATCACGTTGACGGTGGTGTTTGGAATGCTTGGGTACGGGCTTGTGGCAACCACAACCGCCCTAGGCGTGGCACGCGTCGGGAATTAGGCTCGGAAGTCAGTAGAAATAAAGAATTGGTAAACATATATCGACAAACCCCGCATAAATCGCCTCATGAGGTGAGCCGAATTCGATTGGTGTTGCTTGGCAATGCGGCTCAGCTATGCCGGAGTAATTCGTAAATCAAAATAATTCATATAAAATCTATTTGTGGGTGTTTGAACTTTAAAAATGTATGTTGGAGGCGCATTGAAAAGGCGCGTCCAACGGTATTTGTTATAAAAAGCTTTCACCATATATGAGTAAGTTATGATCGTTTGCACATTGTGGCTGAAAGTGGCTTGCCTTGGGGTTGCGCCGTTGCGCGCATATCGGAGGTAAGTCTACATACGCGATTTTGTGCGTTTCCCCCACAGCGGCCTGCCCAACACCTCCTCCCTCCGTCGCCTATGCATTATATTTACGAGACCGTCGCATCATCATTCATATTGCGGCATTGTGCGCCCGTTACTCTTTTCGTCTAACCAGCACGGCGACTGTTTGAAAGAGCGTGCCGCACGG
Organism: Tetraselmis chui; assembly: GCA_026401115.1. Taxonomy (NCBI): domain Eukaryota; kingdom Viridiplantae; phylum Chlorophyta; class Chlorodendrophyceae; order Chlorodendrales; family Chlorodendraceae; genus Tetraselmis; species Tetraselmis chui. Next base: position 12,291 of record JAPMLY010000312.1, read on the forward strand.
GTGCGGGCGCGATAACCCGGCAATGCACAAGTGCAGAAGTACACAAGCCCTGCAGTGCTCGAATTCACCCCTCGTAGTTGTCGGCGCATTCCATTTTGGGCGCAAAAGCATTGCCTAGACTTTCAGGAGATTTGTCAATAAAATCGACGCATGGATACATTTTTTACTTGCGAAGGTGCGAAATATTGTCCGGACTTTTGTGGAGGAGTGTATTTGTTTGGTGCGACACCATACTATCCTTGCTATAGATAAGAGAGATGTCGCAAGCACGATGTTGGCGGTCTGTAATATGGTTGACGGCACAACTCGAGGGTCATCACCAAGCATTCCGCGGCTTTATTTGTGAGCCACAAGCTCCGAAGCTTTGAGAGTAGTTCACCAACACTATCAAGCCGGTGCTTACTTTTGGTGTGTTCAAGGGCGGCAAGCAAGTAGGAGCAATGAGTGGCGAACGGCATCGCTCTGAAAGCCGGTATGCGGACATATGTGGAGCTCTCCTTCGCCTCTTTATGGGTCACACATATGACCCGCATGTGTCGGCCTAGAGGCGGTAGGTTTTAGAGCGGGCGGGCGCGGGGAGTAGTGGAACATGTACATGAAAAACCAACGAAACGCGCGAGTCCGGCTTTTGAGTAATTATGGACGGGTTCTTCGAGGAAGATCGGACGTATTCGAGCGCATTATTGGGACGGGCGGAGGAGCAAAGGGTCGTCCCGATATGGGAGGGGACTAATGCCGAAGTCTAGGGCATCAACCAATATGAGTGCACATGACCCGCGTCGACGGCAAGGCGCGCGAGGGAATTTGAAATTGAAGTTTGAAATTGTTTACAACATGTACTGGGTGAAACCGGGTGCTGTCTTTGGGCCCTCCTTGCTTTGCTAGTAAAAAGGTCTTATCTTCGGAGGGGCTAGACCGTGAGCCACTCATTCCAACCTCTCCATTGGCAATAACGATGCTGTCTACAACATACACGTAACCAAGTTTTTTTTTTTCAATACGTTTTTTTTCGGATACGGTATGAAATAAAAAGTGTCGCTAGTCTCCACGATACGCGGCCTGCTCCAGCCGCTGCGGGGACACTGATTAGCGAGGCTGGTCATCTTGAGCAGGTCTAGGCGAACCTGCTTGATCTCGGCTCATGTGCGACTCCGGTCGTGCCGGAGGTAGGGGGAAAGGCAGGTTAAAAACCCCCTCGCTCAAGTCATCGTCGGTCCCGTCTCGAACCGTGCTCATCCCCGCCTGAGGTAGTAGTCGCTCCTCCCGACGCAGCTCGCCACCTAGCCGAGTCTTCCCTCCTCCTTCGGGGGTTGTGAAGAGAAAATAACTAAGTTGCAAACGGTGTCCGGCTGGCTCTTGCCCCCGTGCCAAATGCTCTCATGTCCTCTGTCCTTGCTCCATCTGTTTCCATCATCTATCTGATCGTGCTGTGGCCGTCCGTACCCTCCCCCGGTGGTTTACGTTGTTAGGGAACCGCCTTTATGAGCATCGTGCCGTTACGATAAGCATGGACACAATGTATGAGGCAGCCTTTCGATAAGCGGGTACCGACTAGAGGAGGGGTGGGTCGGACACAAGGATCGAGTCGCCGAACCACAAAAGATGTTGGGTACGGGAATATTTTTCCACCCCCCCCCCCCCCCCCCCCCCCCCCCCCCCCCCCCCCCGTACCGGGTTTTTCCGGCGGCGGGTGATCCTAAGGGCCGCCGTCGCCAGACCGTGCCGCTCCTCAGGTTGCGACCCACCTCCGTCATGCGTAGCTTCATGCCTCGCCGCCAGGGGAGACTTAAAACTCTCGCATGGCTTGCGACTGCTAGCGAGCGCCGTGCCCTAGCGATGCTTCCCAGTTGTCCGCCGTCAACTTTAACACTCCGTCCCACCGCTGATCCCTCCGTACCCTTCTTCGCCAAAAAGCAATTCGCAGACATCGTTCCTGCCGTAATGGGAGCGTATGTGTGAGTACTTAGTTGCTAAAAAAACATATCGGACTGGCCGAGCGGGAGATCCCTATGCTTGTGTACGGATATCATCCTTTTCCAAAACCCTCCGTACATAGCTTCCCGACAACTGCTCATCCCGCGGATCGCAGTTGTCGGTACCTCGTTCAACCCCCTACCGTGCCAAGCCCGGCACGGCTACGGGGTTATCAGCGCCCACCGCGTGGAGGTAGAGGTAGGTGCCGACGGGCATGCGAGCGCACCCCCCTTCGGGGCCGCCGCCGGCGGGCGCCGCGTGCGAGGGAGACCATGTTACAATGCGGTCAATGCGTGTTGAGTGAAGTTTTTATCGCTGATTCCTAAGTACTACGCACCTCAAGCGGCTATAGCATCACCCTTTTGTAAGATTTGTGCTGCGATGGCGGACGCATAGAGCAAGGAGCATTGAGTCATCGACTCTGACGCGAAGAAGCCTTTTCAAAGGTGCCCGAGGAATCACATACCCGACAGCTTCATTGACGCCGCATGCATTCGTCTAGTTGGAGCTCATGACAACATCCCGTACATGCTGCATCTGAGTTTGTAAGACCCAACGTCGCAGCGTTGATCGAACATAATGATAGACTTTTTCGCGCATATTAACTTTCAATCTTTCATCTTCCCTTTACAATACACAACTCCCGTTATGATGTCACAATTCAGCTATATCAACTGAAAGTACCGGCTATCTTGTGTCCGCGATCGCTGATAAGCTGTTTGTACTACATACAATTACTTTGGTAGACTATGGATTATAGGAAGTACCATAGGCACACCTATGTGACTGTGGTATACCACTACTACTAATTAGCTTGTCTAGGTCCATTCAGCCACGCCACAAACAATAACTTGTGTTACAACTGATGTAACGGGAACGAAAGGAAATTATCAAACCGCTGCGAAGTATTAACGACCGCGGCATACCGTTCTTTTTGTCCATGCGCGCGGACATCTGTGCGCTTACCATAGCCATGCTCTTGGCTGTCTGGCGAGAAACTACTCGCAATATGCTCTTTGCAGTCTTAGCTTATTACCCGCTGACAATGAATTCACACACATGCATTATAGCATCATAAATAATGGGGGTACCCATTACAAACATAAAGGCGGTGACATCACAGTCGGCGCAGAAACGACGCCATGGTCGACAAACAAAGAAAGTGTGAGGGCTTGACGCCCACTGCAACTTTGAAGCATCGCTTACACGAAAGCAAAACGCAGAGTAACAAATAACGAACAGTACAAAGTAGAGCACGCCGAACAAGTCACTTATTTAATCGGCACTATGTTCAGCTCTACACAGAGCTGGATTCTCTTAACTCAAAACAAAGCATGACCAATCTATGCGGTGTATGTAGCGTGTGACAGCAAGCGGATGATACGGGTAGCCACGTGTTCATATCCTCGTTTCAAAATGCAATCGCGCGTAGCTGAACATCAGACAGAATGCTCAAATATCTTTGATAAGGCTTAAGTATGACGGTGTTATGACAGTGCCCCAGTATCTGTCTGTTCCCCGGATGCTGACATTCGAACAAAATTACCACCCTCACGACGGTCTCGAATGACAGCAATAGCACGGGTTTTGAGAGCCCGCAGACTGTCGGGGGGTAGGTGTGACGCATTGTGCACATTGTCACGGGAGCTGTTTGCTCAGATGATGAGCCAACTCAGAGACAAACCATTTGTAGGCAAATCACGCACCGCCCTTGTGACTAAGATCCATATCTTACAGAATGTAGAAGACTCCTGAGCCTACTTTTAGCTGCGCCGGCGTGTCACGTGATCGTAGATGACTACTTGCATGTACTCGTCTGTCTCAATTTCAGTTCTCGTTGAGTTATCACCCGGCTTCGACCTAAACACACACACACACACACACACACACACACACACACACACACACACACACACACACACACACACGCACACACACATATCCATTCAGACCTTACATTGGCATTCTAGAGTAGGGGGGGTGAGTCTTCAGCAAGCCGGCGTGTGCGGCAAGTTTTAGGGCGGCGTACCTGGGATCCACGTTGATCATTTTTCGGTCGCGCTTGTTCTTGAACAGCAATCCAGCCGCGTTGTCAGCCACAACCTACCCATTTCCACAACCGAGCAATGCGTCAGCTGCAGTGCGGCAGGTGGATGCGAAAGCATGGCCTGCATAGGCACTTGAAATCCGACCCCACCATATGTCTAACACTGCTGCGTAAAGTGCCTAAGACACTGCCCTAGCACAAAGAAAGTTGAGCCCCAGCGCACCTGAAAATTTGGTGTGGCGTTGGATGTTGACGTCTGCGTCTCCCAATTGTAAAAGCTCAGGTCTGTTGGTTTGGGCATCAGCCGTTTCTTGCGGTCGAACACAGAGTCCATGCCACCGATTTTCAGCCTGAAGCATCCCCACGTTCAAATGGCCATCCGAACATTAGCCTCGAAATCCATTGCAGTGGAGACATGCATTATTGACTTAGTGGATGAGACCTGACAGGATAAGGTGTTGGGCAGGCCATTTAAGGGGGGAATACATAAATGACTCTATCAAACAACGACTGTGCAAGTGAGCAACACCCTCCCTCTAAGCTCACCTCTGCCCGTAGTCGATGTATCCCGACACCTCTTGCCCTCTCTTGTTCTTATCTCGGATAAACACAATGGTCGTGAGCTTGCCGTTTCGAACAGCCTCCTCACGCTGTCCCAGCGCCTGTGCAAATATGAAAATGTGCGCTTTCAGGATTACTCCTCCTTCCTTTTCTCCCCCCACCCCCCTTCAAAAAAAAATTGAAATGAAATAGAATTAAATGAAATAAAATGAACAAATGTTCACTTTGTAAATAAAAAGAGTTGTCGTAGTTTCCGAGAGTGGTTGCTCCGCGTGAGGGAGGTTTTACCTGCAACAGAGGGTACCCGTCTAGGTTGCGACCTGCACTTGATAGCTTCTTTGGTTTCTTATCTAGGCGGGCGCGCATTGCTGCCTCGGCCGCCTCCTTCCTGGCCTCAAACTCTTGTCGCTTTATAATCTCCCCATTTCCGCGATACCTGACACGTCGGTACAGCCGCGGCTGCCGTGAGCTCCTCGGCAATTGGCGACTCACACACCGAGCAACTGGGATACCGAACATATACGTGTGTTATGAATGGGTCAGGCTTACCCTAGTTCCACAAGCTGGCGTGCTAGCTCAATGTCCTCGAGGTAGTACAAGTCTGTCGATGTTATCTGTCTGTCAAGGTAGTCTTCATATCTGACAAGCGACCGAAAGCACACGACGAATGAGTACGCCGTAAGCATGGTGAAGCACCCCCACTACTGCATATTACAAATCACAACATGTGAGGGGGAAATCACGCTCACGTTTCAAACTCGTCAATTGCCGCGTCTCCTCCCGAGTTCTGTAGTTCCAGGTCTGCCCCGCCATTCATATTTACCGGGAATTACCAGTGACAGCTTAGTCCGCGTCCGTCCTTCCGCGTCCTAAGAGCCTGCGGCGGCCAAGACACGAAGAACCACGCCACGACCCCCCCGTCCTTGCGACTCCGCGAATAAACCTACAGAGAAGCTGCTCACTTCCTACGATTCGGGTTTCAAACCAGTGAGACGCGATCTGGGTTCGTCTTGTAGAATAATGTGCGGGCTGAGTGGTTAGTGGCCTCGCATGTGGACGTTCGCCATGTGCGCTGCCCTGCTGGAGTGATGTAACGCCGATGATCATCCGGCTAGCAGCGCGCACCATGATGCTGCGCGGATGTCGCATACTACTACGGGTAAAGCGTACATATGTACGTAAGTTAGTTAAGGCTTAGGGTTTTATAAGCCCTGAACATAAAACCTGGTACTGCTGCTGCTCTTACTTCAAAATACGGGCACGCTGAAGTGTGATCAACCCACTATTTCAAGAGGGACCATACATATGTATACTATAAGGCCCTTGTCAGATATTACTTGAGTTGAGTTATTCCGCGATAAAACTGTACCGAACTCAAGTAAAGTGCGCTAATCGGATGTCGTAAATAGCTTGAGTTGATTTCAGAATGACGTTTTGAACTCATGTGGCCGATTTTTCGAGCTCGGCACTTGAGTTTGAGGCCCGAACTCAAGTGGCCTCCGGAAACATGAGTTCGGCCCGGAATCCGCGCCAAGAAAAATGCGGGCATATTTCGTGCACGCCATCGCCCTCGCCGCTGGCCCCGCCAAATAAATACCACGGCGGGCCATCTCTCGTGGCTGCCACCTCTCCCGCGCTATGGAGGGAAGGGCTGCGGACGCTAGCCCCGGCCTTAAACCAGGAGGAGCCGCAGTCGTGCGTGCTGATGTTGGCGGTGGCGGGACTAGAGATAAGGCGCCGCCCGCCACTCCCGCCGGGCCTCCACTGGCGGCCTCCCCGGGCTAGACGCCGTCCTCGGGCGTAGGCCCTCGAACCCAACTCCTATTCAACGACGTCGTTGACGTGTCCGGTGGAGCGTCGGATGGGGGTGAGGACGAAGACGCTGGCGGAGATCTCCCCCAAGTCGGCGACACAAGCGGCGTCCAACAGTCTGCCGTCAAGACGAAGGCCGGCAAGAAGCTTCCGCCCGCCAAGGCCTCCAAGCCTCCGAAAACCAACGAGGCGGGGAAAAATACTGTCCCGCAGTGGAAGGTCGGGGAGTGACTGGCAGTGCTCGACGCTTGCTTAGCTGCAACGGAGCGGCAGGTGGAGTCGCAAACACTCGATCGCCAAGCTTGGGCGGTCGAGGAGTATCTTGCGGAGGTGGATGACGTATCATTGGACGACGTATCATACCAAATATTAATATGGAAGGCTTTTAAGTCTAAAAAGCAGTGAGGAAGTGAGAGCACGGGAGCGCGGGAGCTTGTTGTGGCTGCGAGAGCGTCGGTTGTAAGCGGGGGGGCGCAGTGCGAAGGCGCGGGGGCGCGGATCCGGATGCGCTATTTTGCCGAGTTTTGTCTTACATACCTAGCGCAACTAAATCCGCTACCCCCCCCCCCCCCCCCCCCCCCCCCCACACACACACACACACACACTCACACCCCGCAGCTTAAGAAACCTAACAAAAGCTCCCGAACTGCATTTTCATACCATTATAGAAGCTCGAAGTTGCATAGCTTAATGTTTGCCTTGTATCCGAAAGACATGCAACCGATGTCGGAGCCGTACGCCGGGCCGGAAAAAGGTTGGCATCGTTGCCACACGTTGCAGCAGTTGTAACCATTCTCACTTCTGGGAATTTGAAGTCGACCACTATCTCGAGAGTTGATGACAACATCCATGTGCACAATCAGGAAGCAAGTGTTTTCAGGGCGGAAGCCCGACAGCTCCAGACACAATAACCATATACTTACTGCAGAAACACTACTACAAATATCACTAGCAGCTACCATTATTCCCACTACCACCAGGCGCCACCACATCAACAACGGCAGCAGCAACAACGGCATCAATTTTTTAGCAGCAGTTAAAGCAGCAACAGCAAAAGCATCGTGATTGGGTTTAGGGTTTAGGGTTTTAAAAAAACCCTAAACCCTAAACACGCACACACACAGCACACACACAGACACACAGCACACACACACACACACACAGCACACACACACACACACACACACACACACACACACACACACACACACATACACAACACACACACGCGCGCGCGCGCACAGACACACGTTAACCACAACTATATATCACCATTGACTGACAGTAGCAACCAGTGACATCACACACACACACACCAACACACACACATACACAACACACACACACACACCAACACACACACACACGTCAACAACAACTATACATCACCATAATCTAACAGCAGCAACCGGTGACATCACACACACACACACACACACACACACACACATACAAACACGCCCCCCCCCCCCACATATACCCACATTGGCAGTAACTATAAGAAATTAGATCAACAGCGTGTCAGATCAAGAGAATTGACCACCAACCATATTATCAATCCGTGATAGTGTGGAGGAGATAGGGAGGGGGTGGGAGTAGATGATTACAGGGAAAGAATGGAGGGGGGAAAGAATGTGAAGAAAGGGAAGAATGTAAAAGCAAAAGAAAAACGAAAGAACAGCTAGATTGAAATCATGAGTGGTGCTGCGGGTGGTGAATGTCATGAAGCGGGATAACAGAGAAAGATAGAGAGAATGAGAAAGAGCATATCTAATAATCTCTGGAACAAAAGCTATGTATTTGATTTGCGTGCATGCTATGGTAACAACAACAGCTAATGGCAATAGCATTAGCATCTACAGCAAAAAACATGCAAGCAATATCAGCTACCACACAATATCAACGTCAGAAAGGTGCATGATACATGCAAGGCTAGTGACATATGAAAGCGAAAAAACAAGTTACATGTGTTCCATTGTTACATTTTAATATTGTTGATAATCCTATCTAGGGGCATCATGTTGAGCGAGGCACAAGGTGCCCCTTCCCGCACTCTTCCCCTACCTCTCCTTATGTTGCTCGGGCACAGTCCACGCACCCCCCCGCCTTCCACTTCGCCGATGCACCCATAAATTGCATCAATATGGTTGGCATATTATTGGAGCACAAACATGCACGCCACGTCCGCGCCTTAATATCGTAACTGTTTGTACTCGCTCAGCCTCAAGCCATGTATGAAAATTCCAACCGTTAAGCGTGCGCGATGTCGTAGCTATCAAAGTCGCGAAACATAGAAGTGCGCAATACGTTGTCCCACAGATTGCCAGTTGTTTCCTACCTCTTACATCCGGCGCCGTCAATCAGTGAACTAGTGAAGAGGTCACAAGGCGGACACACCTTCACAACTTACGGAGAATTTGCTGTCCGGAAGTCGCGGCCGAGGTCACGGACGGTTAACGAGTTAAACCGTAGAGCGTCCCACGTCGCGCGCTCTCCGACCACCCCGAGAATCCGACCACCCCGAGAGCTCTCCGACCACCCCACTATCCCGTCTACAGAAAAATGATGGTATTAGAAGCACTTCCTAGGAATATCAACGAAAACGACGCCGTAGCGAGTATGGTAGACGAGGGTGAGCGGGGATGGGTAGCAGCGAGTGATACAGGTGCGTGTGCGCGATGGAGTTGTTTGGAAGGGCCACGATTTCAAAAAATTTGAAAAAAAGGGACCAAAGTCAACTTATTATCCGACAACGAAATAGCGCGGTACGCCTGACTTCATTTCAGCGGCTCCCGTACACTTGAGTTCCCGGTACTGGCAAACTCAACTCAAGTAATATCTGACATCGGCCTAAGTATAATAATTTTCAATTCCAAAGAGAGTAGCAGAACCGATCAGCAAAGAAGAAAAGAAAACAGGCACATAAGCCTAAGCCCTCGGAGCACGGAGGCAGGCAACATCAATATGCACCACCCTAATATCAAATCGGACAAGAAAAATAAGAGGGGAGAGAGACTACACTCTTACCATAATAAAGTCCGTTTCTAGCGGCACACATTTAACCACCCGCCACACATTGCCGGGATGGCCACGCAACTTAATTGGCGGGTAGAATTATGAGTTGCGAGCAACACACCACGGCGCGTTGTCAACTGCCATGGGCACCTCTATCATCACGCCCCAATAATTGTGGGCACACACGTTGGATTTGGGCCCATATTTTGCGGACCGAAATCCGTGCATGTGCATGTCATGCGCGCCTCTATGTGTAACTCGGTACATATAGCGCCGCGACAAGCACGGCGAGTACTCGATAGGGTTTTCATCATGCTAGCGCATTTGCACTAGTACCGCCACGTGCCGAGCGCGTTCCGCCCGGCCGCGTACATAGCGGCGATACCGATAATGGTATATCGTGTGCACTTGGTTTTCTTGCCGCGTGCCCGGGAATACAACCAAGGAGCACGGGCTAGGGCCGTATTGGGCTTGAGGGGCGGTTGACTTGTAGTGTAAGCACCCTGGCGGGCGGATCGGTGGCCTTTAAAGCTTGCGCATCTCCGGGCGTGAAAAATGGCGGGAAGCTTTCAAAGTAACCTAACACGGGCTTTTATTTGGCTTGCGGCAGATGGCACGGCACCACGCCATCATGGTGCATGAAATGGGCAAGGCCGTGAATATATTTTGAATAAATCTAGAGCTCTGATTATTGAGCGTATTGGCGAAGCGATTGTGTGAGTACCATCTGTCAAGGGGTTGCTATCACTGCGCGACTGTGGCAGATTTTGAAACCCTATAAACTTTGCTTGGCTGTGCAAGGCTGGGGATGACGTCGGACGGCGGATTTGACGCGAAAACCGGCCGTTATAAAGTTGAAAAACTTACATTATCTTGGGGGAATGACTTTTATTTGCAACTTAGTTTGCTCCAATCGGACACGCACCGTACGGCAAAGTTAGGGATTTTTAAGCCTACTTAGTTGTGGTTTTCCGACCCTAATCCCACCCACGGCAAGCATCTTAGCGGCGCTTGCCATCACACCCGCGTGCTCCCATGCTTGCGGACAACATATTGGGATCATAAAAAGCGCATGTTGTGTCGCCGATTTCGGGAGTATTCACCAACCAAAGTGTGGAAAACCCAAATTCCTGGGCGCCCGAATCAGGGTATGCCCCCAAATCGGGGCTGAACGCAAGCCCCAATATGTCGAATCGTAGCCGTGACGGGCCCCATTTGTGTCCCGGCTCCCCCTTGACTTCACCGCCAACACAAGTTTCGGTCCGCCTTGTCAACGAGCTAACGCACACTAAACCCTATAATCCCTAAATGATAAATAAAAAATCCCTATTTCAATACTAACGGACTTTATGGGAAGAGTGTAAATTGAGGCGCCCGTCGGCGGCGCAGCGGCGGCGGCCCCGGAGGGGGTTGCACTCGCAAGTCCGTTGGCATCCCCTCACCTCCCCATGGTGGGCGTTGGAAACCCTCATGCCGTGCCATGCATGGCACGGTAGGGGGCTAAGAGGGCCGACAATGCGATCCGCGCGATTCGCAGTTGTCGGGAAAGCCATGCACGGAGGGCTTTTTGAAAAATGATTTATGTACGCTACCGGCGCCAAGATCTCCCGCTCGGGCCGTTTGATGTGTTTGTTCAATACTAGATACTACTAAGATACCGTCCCATTGGGAGGGTGGGGCATGTATCTTTAGGGGTGTGTGGTGGCGAGGAGGGTACGGACGGATTATTAGTGGTGGGATGCGGATGTTGGAGCTTGTGGCGAAAGCCGGGAATAAGCAGCGCTAGGGTATGGCGCTCGCTCAACGTCGACAAGCATGGTGAGGTCGGGCCGGCCGAAAGGGTGCAACACGACACTGGCTGCGAGGAGGACTTTCGTGACGAGAGGAGCGGCAAGGTCTGGCGCATGGGTGCTCCTAAGGATCAACCTCCGCCGGGAAACCCTAAACGGAGGGTCTGAATAGCTTCCGCTTCCCCGCGGCCTATTTGGATCCGGCCATTGCGACCGTGGACTACTCCATCGCTACCCACTATCGCCAGGCACACCCAACATAATAGGTGTGCCGACATGTGTACATTGTCGAAGAGTACCCGGCGCCCAATCTTTGCTCTTGAGTGTCCTAAATTACTGAGCAACTGATGGCCGTTAGATAGCAGCCGGTCTAGTTTGTTGGTATTGTTGTAAATCATTTCATTTCCAGGATCCCGAAATCAAATACTAATTCGCCACCAAATTTGGGGGCGACTTGTTGCATGTCGCCGTTTTAATATATCCATCGCGAGACTTGGACACCATAATTTCGAGATGATTTTCGCAACAAGAATTAGTAAATGACAAAACCCACGGAGCTTGTCGCGGAGTTCGCTAGGTTAGTTCTGCAGCCCGAGTAAAGCGCCACATTATTGCGTCTTTAAATCCAATGCGCAGGACGGTCAAATCCGTGGCTTTCCGCACTCACTTTCAGCTTTCTTCGGGGAGTCTAGCCCACCCGCCCCCGCGCCTCCATACTTGAGTTTTGATTTCAGGAAGAGCTACTTTTGAGTACTAGAGCGTTAACTGTCTGTGTACTTTCACGCATAACGAGGTAGGCGCCGCTTGATGTGGACTGAAGGCAGAGTTCAGCGAGCAAAAAATATGTGTGCCCCCGGTTGATGCTTTTTGCACATGTGTCGATTCACGCGAGTATTCTTAATGTCGCGTATGGTGGTCTGAATGCAGCATCAATCACCCGAGAGCTCGATTAACTTGAGCAAACGAAGTCGGAAGAAGAGACCGGGGACCAAGGGGTGAAGAAGGAAGCAAGAAGACAAGAGAATGTCCAAATTACGTGGCACAGAACAAATACACACACTCACACACTCACACACACACACTGAAACAAACTGAAACACACACAGACACACACACACACACACACAGACACACACACACACACACACACACACACACACACACACACACGCGCGCGCGCGCGCGCACACACGCGATATGGTCGCAGGAAACCTAGCATCAGCGAAATTTGGGGCATCAGTGCAAGAAAACCGTGCGAATGCTTTGAGTGCGGAAAAGGTGGGAGGATCAGTTTTACAGGGAAATGATAGAAACCGTGTCAAAATGTGCTTTGCTTAGATTAAGAGGAGTGGTGGACACCAGGCTGCAGATAATGCTCACGAGATTTCCAGCCCATATGACGTGACCCAAACCTGAGGCTAGCACCAGTAATGAGCCGCTACCACGCCTCAACCCCTTTCCCCTCGCTGCCATTACCTCGCAGCACAGCCGTCAAGCCTATTTCCCCCTTT
>JAPMLY010000312.1:30000-222500 GCA_026401115.1 Tetraselmis chui
TCCCCGTGTCCCGAGTCACCCACTGCACCGTCATCTCACTGCACGCCATGCCAGGGTGTTGCGCTGCTTGAGGTCAGAAATCAGAATCCGACACGAGTGGTTGAAAATACCTACTTAAATAAAATAATTTAAGCGCGCGATGAAAATACCTAAAAACATAAAATAGATAAATCGAGCGTCACACGATACATCAGGCATCAGCACTGTTCCGTCAACTCAACACCGAGGTCTTCGGGGAGGCTGCTCGCTATACGTGGTGCGGGCTGTTACCCGGGGTGGTTGGTGAGAGCAAGGTGGCCCTGCGTGGGCTCATTATAGTTGACGAACCCCACCTCCGGTGATTTGGCGATAGCGACCGGATAAGTTAGTCCGTTTCGAAAGAGGACAAAGCGAAAGGGCTGGCGGAAGTTGAGCGCCCGGAACCTGATGCGTGGCGTAGGGAAGCGACCACAGCGGCCCGTCAGGCACTAAAAAAACTACCTAAGCAGTGGACCTGGTCACCCATTGAAGTTATGGAAGGAGAATGCATAGCTATATGCACCTGAGCTTTGGCCGAAGGTTGCTGTCGAGAATTGCGTCGCGGCACTGTTTGTACTTTGCGGGCGCAGTTGTCCGGACGTCTGCGTCCGAGGGGACAATCAGCGCCACGTAGTCCCAATAGGACGGGGTGTAGGTGCCGGTCCAGCTCACTTCCACCCAGTCACCCGACTCCCCCAGCAGCGTCGTGTTAACCTGTGTTGGTAGACGTGAAACGGTAAGTACTGACAGCACTCGGCTTCTTAAGTATTATGTCTTATGGCTCCGTTTAACGTCCTCCCACGCCCTAGATGCTCATACTTCGCGACTCGGTTTGGGTTACAGCTACCGGGTGGCACGATTCCCGTAAACCCCCTCAAAAAGGTGTCCTTGAGGGAGAGCATAAAGGCCCTCACCGACAGAGTTAAGAATTCCTCTGCGAGATAGTCCTCCTTCGTGTTTGCGACGGTGATGTACTCAAGAGCATTCTCACGAGAGTCGTGAACGTGTTTGGGCGCTGCTGCCCCACGAGCCACCTGATCCTCGGTCACCGTTCCCGCTGCTGCTGTCACGGTGATGACTCCGACTGCTGACCACTGGCCCAGCGTGGCCAACGCTAGAACAGCGCACGAGATATGAAGAACCACGGCAGCCTGGATCAGCCCCATTGCCACTCGCCGCGTAGTGATTCGGAACTCGCCTTGGAACAGCACTAATAAAGAAACGCGAGTCGACCGGCTAGTTTATAGCTCCAGTGACGTACAACTCAACTCGAGCAGACTTGACGAGCCTTTCGCACTATATGAAACGCAGAATGACGTATTCGGGGCAGTGTTTCGGTGATCGCACACAGTGCATCCTTAACGGTTGCCTTGAATGCGCATCGGAATTGTGCCAGATCACGTGCTCCCGGCAAGGCGACGCCCCCGTGAGTGCATGACGTACCATTGCACGAGAACCGCACCATACGGCGCGAACCCCACATCGAGGCTAATGTTCGAGTTTCATCAAGTAAATCTCTTCTGATAACTACATGCAAACAATAACAAGATCATATGTATTCCCGGCACTGACCAAGTAAGGTATGCCCTACCCGTCCTTACGTCGGCCCATTCGAGTAATGCAAGAAGGAGCACGGCCCATCATTTAGGGAGTGCGATACATGAACTGCAAAGAAAGCAATTTGAGGGAAGGATTGGCGCCATAGCTGGAACCCCCCCCCCCCCCCCCCCCCCCCCCCCTATTCCATGTAAAATAAATGGCGCCATGAAGGGAAGAAGGGGCATCGCCTCAAGGCAATAAAGTTACATCTTCAAGAGAGGTAGCGAATTGATGTACAAAATCCTTAAAATTTGGAGCTAATGTCCCAAAATTACGAGGGCATTCAAGCATGATATGTTTTGTAGATTCAAGCACATCCCGCCGCATGGAAGACAATGCTCGAGAAAACGTGCAGGCATGGCATGAATGCGGCCAAGACGACGGGTTGTGGGAAATACTCGCGTACGAAATGGAATCATTATGTGTTACCCCAAAACAGAACCCTCCACCCCCCCCCCCCCCCCCCCCGGAGAAAACCCGTGCCGTATTGTGGGAATGAGTTTCCAGCATACGAAGCCTTGGAATATATTTTCCAAATATTGGTACACGCCGAAGATGACGTCTCGAATCGATCCCATACCGATGCTTCAAATAGGCTAGAGGTAACGCGTGGTTACAAAGACCTCCAAGCGTGTGGGACGCGTACGCCTTGGGCTAATTCCGCATTGGCCCTAGAAAAATGACCCAGCCAACGCGCTGTTCCTTACGTCCAAGTATTTTGGTGCATTCGACTAGGTTGGCCCACCAAATCGCGTATGCACGTATTTAGGGTGGGCGCTTTAAGGAACGCCCCATCCCTAGCCAATGTTGCCGTTGCATTTATAGGCGCTATTTCTCGCTCCCGCAATAGCGGTGTTGTGGCCACCCCATGGGCCTTTGCACCCACCCCAACTTGGCGCCTCAAGCATTGATATAATGGAGTTTGTAATCTATTGGCGCCGCTAGTCGTATCCACCCCCCATACTTCACACCCATAAGCAAGGACATGCAACATGCATCATGTCTTAATCACCGAGGTGCGTACAGTAATGGGGGTATCCCGCCCTCCTTACACGGAGTCGAGCGCTTCAACGGCGCGCCTAATAATGTTAACTCTATCGCCCACGATATTTTGCATACTTAGATCCGAATATATCAATGCGCCTCGATACATATACCCATACAACATGGATACCCGTCCCCCCCCGAGCTGCCAACGGTCAGCTTATTCGCGTAGTGCGACTGCGTCGGAGTGGCGGCCTAGCGCCATTACCCCGTAAATGTTTGCTCAATTTTACTCCCAATCCCATTTAATGGTCCTCCGCCCATTGGAAAAGTGGGCGAACATGGCATGCAAGTTACATAGCGACGGCGCAAGGCCCACGGTCAGGGAATAATTGGCCCGGCATCCTTAAGGGTTGCCTAAAGTCTATCATGTCAACGCAGCCCGGCACCTCGCATCCCAATCCTTATATCCCGTCAAATGCATCATTAATCAATATGTTGAGGAGGATTTGGGATGTTGGGCACTCTTGCCGCAGTCCGCTCTCTATTGGGATGGGGTCGGGGAATATGCCCGGGGCATCTCTAGTGTTCATCACTTGGTCAATGCTATCCCTTGATTATGGAAGGATAGCATATGTTTCGTAATCCCATCAGCCTTTACTTAAGACAATAGAACTTCGTAAGGGATAATATTGCATTATGCCTCCCGTATATATATAAACCCCGCATACGTGGGCGGCCGGCGATATCAAATATTGCTCGCGAATTGCAAGGGGAAGTCCTCCCCAGGCAAATAAATTTTCATTACCATCGACGGAGTATGTTATTCGTTTGGCATACATCTTGTAGACGTTCGGTCACGACCGTCTTTAAAAAAGGTTTGTTTCGTTTTCATTCTCATTTTATAAGAAACCCCATAATGAAAATGCCCCTATG
This sequence comes from Tetraselmis chui, assembly GCA_026401115.1. Taxonomy (NCBI): domain Eukaryota; kingdom Viridiplantae; phylum Chlorophyta; class Chlorodendrophyceae; order Chlorodendrales; family Chlorodendraceae; genus Tetraselmis; species Tetraselmis chui. Next base: position 33,538 of record JAPMLY010000312.1, read on the forward strand.
ATTATCTATGACGGCCACGTGTCCTAGTACTATTACGACCACGCCATCGCTTAGGAATAAATTTCATAGTCCATATACTATTAATCAACTCCAACGTGGATTTGTCAAAAGTCGTATCCGGAGAGTATATCGCCAATTTTAATGTCTCCGCGGTAGAATGTAATCACCCATGAGGCTTTATTACTATTCTTTCTTTTTAGGGCCGTGCAAGGTCCCCCTCCGGCTATGGGTCCATTAATCCCGTGCAGTAGTGTTTGGAGAGGTTGGATTTAGGCGGTTAACGGTCTAGCCTTGACTTGTAAGTTTCCTGAATTGCATGGTTGGGAGGGCCCAGAGACAACAACCGGCGCATACGGTACATGTTGTAAACCGGCGCATACGGTACATGTTGTAAACAATTTCAATTTCAATTCCCGTGTAGTGCGGGGGAGAGGGGCCGGCTCCCTCGGCGGCGCTCCAATGCCCCGCGGTAAATGGCAGCCCTACCCGTACATCCTACACTATGAGGATCGCGTAAAAGCTCCCGGTAGTACCGCGCCAAGCATGTATTAATTTCAACCGGTTCACTATGGAGTACTCCCGACGTCGGATTACGTACCGGTTGTTCCGCGTTGCTGTGCGTAGAACGACCCTTCGTAATAGAGCGGCCCACGTAAATCCCCACATGCCGCCGCAATGTTTAAAATCGTTAGTGGCCTTGTTTATGGTGCCTTGATGGGAGAATGGGTGGTTCATGTACCACTTTTTGGTACGTATACCACTGACAAGGACTAGATCCGGATCCTACGGCTCCGCGAATCCCCGAGACTACTTGGTTTCGGACTCGGTCTCGTGGGTCCGGACCCTAGAATCACAGGTAATCGCGGGATCCGGACCCTAGAATCACAGGTGATCGCTGGATCCGAACCCTAGGTTCGGTAGGTAATCGCGGGATCCGAACCCTAGAATCACAGGTAATTGTTGGATCCGGTACCAGTTATTATAAGTAATCGTAGGATCCGGTACCAGTTCTTGTAAGTAATCGTTGGATCCGGTATTCGTCGTACTTTAATGGATCTGCGGTAATCGCGAGTAATTCATCCTCGCAAAACGATGTGGAATCGCGATACCCAATCAGCACTCACGATTCCGAGTATCTCACGACTCTGTGGTGGCCCGAAGTGACACGCTGTTTTTTTGGGAGGTATTTGGCAATGCAAATCTGCTGAGGTGTATGTCTAGGATTGGTTCAATAGCCCTGAGTGTTGTCATTCCGCAGCCTTGAATCGATTGTAGCCCACCCAAGGGCCAAACGGTGCGTACGCGCTTGAAATCCACCATAATCTGCCCGTCCACATCCAACTCCTATCATAGTTAGCAACAATGGCGGGGCAAGCGGGAAGTAGTAGACCGTCTAGATCAGGGAAGAGCTTGTCATCGACGGCTATCCAACGTACAAAAGAGGAGCTTGTTGGGAATTCAGATAGGGTGTTCAGGATACCTCAGTCAAAATCTATTGTATGGGATCCAAGCATGAGCAGGCGCATAGAACTAGTAGAGATGTAAAAATTGAATTTGCAGTACAAATTTCCCCCAAAATGCGCAATTTATATCAATTTGCATGAGTACTTCGAGCACTTGTTGGAATCGCGAACCCAACGAATCCAACGGAACCAAAAAATTAGAAGTACTCATGTACTCGGTTCCGGAACCGAAAACACAGGTACTCGCTGGATCCGAACCCTAGAATCACAAGTAATCGCTGGATCCGAACCCTAGAATCACGGGTAATCGCGGGATCCGGACCCTAGAATCACAGGTAATCGCGGGGTCCGAACCCTAGAATCACAGGTAATCGCGGGATCCGGATCCCCTTTTTAGAGGTACTCACTAGTTCCGGATCCTAAAAAATCAAGTACTCATGGATCCGAACCCAACAAAAAAATGGCGGATCCAGTCCCTGACCACTGACACTAGGCAATTTTAGCGCGTCCACAATAGTTGGTAAAAAGTCATATACCCAACAAACCCTCAACGGAATAACGACTATGCAATAATTAACGACGCAAGTTTCCATGGAATCGACGGAAGGGGACATGTGTAGAGCGCCGTACAAATTCCTTCATGCGGGTGTAATTTTCCGGCCTCAAAGAATGAGAGTCCGCCGCACCCAAGCTTGGAAATCATCGAACGGCCATCAAAATTGCTAAACGATCAACCAACCCAGTCGCCATTGGAGCCAATCGACCCCCATCCTCAAGGGCACCGCTGTAATCGTCATGCGTTCAGCCTGAATGGACAGCGTGCCATGTCGACCCCATCCTCATCAAGGGAGGACGATGTGCGGATGTTGGCATCAAGCTTACCTTGTTGGGCTCCAAGCGTGAGGCTGCGAATGAAGAGATGCGGAGTTTCCACAACTGGAACATTGGAATTTATGCACGCACAAGTGACCGTAACGTCCACAACCATGTGTTTATACGGGGTCGAATTCTGACAAACAACATCCCATGGCAATCACGAGAGGCCCTTGACCGGATTCGGCGAGCCTCCAAACGCAAGGCCCGCCCCTTAACTCTCTCCGCCGCAGCCATGAGCTCCTCTACAACCTGAACAAGGCGGTCATGGGGCCGAATAAAATGATACGAGCAAGGGCAAAGCAGGATATGGTTCAGAATCATGGACACCGGCGTCATCTCCCCATACATGGAATGAGTCGAGGTCGTGGAGGAGGAGCCATAACCATAGAGATCATCCGGAGACTTGTTGCATTGCGGACACTTATGGACATGAGAGGTGTGGTCCATCGTGATGAGGGCAAGCACATGATACGCTGCCATACTGTAGTATTCAACAAGAACGCGGAAGTTAGCCTCATGCGAAACAAATTACCTAGCCAAAGCCCCACGTCCAGTTTTTGAAACAACGCGAATGTAATCCGGCGGGGAAGGGCGCCAAACGGCTCCACGGTCCTCCACCGAGGTATAGCAAAACTCGCGTACCGGTTGTAGTATTTCCGGCGCCCGTCGGTGGCGCAGCGGCGGCGGCCCCGGAGGGGGGTGCGCTCGCATGCCCGTCGGCACCTACCTCTACCTCCACGCGGTGGGCGGTGGTAACCCCGTAGTTGTGCCAGGCTTGGCACGGTAGGGGGCTGAACGAGGTACGGACACTTGCGATCCGCGGGATCAGCAGCTGTCGGGAAGCCCTGTACGGAGGGTTTTGGAAAAGCATAATATCCGTACACCAACACAATGATCTCCCGCTCGGCCAGTCCGATATGTTTTTTCGGCGACTAAATACTCACATATACTCTCCCGTCCTGACGGGAACGATGTCTGCGGAATGTTTTTTGGCGAAAAAGGGTACGGACGGATCATCGGCGGGACGAGCGTGTTGGAGCTGGCGGCGGATAGCTTGGAACCAGCGCTAGGGCACGGCGCTCGCTAGCAGTCGCCAGCCATGTGAGCTTTACGTCTCCCCTAGGGGCGAGGCCCGAAGCTACGCATGACGGAGGTGGGTCGCAGCCGGAGGAGCGGCACGGTCTGGCGGCGGCGGTCCTTAGGATCACCCGCCGCCGGAAAAACCCGGTACGGGGGTTTTTGGGGGACATATATATACCCGTACCCACCATATTTTGAGGAACGGCGACTCGATCCTTCTGCTATACCAACCCCTCCCCTAGTCGGTACCCGGTTATCGACAGGCTGCCTCATGCAGTGTGCCTAGGGTTATCGTAACGGCATACTTCTTGTAAAGGCGGCCCCCTAACAACGTAAACCACCGGGGGAGGGTACGGACGGCATAGCACGATCATATAGGTGGTGGAAACAGAGGGCGAATGGACATGGGAGAGGAGAAAATCTGGCTCGGGGACAGGAGAGCCAGCCGGACACCATCTGCGGCCTAGCTATTTTCTCTTCCCAGCCCCTATAGGAGGAGAGAAGGCTAAGCTAGGTGGCGAGTTACGCCGGAGGAGCGACCAATATCTCGGACAAGGATGTGCAAGGATCGAGTCGGGGCCGTCGACGACCTCAACGAGGGGGTTTTTCACCTTCCTCCCCCCCCCAGCTCCGGCACGACCGGAGTCGCACAGGAGCAGAGGTCAGGCACGTCCGACTCGACCCGCACCAGCTGACCGGCCTAGTTGATCAGCGTCCCCGCAGCGGATGGAGCAGGCCGCGCTTCGTGGAGACTAGCGACATTTTATATTTCATAATGTATCCGAAAATAATACGTATTGATCAAAAAAATATAGATACCTAGTTACGTGCATGTTTTAGACGGTATCGCTACTGCCAATGGAGAGGTTGGGATTAGTGGTTCACGGTCTAGCCCAATAGAAGACCGTATATGGCACAAACAAGGAGGGCCCAGAGACAACAGCCGGTCTAACCCGGTATTGAAATTAAAATTGAAATTGTTTACAACATGTACCGTATGCGCCGGTTTTTCACCAAAAGCCGGATGCGTCGGCTGATGTCTTTGGGCCCTCCCAACTATGCCATACAGGGAACTTACAAGTCAGGGCTAGACCGTTAACCACCTAATCCAACCTCTCCAAGGGTGTTCGGGGGTTTTACTCCCCCCCGGGGAGGGTGCAAGTAGAGGTGAAGGATGTGTGCAGTCAGGGTCGTGCGTGGAGGCAATGTGCGGATGCGCGGCGGGAGGTCGTGCGGGACTTGATGCGGTATATGCGTAGGAGGTGATGCAGCCATTGGACAGTATGTGTATGGAGTTGTGTGAGAATGCGAGATGTGTCGAGGCGTGCTTTCGAGACGAGTTTATCAGGAGGGTCTGTGCGGGCGGTGAGGAGGGAGGTGAGACTCATGATGGTGGAGGAGTGCGGTGTACCTGTGCGGCTCATGACGATGGGGAGGATGTCGACCACTGTGCCTGGCCAGTGGTTTCTGATGGCGGTCGCAAGGGGTGTGTATTTGGCACGTATGAGGTCGGCTGTGTGAGTGAGGTTGTTGTCTGTGCAGTATTTCCATTCCCCTATCTGAATCTTTTTTATAGATGCATAACGTCGGCGACCATTGGAGTGGCCAACGAATCTGGGTTCGAGGATGCGGATGAAGTCAGGTTTGTGTGCGGAGGGACGAAGCAGTGGGGGGAGAATCTCAGGGGGGAGGACGGCGGGGCATGATGTTAGGGAGTCATGTGAGAGACCTTCATCGGCAGCAACAAGGCGGGTGGGCATGTGGGTGGGGTGGGGAGGGTGGCAGTCGAGTGGGGAGTGGGCAGGGGCGGGGGATTCAAACGATTTTATGGGTTTGTTGCCGAAGTCTGCGGTGATGGTCTCCCAGCGGCCTCCGTTGTGGCGTTCCAGTAGGGATAGTAGGAGTTGTAGAGCGCTGTTGTGCCGGTCCTGTCTCAGTCCAGACATAGAGGGGCAGTTACCGGCCATATGGCCGTTGCTAGTGAATTGGCCACATAGGGGGCAGCGCAAGGCGGGGTTGTGAGTAAGTAGGCGGGTGTTGTGGACGCCCCACATGAATTCTTGTTTGTGTGTGAACTGTATATTTGTGAGGGTTGAGTGTTTTTTGTGGTAAGAAAAGTCGGCGCCGTCCGACGCGGCGCGGGCGAGGAGGGCTCCGTGTTTGGTTGTTTGCGAGAGAGGGGTGTGTGTGTGTATTGTGCTGTATTTGTGTGCGTCGGATTTGAGGTTGGTGTATCTGTGGGGAGTGGGGTCCCCTAAGGTTTGTGGGATGAGGGTGTATGGCCATGTCCAGTGGCCTATCGTGACTTCTGAACCGGTGGTGTATGTGGTATCGGGTGGGTGGCCATCCGCTACTTGGTTGGCGAGGGTGTCTGCGAGGTCGTTGCCGATGGAGTGGTTGTGGGCTTTTATTTTACCGAGGTATGAACGGATGCCTGCTTCGCTACGGGTTTTAAGGGTGTGTGTGATAGAGAGGAGGGTGTCGCGGTGGATGTTATGGCGGTAAGCGGAGGGGCAGTTTAAGTAACCTTGGATAAGGCGGAGGGAGCACGCACTGTCTGTGAGGAGGTGGGTGCGGCCAAGTTGGAGGCCTATATCTATGCCAGCTAATTCAGCACGATTTATTGTATGTGAGGGAGGGGTAGAGGTCACCAAGATTTTGATTCTGGTGTCCGAGGCGGGGTGGGTAGCTGCTGCTCCGAGGGGGGTCGAGCCGCCTTTTTTCGAGCCGTCTGTGTAGACAAATTCCTGCCAGTTCCAAGCAGGGGTGCCTCTGGTGGGGGGGAACGTTAGATGTGCGCGGTCCGGGAGGGGGTATGTGAGGGGGTGGGTTGGGTTTGGGGGGCGGTGGTAGATACCTGTTGAATGGGGTGAGTAGGCGGCAAAGAGGTGTGGAGGAGGGGGGGTGATGATGGGGTTGGGGAGGTGAGTTTCGTATATAGCTTCGAGAGTGTTGTGAAGTGCTGTCATGGCTGTGGGTGATGGGAGGGTGGAGAGTGCGAGGGGGTTGGCGACGAGGTATATGTCTACCATCCATCGTGTGCCGAATGGTGTAGGGGTGGGGTTGCCGGTGTGTTGGTCGGGGGGTAGGAATGTGTTTGCGTCGTTGGGGAGGGTGTAAAGGTGGTGGGTGTATGGGGAGTTGATGTATTTGGAGTGGCGGTAGGGCGTGTGTTCCCACCGGGGGAGGATGAGGATGGTTGCGCTTGGTGTGTGGGGGGCTGTGAGGTGTGCGCTGGTGATTGCGTGTTCCATGGCTCGTCTCATGCATTCGTGGTCATATTCGGGGTTGGCTATGTTGGTGCCTTGCCATGTGTGCGGGGCATTGCTGCCGCTAGATGAGAAGACTATATCTTCGGGGGAGAGGGAGTGGTAGGTGTGGGAGTGAAGGGATTTATTGAGGGGGTCGGAGTATAGTTCTGTCTGGATGCGGAATGTGTGACGGAGAGCTGTGAGGAGGTCTTCTCTAGTGGCCCATCTATTACGAGTGGTGGTGGCGGGTGTGGGTGTGTGGATCTCTGATCGGGAGCCTAGGCGGGTGAGGAGGTGGTAGACCTCCTCTTCAAACGTGAGCTGGGAGAGGTCGGGGCGGAAGAGTTGGTAGAGGTGGCGGACTCTGGGGCCGTTAAGGGTGGTGACCGCGCGGCCGTTGGGAGTGCAGAGTATGGTAGTGTCGTGGAGTGAGGGGTGTGCGTGGATAGCGAACTTGCCGGTAGGGAGCATGTCGAGGTCGGGGTTGATGGGGTCATGGTTGAATGTGATGAGGGGGTGTGACCACGGAGGGGGTCCGGGTTCTGGCAAAATGGGTGTGGTGGAGGGGACATAGCCGGAGTTAAATGCGGTGAGGGCGGTGGGGCCGGAGGGGGTCTCACTGATGGTGTCGTGGAGTTGTAGGCATGGGGCCCACTGTACTTCGTAGAGGTGGGTGAGGTCGTGGTGTTGGCCGCGAGCGCACCAGTCGCACTGCCATGTGGAGGGGCCCTGAGCTGGGCGGCATTGGGAGTGTATGGCAAAGTGCGGGCATGTGCAGCAGGTGGAGGAGGGTTCTGTGTGCAGGGGTTCGTGGCAGATGGAGCAGGCAGAGGGGGAAGGGGAAGGGAGGCATACCGATGTGGGAGTGGAGGAGAGGAGGCGGAAGCCGTCGTCGAGTTGTAGCTGAATGTCCCATTCCGTGAGGTGTTCCGGGGCCCATTCAACCATGTATTGTGTTTGGCCGTATTCTGTGTCTTTGTGTTTGGAAATGATGCGGGTTACGTCGCATGGGGGGTAGTGGTGGTCGGAGGGGGTGAGGTATTCTGTGTCTAGGTGTGTGATGGGTGCTATGGGGGTGGGGTGATTTGTGCGGGGGGTGTAGATGCCGGATTGGAGGGTGTGGGTGGAGCGGGGGAGGTGAGGGGAGAGGAGGGGAATCCAGGAGGGATGTATAGTGGTGGGGGGGGAAGCCTGGTTGGTATGGAGGTGCGTGATGGGGAGGCGGTTGTGGATAGTATCGAGGGGTTCGGTGAGGATTGCGGCGAGGAGGCGGATGGGAACTGAGAGTGGGGTGGTGGACCCCGTGAGTGTGGTGACGGATTTACATGATTTGAGGATGAGGGAGGATGAGGTGGCTCTGAGGAGGACTTGTGGCCACGTGGTGATGTTATTTTTCCAGAGGGGGGTGAGGCGGGGGAGTAGGGAGGCGTGTGTTTTGCGGGGAGAGAAATCGCAGTAAGCTTGTTTATATGTGTGAGGGTCGGTGATGTGTGTGGCTTTATCACGGAGTGAGGCGAGGAGGGTGTTGTCTTGAGTGGTGAAGTGGGCACGGATTGTGGACGCGATAGGGTTGGTGAGGGAGAGTGGGGGGATGTTGTGGAATAGGGTGCCCGCATCTCGTTGAGCGCGGACCAAGCACTTTAGTGTGGGTGGAGTGTGACAGGTGGTCATGATGGATTCAGAGGGCCAGTGGGAGTATGTTGTGGATAGGGTGCGGGTGTGTGCGCGGGCCATGTGGCCTCTATATCCTGAGTTGTTCATGATTTTATGTAAGTGACAAACTGTGAGTTGTGCGGCGTGTGCTTTGAGGGAGGGGAGTCCGTATCCTAGGTCTGTATTAGGGCGGTGGAGGGCGGTGCGGGGGAGACTACGTACCGATGAGACGGCGGAGCGGAGTGCGCGGCAGATTTGGCCCTCTAGAGTGTCGAGTTGGGAGTCTGTGAAGAGGCCGAGCTGGAGAGTAAAATGCTTTCCGATGAGGAGACCGCGGATGACCCTGATTCTGCGGGATTGAGTTAGTGGGGATGTGGAAAGGGCGGTGATGAGGGAGGCAGTGGTGCGTTTGAGTTCTTGCCAATGTTTGGTGAAGTTGAGGGAGGTGTTCAGTTCTACCCCTAGGACGCGGTATGTGTCCTTGGGGCCAATGGAGGGGATGGGGGCCGGTGTGGAGTTTAGGGAGATGAACTGTGATTGCAGGCGGGATGCGAGGAGGGTAGTGTTGGCGCGGGTGAGGGCGTTGCCTGTACGCCAGAGGGCGCCGGTGATGCAGCATTTGCGGATGTTGACCGTCATGCCGGTGTAGGCGCTGAAGAGGGAGAGTTTTCTTAGCTGGATGGTCATGTTGGGGGTCGAGCCCGTGGCGAGGCTGAGGTCGTCCGCGAAGCCGTGTCCCGGGTAGGTGGCTGTGGGTTCTGTGGGGTCAGCGTTAGTGGCGGGGGGGCCTGGGCGGTAGCCCCGGCTTCCCACTGTGAGCCAGCGTAGGAAAGGTTCAAGGAAGAGGGTGAATAGGAAGGGGGAGAGGGTGTCGCCCTGGAGGGTTCCGCGATTGATGTCGATGGAGGGGGTGGGGCCGTGGGGAGTAATATATGCAGTGGTAGAGACCCCGTATAGGTGTTCGCATGTGTCGACGAAGGTTGGGGGCATACCGAGTTGACGCATGTGTTTGAACATGATGCGGTGGTCCGCGGCGTTAAAGGCGCCTTTGAAGTCCGCGTACATGACGTAGATGTCCTTGCTGTGGAGTTTCGCATCCTCCATCGTCATAATGAGGGAGGATAGGGCGTCGTGGATGCTGCGGTGTTGTCGGAAGCCGTCTTGTTGGTCGCTGAGGATGCCGTGGGTTTCGGCGTACTTCGAGCCTGCATCTTTGATTAGTGCTGTCCAGAGTTTAAGGAGGTTGTTCATGAGGGCGATAGGGCGGTAGTTATCGAGGAGGGAAGGGTCGCCCTTTTTATGTAGGAGGCAAGTTGTGCTGTGGCACCAGTCAGGAGGGGTGTAGGATTTATGGGCGAGGAGGGAGAGGAGAGAGAAGAGGGCGGAGCGGGTCGCCGGGGGCAGGAATTTAATTATTTCATTGGGGATACCGTCGGGGCCGGGGGCTTTGCCGGTGCCTAGGGAGTTGATGGTTTTATCGAAGGTGTCGCGGGTAATCATGTCGGCTAGGGTGAGAGAGGGGTCTCCGCGGGGTTCGATGGTAAAGTTGTCGGGGTTGTCAGGGAGTTCCCATGGGGGGGTGGGGAGTTCGGGGGGGGTGGCGCGGTCGAGTTCTTTAGCGAAGTGAGTGTGCACCGCGTCAATTATGGCTGGGGGGGAGGATGCGGTAGTGTTATCGGGTTTGGTAATACGGTGGAGGGTGGAGGCGGTGCCGGTGGGGGGTAGGAGGCCACTCTTAATTTTTAATCGGCGGTGAGATAGTTTGGGGCAGGTGTCATAGGCTTTGTTGGCTCGAGTTTTTATTTTATTAATCCTATCCGTGGTGGTGGTGTGAAGTAGGTAGCGGATGCGTGCTTGGCATTGTTGTTTGATGGCGTCAGGGGAGAGATAGTCGGTTGTATTTAGTAGGGTTTGGGCGGTGTGGAGGGGGCCTTTGTGTATGCTGCATTTGCGGAGAGTACGTATTTTAGTGCGTGTTTTTTTTGTGAGCCAAGTGGGGGTATAGGTGTTTTGGGTTGGGCGTGGTGTTTTGTCGGGGAGGAGGGGCCAGATTGTGGCTGCGTGGTCCATGTGGCGGGAGAGGAGTGTGGTGAAGTGTGAGGCAAGGGTGTCAAGGGTGTCTGGGGTGGCCGATGTGTGTGAGGTGTTGAGAATTTCTGCGTGGAGGGTTGCCGTTTGGTTGATGAGGTCTGGGGTGCTGGATTGGTATGAGGTGATGTGGTCTGGTGTGAGCGGGAGGCGGAAGGTGAGTTTGCGCGTTGTGTGATGTGTGTTGGGGTGGGTGTGGGTGGGGGGGGGGTGTGCTATTAGTGAGAAGGGAGCGGGAATGACAAGGTGGATAGCAGAATGGTCAGAGAAGTGGGAGGGAGATGGGTATATCGAGCAGGAGGACGGTGGGAGGGTAGTGGGCGAAGGAGGGGTGGTGAGCCAGTGGTCAAGGCAGCCCCCACTTCGGGGGAAGGTAGGAATGGGGTCATGGAGGGGGTGTAGGTGGGATTTGAGTAGGGAGGTGAGAGCAGGGTGCCCTGTACCTGGGTGGGTGGTGGATTGGAAGTCTCCTCCCCAGAGGGTGCGGTGGTGGGGGTGGTCGTCCGCTAGTCTGAGGCCCCAAGCCGCGACTTCTGCGTAGAGGCGGGTCAGGTGGGCGGTGTGGAGTTGGGGCATATACGTGCCGATGAGGAGGTAGGGGTTGCCTGAGTGGGGGACGATTTTGAGTCCGGCTATATGGGGGATGAGGTGGGAAGGCGGAGTTAGTACAGTGGAAGATTGGAATGAGGTCCTTCGGACCGCGAAGAGAACGCCTGCGTTAGGGAGGGGCACAGTTGAGTAGCAGGGTCGGGAGCTTTTGAGGTGGTATTGTGGGAGGGCTGTGCGCCAGCGGGATTTGTGGGTGTCGTGGTTGGTTTCGGTGAGGATTAAGACGTCGGGGTGATGGGAGGTAGCGAGGTGTTCAACGTCCATGATGGAGGTGTGTAGGCCGCGGGTGTTGAGGGTAAGGAAGTGTAGGGGTTGGGAGGTGTGGTGTGGCAGGATAGGGGAGGGGGCTGGGGGGGTATCGTTAGGGGGGACGTCCGAGGGGTTTGCGTCGGGTGGGGGTCGTGCGGGTGGGTGGAGTGGAGAAGGGAAGGGGAGATGCGGTGGATGAGGCGAGAGGCGGGGCGGAAAGGGAGGGGGTAGGTTGGGGGAGATGTGGGGGGGGTTCGCGATGTGTAGTTGCGTGGGTGGGGTTTCGAAGCAGGCGGGTGGGAGAGAGGGTTGGGGGGAAGTGGGGTGAGTATGGGGAGGGTGTTGAGGGGGTGAGGGTGGGGTAGGGGGTCGTAAAGCGTCTAAGAGGTGTTGACGTCCCTGTGGGAGGGGGGCGGCGCGGAAGGTATGTTGCCAGAGCAGAGTGTGTAGGGAGTAAACGGAGGACTGGGGGTCGAAAGAGGGGGGAGTATAGTGTTGGTTAGGGGGGGCAGTGGCTATGAAGTATGTGTGTAAGAGGACGTGAGTGCCACACGACCATGCTCTTTCGGAGTCGTTTTGGCGAGGTGGGTTGAGGGAGTGGAGGTCGCCGACGGGAGGGGGGGGGGAGGAGTTCCAGTCAGAGAGGAGTTTGAGAGAGCGGGCTAGGAGGTCGGGGGGGGGGGGAGTGATGTAGGGAGTCTATCCAGGTAGCAGAGGAGTGTGTTAGGTGTAGAAGGCCGAAGTGCGAATTTTGCCACGTCAAGACTAGGAGGGAGTGGTTAGGCGTTCCCGGACTAGGGGGGGAGCCGCGGTTGGCGAGGTTGGTCCAGTGGCTGGGGTAGAGGGAGTTATAGTGGTAATTATCGACTTCGTTATTTGTAATAACTGTGTATGAGGAGGTGGAAGTTGAGTGGAGTTTGGTGATAGCGGAAGCGAGGCAGTATAGGTTAGAGAGGTCCTGGTATTGGCCCCATTGGAAGGAAAGGGCAGCGGAGGTGTCCAGGTAGCCTATGGGGGTGGGAAGGCCGGAATCAAGGTTTAAGTCGAAGAGAAAGTTATGTAGTGTTGTGCAGCAGGTGTGGGGGTTGAAGTGGGCCGGGAGAGTGAAGCGAGGAATGGTGTTTACAGTGTGAGTTCGGGCCTCCGGTTGGGTGTCCGGGGGGGGGGTGTGGGGTCTAACCTCTGTATTGTCCGGAGGGGACCTAATGATGATAGTCGGCCTGTTCGGCCGGGGATGACATGTGGGTGGTAGGGTGGTTGGGGGGGGGGGGGGGGTTGTTTGTGGGGGGGAGGGTGTGGCGGTGAGGTGGAGGAGTCCATGGGTTCGGAGGAGTCTTCCGTGATGGTGTGGAGAGGGGAGGGGTTGATAGTGGGCTGTGGGAACGAGGGTGGGGCTGGGGGGTGTGGGGATGGATGAGCGTGGTAGGAGGAGGTGGAGGTGGGATGTGAGACTGTGGGTTGGGGTGGGGGCCGTGTGTTGTGGGATGAGAGGGCTTGGGTGTTGGAGAGTTGGATGTCCGGGAGGGAAGAGAGGTCGAGGGGTGTGTCCTCGGTGTCCTGCTGGTGGAAGGTGGAGGGATCCAAGTGCCATTGATTGGGGATGTGGTTATCTGTGAGGTGTTGGAACCATTGTTGGAGGAGGGCAGGGGTGTTGCGGTGGAGGGTGTATCTTTTTGTGATTGTGAGGGGGTGGGGGGAGGGGGAGGTGGTGAAAATGGGGTCAGAGAGGCGGGCCTTCCCGAAGGCGGAGTAGTGGTGGGGGGTGATGTTGAGGGTGCATGTGGAGTGGGTGAGGGCCCCTCTGTGTGTGTATGTGTGGTTCAGAGGGATGGTGATAGTGCCGTTGGTGGAGATGATGATGCAGAACATGTCTGGGCTTAGGGAGATTTGTATGCTGGTGGTGATGTTGGAGGAGTTGGAGGGGTGTGACCTGAAGTATGAACCATCGGGGAATTTTCTCAGTGATGTGTATTGCGAGGGGAGGGGGGGTTGTTGGGTGGGGGGGTGTTTGTGGGGGTGGTTTGAGTGAGGTATTCGTTGGCAGTCTGGGATAAGAGGGTGTGTAGCCAATGAGAGGGGGGAATAGTGCCGTTGGGTTTGATGCAGGGGAGGGAGAGGGAGTGGCGGGATTGGATGAGGACTGTGGTGAGGCAGGTGTCGGTCCATGATAGTCCGGGGACAAGACCGGAGACGGGGGGGGGTGTGATGGTGATGGTGTGAAGATGGTTATCAGGGGGTACGTGTTCATGGGGTGAATATGAAAGGATTGGAATGGATACAGGGCCGGATTGTGAATGGATGGGGTTCTCGGGCAGGTGGAGGATATTCACCCAGAATGAGGAGGGGTCGGCCTCGATCGGGGTTGGTGTGTCCAGCGGTTGGATGGCGTCCGCGAACAAGAGAACGAACTGGGCCTGTTCTGGAAGGTCTTCGAGTCGGCATTGGGGGTGAGTCGAGGGGGCTGAACCGGTCGAGGTGAGAGCAGAGGCGAGGTCACAAGTAATGAGGTCCTGGAGGAGTGCGATCATTTCTGGGCCGGTGATACCGGAGAACAGGGGAGAGCGGATTTTCACGCGACGACCTGAAACAACAGGAGCTGTGGCATCGCGGAGGAAGCGAATTTTCTGCTGTTTCAGAATGCTCAGGATCGAAGGGGAGAAGGTCGTGGAGGGAGGTACTGGACCGGCCAAGCTGAATTCACGCTGGTGTGAAGTAAGCTGGTACAGGAGACCGACCGTTATACAGGAGGTGGGGATCGCGAGGCCGATCTCTTGAAAGCCTGAGCGGAGCTCGTCGGGGAGGGGGGTGGCATCGTCGCTTTTTGTAGCAGTGGGGTGTGGGGTGCGAGAGAGGTTCGCAGTCCAACTTGTCTGGTGGGCGAGTTCCCGTCCGATTATATTTTTAATTCGGTTGGGTAGGTCGGTGAGGCCGTTGACGCATTCGAGTAGCCAGCGGCGGGCCGTCGAGCAGGCGGACGTGATCGGGTCGGGGTTTGACAGGTCTGGCATGAAGATGCCATGGAGCCAGAAGCGGGCAAGGTGAGGGGGGGTGGTGGAGTACTGGCCTGTGAGGAGGAGCGTGTCGATCATTCTGGTGGAGAGGTCGTCGGCTGTTCCAAGCTTCGCGGTTGACTGTGGAACGGTTATGACTAGGGGGGTCTGGAGTCCTCGACGGAGCGGTAGAGGGTCCGAGGCTGTGCCTAGTATCTGTTGGGGGTGGGGAAGTTGGGTGGTGGAGAGGAATGGGGTCAGCGGGTGTCCCGCGAGTGTGTTCCTGGGATGGTGTATGTCCGTGAAGCGGCCATGTTGTGGGGGATCCCACACGAGCACCTGCTTGTAGGTTGGGGGGGGGTTGAGTGATGAAGACATAGCAGTCGAGCAGGTTGTCGAGAGAGTAATGGGGGTAGTTGGAGGAAGTGTGGCTCGTCGAGGTAGTTGAGAGGAGTAGTGCGCGTGTTGGCTGCACGCGACCATGTCTGATGGGACCTGGGTTTGGTGGATGTTGGCGGCGGACAGGGACGTCCGGACGCTCGGAGGGGCGCGATGGGGTGCGCCGGCCGCCGGGTAGTAAGGTTTTTGTAAGCGATGCGTAGTGCGAGGGTTTTGTAGTACTTTGACGGGTACCGATGTGGTTTTCGAAGTGGCTGGCGCGGTAGCTGTCGGGGGGATGAAATTCAAATCCCTGGAAGCTGCGCCTTTGAGTGTGAACCGTCTGTTGTCGCTACGGATCCACTGACCAGTTAGAGCTAGGCTCGGGTAGGGAGAGGTGAATGGTGCGCGCTGTTCAGCGGCCCTGTTCACCAGTCTTGCGCTCAATGGGAGGCCATGCCCAGAGCGAAGACGATCGGCGTTGCTCATTCGAGCTACCGACCCATCCCCGTGTTATATGGTTTTTGTAGTACTTTAGTAGTACTGTGGATCGGTTTACTGTCTTTAGTGACGGTAGGATACGTTTTTCTGCAGCCTAGTTATTCTCTCTTCTCAGCCCCCGAAGGAGGAGAGAAGACTCGGCTAGGTAGCGAGCTGCGTCGGAAGGAGCGGCTAATACCTCGGACGGGGTTGAGCACGGATCGATGCACGACCGACGACGACCTATGCGAAGGGGTTTTTCACCTGCCTTTCCCCCCAAGCTCCGGCACGACCGGAGTCGCACAGGAGCCGAGGTCATGCAGGTTCGCCTCGACCAGCTCAAGCTGAACAACCTTCCTGATCAGCGACCCCGCAGCGGCTGGAGCAGGCCGCGTATCGTGGAGACTAGCGACCTTTTTTATTTCATACTGTATCCAAAAAAAAAAACGTATAGATCAGAAAATAATGAATACATGGATACGGGTATGTTTTAGACGGTATCGTCACTGCCATTGGAGAGGTTAGGGCGCCCGCCGGCGGCGCAGCGGCGGCGGCCCCGGAGGGGGGTGCGCTCGCAGGCCCGTCGGCACCTACCTCTACCTCCACGCGGTGGGCGCTAGTAACCCCATAGCCGTGCCAGGCCTGGCACGGTAGGGGGCTGAACGAGGTACCGACAGCTGCGATCCGCGGGATCAGCACCTGTCGGGAAGCCCTGTACGGAGGGTTTTGGAAAACACAATATCCGTACACCGGCACAGGGATCTCCCGCTCGACCAGTCCGATATGTCTTTTCCGCGACTAAATACTCGCAGATATTGTCCCGACGATGGGGCGGGGGCGGCGTTTGCGAAATATTTTTCGGCGAAGAGGGGTACGGACGGATCAGCGGTGGGACGAGGGTGTTGGAGCTGGCGGCGGACAGTTGGGAAGCAGCGCTAGGGCACGGCGCTCGCTAGCAGCCGCCAGCCTTGCGAAACCTTCTGGTCTCCCTTGGGGGAGAGGCCCGAAGATACGCAGGACGGAGGCGGGTCGCAGCCGGAGGAGCGGCACGGTCTGGCGGCGGAGGTCGGGAGGATCATCCGCCGCCGGAAAAACCCGGTACGGGGGGTTTTCGGTTAAATATTCCCGTACCCACCATCTTTTCAGGATAACCGATCCATGGGCATTATCCGTTCCCCCTCCCCTAGTCGGTACCCGGTTATCGACAGGCTGCCTCAGGCAGTGTGCCCCGGGTTATCCCAACAGCACACTGCTCGTATAGGCGGCCCTTAACAACGTAAATCACCGGGGGAGACAAGTGCGGCCAGCACAGCGCGATCACATGGGTGGTGGAAACAAACGGCAAGCGGACATGGGACATGAGACATCTGGCTCGGAGGCAAGAGAGCCAGCCGAACACCGTCTGCAGCCTG
Source organism: Tetraselmis chui (assembly GCA_026401115.1). Classification (NCBI taxonomy): domain Eukaryota; kingdom Viridiplantae; phylum Chlorophyta; class Chlorodendrophyceae; order Chlorodendrales; family Chlorodendraceae; genus Tetraselmis; species Tetraselmis chui. The sequence continues at coordinate 50,067 of JAPMLY010000312.1, forward strand.
GCTTTTTTCTCCTCCCAGCCCCCGCGGGGGGGGAGAAGGCTAGACTAGGTGGAGGGTCGCGCCGAGCAGAGCGACCACTATCTCCGATATCTCGGACGGGGTCGAGCACGGATCGAGACGAGTCCGACGACGACCTGCGCGAGGGGGGTTTTCCACCTGCCTGTCCCCCTACCTCCAGCACGACCGGAGTCGCACATGAGCCGAGATTAGGCAGGTTCGACTCGACCAGCTCATGCTGACAAGCCTTGCTGATCGGCAACCCCGCCGCGGCTTGAGCAGGCCGCGTATCGTGGAGAATAGCGACATTTTTTATTTCATACTGTATCCAGGAAAAAAAATTAGTATAGGTCAGAAAGTAGTAAGTACCTGGATACTGGTACGGGTATGTTTTAGACGATATCGTTACTGCCATTGGAGAGGTTGGGATTAGTGGTTCACGGTCTACCTCACGCTTCTAAGTCTTGTATGGCATAGCAAAAGGGGGGGCCCAGAGACTCCAGCCGGTTTTTACTGGTATTGGAGTGTTTAATTTCAAATTTCAAATTTGGAGAGGTTGGGATTAGTGGTTCACGGTGTACCTCACGCTTCTAAGTCCAGTTAGGTGTAGCAAAAGGGGGGGGCCATTGACTCCAGCCGGTTTTTACTAGTATTGGAGTGTTTAATTTCAATTTCAATTTCGACCTACGCCCCTGGAACAAGTACGGCAATGAGCACAAACTATCTTTCGAGACACTCAAGCACCTCAAGAGCCTGACGCGCGCCGGCGACTAGATTGCCTCCTTCGACCTAACGGACGGCGACTACACACTCGGCATGCGGAAAGAGGACAAAGATTTATTTACGGTAAACTCTCGTGGCACCATGTACCGGCTAGTCGGCCTCCCGATGGGTGGGAAGTGCATCGGCTGCTATTTTTGCCATCTTACCGAAGATGTCATCCGAAACCTTCGCGAACTGCTGCCCAATCCCACCGAACACACCCCCCGTATGTCTACGAATCAACAGCCCACGCGACCAAAACCCTCCCGACGCTACTTGTGCAACTCGCGATGGAAAGGCGCCCGACTACTCCCCTACATGGACGACTTCTTATTTTTTGCCGATGGCATAGGCGTAGCCCTACAGTTCGACGATCGCGTCGCGTCCTTGCTCGACCGCCTCGGGCTAGGAAGCAACCCCAAGAAAGACCATTGGGAGCCTTCGCAAATCTGCGGGCACCTCGGCCCCTGGATTGACACGACCACCTCTACCTTCCAAGCCCCGACTTCGAAACTACCATTGCAACCCTCTCCCGGACTCTACCGCAACGCTCTACACGAGAAGCCCGATGGCTACCAGCCCGACAGCTCGCGGTAATTGTCGAAAAAGCACAGTACCTCTACTTCGTCATCCCCGCAGCACGCTTATAACTCCGCGATCTACACAACGTCCTCGCTGCACGATCGGGATTGGGGGGCGGGTGAAACTCATCTACCAACTGAAACGATACCTTGTGGACTCAAGTCCCCTCCGCCAACAACGGCCGCTCCATCTTCTCCCCAATCGAGACCGCCTACCTCCACTGCGACAGCTCAGGTTACGGCTAGGAAACATCTCAGAACGAGAAGTTGGAAGCATGAGCGTTCTTGTCGCATGCAAATTAACAACAACACATCACCAAGAAGGAGGAAGTTTAGGGTTACGCGACTCGCCGTCCTATCGTTCCTACCGCTATTGCACGAGGACAATCAAGCAGTGGTGGATGTCCTCAGTACCACAGTACCACTACTAAAGGACCTCATGGAGGTGCTAACCGTTGGACACGCTAGTTATTGCAACCAACTTGACAATGGACCCGAGCCTAAGACCTTTTGGGCCGTCACACGCGATGAGACACCGCACGTGTGAATTGCAAGGGCCATCGCCGAGTAGTCGAGAGGCGTGCAACGCCATTGGCGCTTCACCCCCCTCCGCAACTGAAATGGACATCGCATAGCCTACGGAAAAGCGTGACGTCCGCCGCCGCATGAATCGGTGCACTCCTCACCAAGATTCGCTACATGGGGGGTTGCTCGAAAATCAGCGACGTCGTCACTGGCAAGTATATCGACCCTACCATGAGCGAAACACCGGTTGCATGGCTGGCTAGTCGCCACACCAACGGTTCAATAGCCTACGCCGACCTTCGGCCTTTATTATGTGGCATAATCTGACTCCCTGTCGCTGAGTTTTTTTTATTAGTAAATATTGGGGTTTGTCGGTTAGTTAACGTGCCATGTTGAGTCCGTCAAAGGCAACGCGCGGACACAAAGCGTTAAGATTGTTAGCGGCGGACGCCCACATGATGCACCTCTAAAGCAGCTCTTCTAGGCGGTAGCAACCACCTTCTGCCGTTGCCCTCGCCCAATCTGCTCGTGCAACCCACCCACCCGTCCTTGATCAAGCGCTGAATAGAAATAACACCTATAAATAGGTGTTTGAGTGCCTGTTTATCTTAAATGTAAACAATCTGTCATCTTTGGCATAATCTGACTCCTAGTCTAATAAATCTTTCTCTTTTGGTCAGATTGATTTGAATCTAGAGGTTCGCATATCCAATTCCATGTGTACGGAACAGTAACTCTAGCGGTTACTGTTACCGTTAATATCGGCGCGTCTCACCTGCAGGGCAACCACCTTGCCCGAGCAGTTAGGCATTTACCCGACCCCTCCGCGTCTGATTTCGTCGACTTCGCATACTACGGCGAAGTCATCCCGGCCGGCCTCGAACGTCCCCCTCGCGACGTAGAGGAGCCACGTCTGTGGACTCTCACGGACGACACCGCCCGAGCTCTAAGCGACAAACGCACCCAAGCGGCATACGACGAGTACCTACACATCGGGTGCTATGCCTTCTTCGACAGTTGCGCCAACGCGGCAATTGGCGAGGCTTTGGACACGCTTTCGCACGGCCCACCTCTACAAACAGAGCAGGCGGCAGTGATTGCCCTCATCCGAGCGGGTCATCGCACCCACACAGCGACGGAGGAGGCCGCCCGTACTCGATTGGGCTTCCTCCGCCTCACCAAGGGCGGACAAGCGAGCACAGATGCGGACCGCGTCTTTGCCGAATTGGCCCACGAGCGCTTCTGTCGCCCACGCCCTACCGCGGTCTCCGGCCCATTGGACGCGCTACGCCAAGCGCTTGTCGACCCCACGCTGGAGGTCAGCCTACACGCCGCCAGCAAGGCCGCCGCCGGCGCCGCTTTCGCGAAAGTCACGCCGGACAAACCCACAGGCCCCGACGCTCGAGCCCGCAAAGCAGCCGCCGACAAGCGCAAGGCCGCTGCAGCAGCAGCTGTTGTAAGTAATACCACATACGTATTAGTTGCAGATAGCTAATGTAAGCTACTTTAGATATGATTAGTACATGTCTAGATCGGACATACTTATAAACTGTTTGACTCGGTACAGAGTTGTCGCTAGGCTACAGCTCTCACACTTCTGTTGTCCCGACACCAAGTCCAAGGTTTGTCACCTCAAGCGCTGCCTCTACGGCCTTAAACAGTCCCCCCGCGAGTTCAACATGCTATTTCGTGCATGGCTCGTCGACCATGGCTGGCAACAATGCGTCTCCGACCCGTGCATCTACATCTTTCGCGCCGGCCACGTCTTCGCCATGATCGCCTTGTACGTCGATGACATTCCCGCGGCCTGCAATGATGCCACTTGGCTCGCATCGTTCAAAGCTCAACTCGGAGCACGGTTCAAAATCAAGGACCGAGGCGACCTCTCCCAACTCCTCGGCATGCACATTACCCGCGATCGCTCCACGCGCACAATCTCGCTGGACCAATCCAAGTACCTGCGCGACATCCTCGCCAAGTACGGCATGTCAGACTCTAAGCCGTCGTCACTTCCGATGGACCCGGGCTTTCTCGCCGGCCTTGCACACTTGAATTCGCCCTCTCTCACAGGGGTGGCCAAGGACGTCTACCCCAGCCTCCTGGGCAGCCTCCAGTACGCAGCCGTTTGTACACGCCCCGATGTCTCCACGGCGTTGAGCATCCTCGGCTCCGCCCAAGCCTCACCCACCGAGGCACACTTGCATGCTCTGAAAAAGGTCCTCCGCTACCTCCATGGCACCATCGACATGCGCCTGACGTTGGGGGGGGGCCTGGACCACAGCCTCCAACTCACAGGCTTTGCCGACGCTGATTGGGCCAACGACAGCAGCACCCGCAAGTCTCGCTCCGGCTATCTCTTCACCCTCGGACGCGGGCCAGTCAGTTAGAAGTCCAAACAACAGACTTGTGTGGCTCAATCCACGTGTGAAGCCGAGTACTACTGTGCGGCTGACGCCACCAAGGAGGGACTCCATCTCCGACAACTCATGGGGGAAATCTTCAACTCCCCCATCACCGAAACCACCACCATATGGGAGGACAACCAAAGCGCCATTGCATACTCCCAGAATGCCTTGGTCAGCGAGAAGACTAAGCACATCGGTCTGAAGTGGCACTTCCTCAAAGACCACGTGGAGCGGGGAACCATCAAGTTAAGGTACCTCCCCACTGACCAGATGGTGGCTGACATGCTCACCAAACCCCTCCCATGACCTGCACTAGCAAGACACCGAAGTGCGATCCTTGGAGGGCAAGACCCAATGCAACGCTTCATCCCGTAGCTACCTTCAGGGGGAGTGTTGTAAGTAATACCACATACGTATTAGTTGCAGATAGCTATTGTAAGCTACTCTAGATATGATTAGTACATGTCTAGATCGGACATACCGATAAACTGTTTGACTCGGTACAGAGCTGTCGCTAGGCTATAGCTCTCACACTTCTGTTGTCCCGACACCACGCCTGTAGGCTGGTTGTCGCCGTAAATGTTCCGTTTGCGGGACTGTGACTATAACTACGTTTGCGTAAGTTATCTTCCACACTAACTGTGTTTGCATGGTTCAATAGCAGCAGCTGCAGCCCGCGCCACCCCCCTCCCCACGCCGACCGACCCGGCTAAACCCCCGAACAAGAAATGATGGTGTGGCCCGCCGCGCCGAATCCTGCTCCCCGACATCTTCCTTCATGCGCCACCGCGTACGTCGAAAATGGCGGGAGTAGGAGCGCATCGGCGCGAGCGGCCAAGTCCTAAGTTGGATCCGCCACGGCGTCCGCGTCAAGTTCAAGCACGGCGTACGACCCAAGCCATTCAACCACGACATCTCTATGCTAGACGCCACGCCTGCCCAACTCGAGTTTCTCAACTCGGAACTCCCACGCTTCGAGGCGTGCGGCGCGTGGGAGCGCTCGGACAACCCTCGCTACGTTTCCCGGATGTTTTTGGTGCCCAAACCCGGAAGCAATCAATGGCGCTTGATTATCGACCTTCGAGAACTCAACCGCTACTGCTCGACCTTCAACATGACGTGCGAGACACTCAAGCACCTACGCCACCTATCGCGGCCGGGGGACTACTTCGTCTCACTCGACCTCGCCGATGGGTACTACACCCTTGGCATCCGGGAGGAAGACCGAGATTACTTCACGGTCAACTACCGCGGCACCCTATGGCGCCTCGCGTGCCTCCCCATGGGATGGTCGGGCTCCGCTTACTATTTTTGCAAGCTCACGCAAGTGTTCACGAACCACCTACGCCGCCCACCGCCTCCCACGCCCGCATCTACACCGACAGGCCCACGCCGGCCGTCCAAACGCTTCCTCCGGAACGCGAAATGGCGAGGTACACGACTCCTCCCCTACATGGACGACTTCCTCTTCTTGGCGGATTCTTACGACGACGCGTTACTACTTCGGCAGCGCGTCCAAGCCTTGCTAGACAGCCTCGGCCTGCAACGCAACCCCAAGAATAGTGTGTGGACGCCAACGCAGATCGGCGACCACTTGGGCTTAACGGTGGATTTGCAACTCGGCGAGTTTCGCGCCCCACCCGCAAAACTGCAACACCTCGAGCAACACGCTTCGTCCTTACTCGGGCGAGCGGCGTCGAACGCTCGATGGCTGCCCGCACGTCAGCTAGCAGCCTTCGCGGGGAAAGCGCAGTTTCTCTACCTCGCCATCGCGCCCGCACGATTCTTTTTGCGCGAGCTCCACAACGTCTTGGCTACACGATCTGGTTGGGGAGGACGCGTGCGCCTCACCCACCAACTTCGACGGGACCTCGAGTGGTGGCGTACGGTGCCCACTCAACACAACGGCCGGTCAATCTACAAGCCCATCGAGACCGCCTATTTGCACGCCGACTCGAGCGACTACGGGTGGGGAGCCGTACTAAACGAGAACGCCAACTACCAAGCCCGCGGTTTTTGGAGCGCTCCCGACCGCCTCCAACACATTACGTGGAAGGAGCTTCGAGCAGTTCGACACGCGGTCGAATCCTTTTTACCGCAACTCTGAGGTCGACAAGTCCTCCTCCACGAGGACAACACTGCCGTGGTCGCCGCCCTAACCAAACTCACGTCCCGGTCGCCCGTCATGATGACCGAGCTACGGCGCTTGTGGTTCCTCCTCGGCACCAACGACATCCACGTCCGCCCACGCTACATCCGGTCGGCCGCCAACGTATGGGCCGACACGCTCAGCCGCGAAATGGACTCCGAAGACTGGCAGCTAAACCCACGGATTTTCGACCACCTTCAGCGCCGGTGGGGCCCACACACGATCGACCGTTTGGCGTCCATGCTCAACGCCCAACTCCCACGCTTCAACGCCCGCTGGCGCGACGCCCTGTGCGAGGACATCGACTGCCTGCACCTCCCGGACGCTGCTTGGAGACGCGAAAACAACTACTGCAACCCCCCGTGGTCTGCCCTCCCGGCTCTCGCCGCAAAACTAGCGCAAGCACAAGCCGCGGCGACGGTCATCGCACCCTATTGGAGCAACAAAACGTGGTACCACGCGTTCGCCCGCTTGGCAACCGAGACCTTGCACTTCCCGGCGTCCCGCGACCTGTTCTTTCCCGGCAGGCTAGGCAAGCGCGAAGGGGTCGGACCTCCCGCGTGGAGCATCGTGGCCTTTCGGCTCTCACCCCCTCTTGGCTCTACATTCGACGCGGAGCGATTGGCCGAGCGATACGCCCGGACCGATTAAACGCTCATGTACAACGCGTTCCTTCTCTGCGTACATGATCACCACGCTACGGCCTACGCCGCGAAGTAGCACCGGCACCTTGGTCGGCCAACCTCTCTGAAACTTTTCACAACCTCCTAGGATCTGATAAACTCGGAGTTACGGCGGTCACTTTACTCAGCAACTCGCTAGCGCCCTCTACGTACGCGAGCTACAACAGCGCAATCAGACAGTTTTTAATTTTTTGTGCAGAGGAAAATATCGCCCCGCTACAGGCCACACCGGCCACAATGGTACGCTACACGGCGTGGCTGGCCGCCCTGCTCGGAACGGTCGCGGCCGGCTCGCTTCAACCCTACTTCTCTGCGGTTAACAAGTTCTTCCGCGACCACCGACGCCAACCTATTGCCGTAGGTGAACTCCTAGCCGACGCGCGCCGTGGCCTCGAGATGCTACAACACCGACTACTCCCAACCGCCGCCCGCCTCCCGCTACCAGCGCCCGTCGCCCTCGACATCCTACACGCCGCCAACGCTCTACGCGATACCTTCGCGTGGACACCTGCTGCCCTTCCCCATCTGCAACGCTTCAGAGCCTGTTTAGCGGTTTGCGTAAATTACATCTTTTTCTGCCGCGCCGAAACTGGCGCCCGCTGCCATGCCGGCGACCTAATCGTCGACAGGCCTTCCCAACAAATCTGTCTGTTCGTGCGAAAATCTAAGGGCGACCAGCGCCGCACCAACAGCGACAAGCTCGTCATCGCTATTCCTATTTCGGCCAACCCCGTCATGGCGGACCTGCTAGACTACTACACGCAGCACCGTGTCGCGTTCTGCTCCAAATTCTACAACCGGCCACCACCAGACGCCTTATTATGGAGTTTCTCCCCTGCCGAGCCCTCCGCCGCTTGGGGTGCCGCTCCCACCATCTCCGCGTGGCTCGCCCTCTCCCTCCTCACTGTCAACACGGCCGCGCCCTCCGGTTTTAAGTGGACATCGCACAGCCTCCGCAAAGGCGCAGCGTCCGCTGCCAGCTGCATCGGCGCACCCCTCCCCGTAATCAAATATATGGGTGGCTGGGCCAAGAATAGCTCCGTGACAAAAGGACAATACATTGACCCAACCATGACCCCAACACCTGCTGCTTGGCGGTTCTTCGGCTGGCTCACTCCGTCCCCCCCGCAACACTAATTTTGGCTGTGCGAGCCTTTGGCTTTAGGTTACTGGCAAAACGTGCCCTAGGGTAAATGGTTAGATTGATTTGAATCTAGAGGTTTGCATATCCAATTCCATGTGTACGGAACAATAACTCTAGCGGTTACGGTTACCGTTAATATCGGCGCGTCTCACCTGCAGGGCAACCACCTTGCCCGAGCAGTTAGGCGCAACCAACGACCAACGACTTCCCCAACGGTCAGCTCTAGCTAGCCCGTGCCTTATAAGCCGTAGCTAGCCACGAGCCTAGGCACTCTCTGCTTTCGCGCTCAGCCAATCTAGGCTTCGCGCGAACCCACCCACCCAACCCTATAATCCTGCGCTAATCGACCCCCAGGCCCTGCCTGTGGGCGTCTTTTCGCCAAATTGTAAGCAAGCTCACATCTTTGGCAAACCTTGCCCTAGGGTAAATTTAAATAAGTACCCAGTAACCGTATGTATTATTCTTCATCGAAGATGAATTGAAAAAACTTTAAAATGAAAGTAAACTCAGCGGATCTGAGCTCGGAGTCTGCCTGTGTTGACGGGTATGTTCCCTCTAGGGATAGCTTCATATCAAAAAATCCGACGCGGCATGCCGACGTACCGAAACGTACCATTACGTACCAAAACGTACCATTACGTACCAAAACATACCAAAATGTACCAAACGTACCAAAACGTACCATATGTACCGGCAGAAAACTTCGTGCATCTGTCGTCGTATCTTCGTAAAGATATTTTGCGTTGTTCGGAACGTTTTTCAGCATTTTCAGGGATAAGAAACGTGTTGGCTTTGATATAATTTAAAAGCCGATTGATATTTCAAATTTATGTAGAATGAGCCATATACAGTAAACTGCATCATGTTAAAGTACTTACTTACATAACTAACTTATGAACAAATAATAATACGGAAAAACTCTCTCTCTCTCTCTCTCTCTCTCTCTAAACGCACATACGTACCAAACGTACAGCCATTGTCGGTTGTGGGAAATGAACCAGCCGAACGTTGGAGGTGGTATGATGCCCATGGCGACGGCCACCGCTGTGAAGCCGGGTTTAGGGTTTTAGGGTTAGCTTCATATCAAAAAATCCGACGCGGCATGCCGACGTACCGAAACGTACCATTACGTACCAAAACGTACTATTACGTACCAAAACATACCAAAATGTACCAAACGTACCAAAACGTACCATATGTACCGGCAGAAAACTTCGTGCATCTGTCGTCGTATCTTCGTAAAGATATTTTGCGTTGTTCGGAACGTTTTTCAGCATTTTCAGGGATAAGAAACGTGTTGGCTTTGATATAATTTAAAAGCCGATTGATATTTCAAATTTATGTAGAATGAGCCATATACAGTAAACTGCATCATGTTAAAGTACTTACTTACATAACTAACTTATGAACAAATAATAATACGGAAAAACTCTCTCTCTCTCTCTCTCTCTCTCTCTAAACGCACATACGTACCAAACGTACAGCCATTGTCGGTTGTGGGAAATGAACCAGCCGAACGTTGGAGGTGGTATGATGCCCATGGCGACGGCCACCGCTGTGAAGCCGCACGACCCGTCCGCCGGGACGTCTACAATTCGTAGGGCGTTGTCTTGGAGAAAGGCGTCGCGTCTCTCTCTTCCTCTCCCCCTCTTCTCCCCCCCCCCCCTCTCTCTCTCTCTTTCTCCCCCCCCCCCCCCCCCCCCTCTCTCTCTCTCTCTCTCTCTAGTCTGGAGAGGTGGACCATATTTCCCATATACAGTAAACTGTATCATATTAAAGTACTTACTTACATAACTAACTTATGAACAAATAATAATACGGAAAAAAACTCTCTCTCTCTCTTTCTTTCTCGAAACGTACAAACGTACCAAACGTACATGCATTCCTTGTCCCTTCCCCCCCCCCCTCTCTCTCTCTCTCTCTCTCTCTCTCTCTCTCTCTCCCCCCTTACACCCCTTTATTTTCTTTTCTCTCCTCCCTCTCCGTCTCCATGTCCCTCTGCCTCTCCCCCTCCCCTCTATATAACGCATCGACATACATCACGTTCCCCGCTAGGGATAACTTCATGTCAAAAAATCCGACGCGGCATCCGAACACGATATCAAACGTTAAACTTACGAATAAAAACATATATATATGCTATAGTAGGCATCCGAACGAACGACAAGGTGAAGCCGACAACACAGCCGGCGTCGGGGGGGATGGGGCCGATGCCTCGGGCCGCGCCTTCACCACTTTTGTCAGCGTTGAGCCGCGGCCATTCACCCCGGTCGCGGGCGCCTCGGCACCCACTTCTTCGAGCCGCCCAACATGGGACGTGCTTCCGCACAAGCCCAGCATAAAAGAAACGGCAGAACTGTTTCACGTCGCGAAGGAGCAACACCTAACCCTCCATCTCGGATGCCAATACCTGTTGGACCTCTTGAGCAACGGGGGCAGCATATCCGCGGTGCTCTCCCTGCGGATGAAACAGATCGGGCCGCCTGGGACCGGGAAGAGCGCGGCGGTCATCGCCATCGTGTGGTTCGCGCACCAGCACGGGGTCGCGCGATGGATCGCCGTCACCGCCTACACCCATCGAGCGGTCATCAACCTCATGGGCGACATCGGAGCAACCACCGCTGACATGGTATTCGGCACATCGAGCGACCTTTTCAAATTGAGGTGGGGAAACGACACGCCGATGCGGGGGACGCGAGCGAAGTTGGATCTTCAAGAGACATGGAAAGACATCCGTCTGCTCATCGTGGACGAGCTGTTCACCATGACGGGTAAGCACTTCGCGGCCATTGAGCAACAACTCTTTTTAACCATGCGAGACTGCGGCCGCACGCCGGACACCTCCCACTCTCTGTTCGGCGGAATTGGCGTCCTTCTGACGGGCGACCACCATCAAAATCGTCCGGTTCACGGCGCGCCGCTGTTTCAAGGCAACGGGGACATCCGTGCCGGCACGGCGGCCGACGCCGCCAGTCGTACCGCAGCGAACGCCCAGCGCGACGGCCCCGGATGGGACACCCAGTTCGTAAGCAACGCGCGCGGCCGCCACATTCTCGGTCAGGTGCACACCACCGTGATGTTACAAACGCAGTTCCGTATGGAGCCCGACCTCTCCGCTCTCAACGACCGCCTACGGGGCGGGCGCCTCACGGACGCCGATTTTGACGGCATCAACGCCTGCGCGATTGGAGCACCAGAAAAACCCGCCTCCATCCACCACCCGAACCTTCGCAACGCGCATTTCATGGTGCTACGTCATACTGTGGGCGACGCTATTGTCCACGCCTTGCTTCCGCGTCGCGCCGCAGAAGATCAACAGCAACTCATCCGATGGAGCGCCAAAGACAGGATGCGCATTGGCCGCGACGACGCTTGGACGCCGGTCACCGATCGCTGCCTCCGCGCCCTCCTCGGCCGCCTGACACACAACAAGACGGGAGACGTTCCGAGCGTTATGTACTTCTACAACGGCATGCCGTACATATTCCGGCATAGCGTAAACATAGATTGCTTCTATTCCAACAACAACAGCGCCACCGCAGTCGCTCTCTTGCTGGATGACGCGACCGCGCGACACCCATCGCCGGACGCGCCGGTTGTTACCCTCGGAGGCATGCCGCGTGCCATGGTGGTGCGTCCGCACACTTTCGGCATCCCTCTGCACCGCGTTTGTCACGACCTTCCGGACGGCCATGTTGCAGTCCTACCCACAACCGTGTACTTCACGCTGCGCTTCCCGACCGCCTTTCGCCTTGAGAGCGGGTCCATTGTCAAGAGCATCCAAATCCAGCGCGTCGGCTTCAGCATGATTCCGGACATCGCCTTCACGGACTTCTTCGCGCAAGGCGCAACTTTCTCGCGAGACAAGACGTACGTGCTAGACTTACGCCCGCCGAACGCCAGCGCCAAAAACCTTTCGAGCGTGGTCGTCGCTATGAGCCGCCTTCGCACCTTCGACGCCTTGACCCTCTTGCTGCCCCTTTGGCCCCGCGGCGCTGACAAAGCCGCGCGGGAAAAAGCAAAAGAACGCTTGCGCAGAGCTTGGCATCCCGACGCAGACGTGACCGCGACGGACCACATGTTCCGTGCCGAGTACACCGCCACCCTCCAGCGCCTCGCAGCCGACACACATGCCACCGCCCCGGTCGCGCTCGCCGACGCGCTTCTGCGGAGCCTTCACGACGACAATCCGCCAACATACGACGATGGGCTGCAATATCGCCTTTCCCTGCCGGAGGCTCCTCACATCGCCAACGACGCGCACGGCCGCCATCGGCCGCCATCTCCGCCGTCACGACCTCGCAAACGCCGGGCCCAACCAACATCGACATCTACCACCCGAGTGGTCCGACGCCTTCCGACGCCGCCGCCTATAGCATGCTCGCCGACCCCGTCTCCAACGCTACGGGGACGCGACGCCTTTCTCCATCCACCCTTAGGGTATTCGCCATCGCTTTCGAACGGCCATTCATTCTACTTTTCGACAACGCGGAGTACCCGTGCTTCGAGTTCTTCTGCCACCATCGCGGCGAGTGCAACTTCACCGCTACCGCATTGGACGCAAAGCAGGCGACTATGGAAGAACTGCGATTCCATCTAAAGGAAGAGCACCCCGCCACCGCACCACCCATCGTTGTGACGGCATACGGCAAGGACCCCGACAGTACACTCACGCACTACCAAGCGTGCGTGCCGTCGTGACTCTTGTGCTCTCCCAAGCATTCATTTACCCGAGGATTGACACATTCATCATATCATATTATATGCATGAATTAACTAGCGATCACACATTCGAATTTATATGTGAACAATATTTAATTCCAGCCAAATGTCACATCCGGACCCAATCCCATCTCATGCATCGCCGCCCACGTTCGCATCACTCGCATCAACCAGGGATCCCCCACCTCCCATGCATATCGTTCTTACCTTTTGTAAGCAACTATCCCACGCGACCCTAGAGGGGAACTCCTCGCTCCGCACCCCCCGCGCGCGCGCAAGCGCGCGCCCTGCAGTATGTGTATAGCTGCTGCATACAGGTGCAGAAGCTCAGGTACCGAAATGAGCATTGACATTGAATATAAAAATCAAGGGCTGGCGCGGCGCAACAGCGATATGCTCTAGGCCTCAATATTGATATGAGGAAACAACTTGTAAGAGGGAGGGAGCCCATTGCCGACTAAGGAAGGTTTGCTACGGGCCTGCGGTGGCCTGAGAGAGTGACGGGAGACAGAGCGTCAGCTGCTGGTGGCATGGCGGGTGCTCCGCCAGGCTCGACTGGCGTGTGTCGTGTCCATCCCGCGCTCCCTTTCACTGTCGACACGTGGGATGTGGACCAGCGTGGCGACAAGCCCGGCTTTCTCACCCACGCACACAAAGATCACTGTGAGGGGCTGCAGGAGTGGGTGAGGGCGAGCGGGGCCCACCCACGGCGCCTGTTCTGCACCGAGGACACATGGGAACTGCTGCGAGTACGGTACCCGGAGCTGGCGGTGGATCGGTTCCGGTGGGAGGAGGTGACGGAGGGAGAGGAGTTGTCGGTGGAACACGAGGGGCGACACTTTTCCGTCACTCCGGTCGACGCAAACCATGTCGCGGGTACATTTACCACCACACGACACTTGAATCCGCCACTAGACATTAAATCGCGGAAGGATTAACTAGTCGTTACTCACCCGCGATGTCATTGAGTCCCTCGCCGACGAATGATAGCGAACTGTTGTTAATACATTTTTCATTATTATTTAAATTCGAAAAGGATTGTATTGAATCGAAAAGGGGATGGGGCTGCCTGGTAGTGAACGTGCTCGCCTTTCTGTGTGTTTACGCCGGCAGGCTCCGTTATGTACATGTTCGAGGGCAGCTTTGGCGCGGTGCTACACACGGGGGACTGCCGTATGACCCCACAGTTGTGCCGAAAGCTGACGCAGCTTCGCGACGGGGCGCCTTTCGACCTCATCTATCTCGACTGTACATTTTCCGCCTATCGAAAGGTGGGCTTAAACACACACACACACACACACACACACACACACACACACACACACACACACACACACACACGCACACACACACACACACGCACACACACACACACACACACACACGCACACGCACACACACACATACACACACACATACACACACACACAGACACACACACACACACGCACACACACACACAGACACACACACATACACATGCACACGCACACACACATACACACAAACACACACACACACACACACACACACACGCTTTTCGCTCCTCATGTTCACAGTTTTGAGAATTGATAGTTTACTTCTTTCGAACAAGTCGCGGATACCCATGTTCTTAATGCGCGCGCGCACACACACGCTCACTCAGCATTTACTTGTACATGCATTAGCATCCTCTCCATCGCTCTCTCAATAGTACACTCAAAGTTTACTACCCCCACACACACATGTTATGTTTGAAGGCATGTGCGCCCTCAATCTCTCTCATACAAACACATATTTACAAGTTGTCACCCTCATGCACAACGAGACTTTCTAACATACACACCTGATTGACGAGTTGACAGCATGGGGCGCTGCTCCCTCAGGAGTTTCCCTCTATCCAGGAGGCCATGCGACACACTGAGGAGGTGATCACGAGGCACCCCTCCGCCCCCCGCGTCTACCTCGGCTGCGAAGGCCTCGGTACTGAGCCGCTGCTGGAGTACCTCTCGACAAGGTTGGGGCAGCGTGTATACGTTCCCACCGACGGCAGCGAGATCGGCTTCCATGTAACACCCCCTCTCGGCCCTCTCCACCGCCACACATGCACACACAAACACACCGTTGGCTGCCTCGATACCGTTCCATATGTACGTAGATTGTTTGCATTTTACATGTTTATTCTATTAGATATTCTCACTCTTTCTTCGGTCACAAGCAACAAAGCATGTCAGCGGACCGCATCAGATTTGTGAGCCAGCATGTGAACTTGACGACAAATACACCTAACCACATTCCAAAACAGTTAGTCAAACTCATGCTTTTTTCTTTTTCTTTTTTCCGGTTGGCTGGGCCGGGCATGCTCGATGGTACTATGGGTAGGGAGACGGCGCGGCGGAGCAGCGACGGAGGGAGCTGGAGCTGCTGCTGCCCGAGGGTACCCTCGCCTCATGCCCCTCCGACACGCGGCTGCACATATGCGGCGGCCGACTGCTGCAGAGCATATGCAACGATATGACGCGCGCGGCGCGAGCGAGGAATGAGGTGCCGCCCCTCTTCATACGACCCTCCGTGCAGATGGCGCAGGTGGAGAAACTGCGCAACTGCACAAGCGCTAATCGAGCAGGTGGAGCTAACACCTCTCCCCCCTTTCCAAGCACACAACCTCCCTTCTTTCCTTCCTTCAAAACAATTTGGGGCTGAGAGTGTTAATATATAAATCAAAAGCGAAGTTCCACTTAAGTGGGGACAGGGAAAGTGGGGAAACAAAAGGGCAAGAGTGACAAGAGGATCACGGAATCCAAAGCACAGCAAAAGGAGAGCACTACGTTGTGCACAAACCTAGGAGATTAAACTAAGGAAACTCCTAGGCCACGCCGAGAATGCAACACGTGGAGGCGACAAGTTTTCCTTTAGTGTGAAATTTACTAAGCAAACAATTTTCGATGCATCCTTGAATAAAAGTGAATAAGTAATACCCGCCCTCCCACACACACATAGCGCTGCTATCAGAACTCACTCACTCCCGCTCTTCTTCCAACACATCGATGGTTGACTCACAGACTCTGCGCCGAAGAGTGGTGGCACAGGCATCGACAAAGCCCCTACAGCTGCGGAGCTCAAGGAACAAGGGGTGACTGAACGCCTCTCTTGCTCAGCCCTCCCACTCTTCACACACACACTCTCTCTCTCCCTCTCTCAGCTCAGAGATGCTCGACACCCCACCCCCCCCTCTTGTGCCAGGTGTGGCACGTCCTCTACTCCAACCACTCCTCCCTCCCCGAACTGCGCGACGCTCTGGAGACGCTGCGCCCGCGCCACGTGGTGCCTCACTCGAGAGCAAAGCGGGAGGAGCTTCCGATCGAGGTTGCGCGGTGGAGTGGCAGCTTTGCGGACGAAGCACAACTTCTCTCCCTCTCTTACACCACCCCCATGACCCCCAACGACCGAGCATGTGTGCGCAGCAGAACGGACAAAGGGTCGAGTGGCGCGGAGTGTCACCGGACGAGGGTGGGCACAGCAGTGACGGTGACCGGCTCATCACTCACCTGCCTCAAACACCCGACTCACTCCGACGGCCGCTTCGCTTCGCTGCGCCTCCAAAGGGTGCGCCGTAGGGAGGATCAGCTGGGCAGCGCACGAGGCCGCCAACCACTCTCCCTCAGACTAAAGGTGGTGGTGGAGGGGGGCGTGGGACAGGGGAGGGGCGCGGGCAGGGCGACCTGCGAGTCAGGAGAAGATACTGAGGAGAGGGTTCAGGAGAAAAATGAGGAGGGGCGGATGGTAGTGGGTGGGAAACAGCGAGGGGAGGAGGTGGATGGAGGCCGGGGGCAGTCTCCTGTCAGTAAAAATAAACAGGCGATAGATGATGGGAAAGAGAGGGAAGATGAGAAGAATGCGAAGGATGGGCTGGTAGTGGTGGTGGGTGGGAAGCGGCGAGTGGAGCCCCCTGTAAGTGAGCTGGCTCTGGCTGTAGAAGAGGCTCCTCCTCCCGCGGGCTGTAGCCTAGCGCAGGCTGCGGCGTGTCAGGGGGCGCGGGGGGAGGAGGGTGGCGGCGGGGTGAGTGAGGGGGGGGAGGAGGCGCTGCTGGTGTTCAGAGCACTCGGTGGGTTTCCGGCCCTGGCGCCCATCACTCGCTGGAATGTGAGGGACGGCGGTCGACGGAGAGAGTGAGCAACGTAAAATATATTAAGTGGCTATTTGTGGAAAGAAGCTATTGTTTTGCCCCAAATGCAGTTTCAAGGCAGCAGTGGCAGTGGCAGCGCCTGATGAAGGTAATGCGACTACGAAATGAGGCCGACTAAACGAGGTTGAGTCAACTACTTGTGCGCCTTACACGCTTTTCTATTTGCCTTGGCCTTCTTTCTGCGCGGGGTGGGGTCGGGCGTCCGGGTGGCAATCTTAACCACCGTGGGCATACCTGCACGGCAGAGTGGCACCCTCAGCCTCCCCACCTTTGGACAATATATACAACACTCACAGTATGGGTCACGGGGGGGGGGGGAGGATTCTTACTGCTGAGGCATCGCGCGTACTCCTTATGCTCGTTACGCCAATACTCCAAAGGTTGATAGCTCTGCCGCGAGCTTCGTCGCACACCGTCCACCATCTTTGTGCCGGCACCTGTGAGCAAAAAGGGTGCGTGGGCGTGAAAGGGTTCAGCGCAGTTTTCGGATTGAGAAGAATGTGCCATTCATATGTGTGTGTTTGTGTGTGCGTGTTGGGGAGTGGAGGGGGGTCGCACGGTTGATTCCTGGTGTGAGTGCACATGCGGAGGCGCGACGCAGCCTTTGGTTGGGCACCGACTTCCTCCTCCCCTTGTTCCGCGCGGCGCTGGGCGTCTTTGGCTCCGAGGCCGCAGCAATGGAGGGCGTGCTGCACTGCGTGCTGATGTCTCTGCTGTGCCCCACCTCGCCCGCCGTACCGCCCATTCCACAGCTGTCCCCCACTTCCTCCTTCTCTGTCGGACTGTTCTGCGTTTCATCCATATCTACGCAAGCACGCGCCAACACTGTCGCTCAGACAAGAAACATGCAGATACGCACAGAGGATGTTGACCACATAAACACTGGGCTGCGTACCGTTGTCCAGATCCATGTCTTCGCTGGCGGCCTCGCAGGCATCCATACGGAGAGGGACGGGGGAGAAGCTGTAGGGTGACAGTCCGTCTCCGAACTCGACGCGCCACTCGCTCGCCGCCTTCGCCGTCTCCGGCACGGGGGTAGCGGCGTCGTAGGTGTTGCGGAGGTTAGTGAGCACGCCACGCGGGGGGCGCTGCTGACTGCGGCCGCCGGTGGAGCCATAGCTCTGCAGGAGGCGCGGAAGGGCGGAAGGGGTCGCGGCGTTTTCAAAGTTTACGGCTTTCCGTTTCCGCGCGGAACGGCTCGGCTGGGCGGAGGAGTCGCCGGCCGGCGCGGCAGCCAGCACCCAGGCGTCCCTGGCCTCGCGGAGGGAGCTGAGAGGGGGGCGGGGGGCTGTCCTAGGCGCGGCGACGGACGCGGGTGTGGCCTCGGGGTCCATGTACCAGCATCCCTTGGCTTTGATCTGTGTACTCGGTGCCGCCCACGTCCGCTGCCTCCGCTTCGGGGTCTCAGTACCCTCGCTTGGGTGGTCCACGTACCAGCAGCCCGGCGCTTTGAGGAGCGTAGAGGGCGTGCTGTAAGAACGACCGGGCGCTGGGGTCGGCGTCTGCGCAGCGTGGTCGACGTACCAACAGCCGTGCGCCTTCATTGACGACGGCGGCGCGGGGGTTGCACACTGACGAGGCGACGGCTTCCGGAGCACCATGGGCGTGTGCTGCTCCCTTTCCTCTTCGACCACCGGCGTCGCCGCCGCTACTTTCTGCCCCCGACGAGGCTTCTTCACCACGCGCATAGTCACCGAAACCGCTTTTTTCTTTTTCTTCGTCGTCGTCGTCGCGGGTGGTGGTCTTTCCTCTTCAGCGCTGCGATGGGCGTTGGGTGGAGTTGGGTCCGAGCTGGGGCACAGGCGGCGTGGGTCGGGGAAAACACCGCTATCGAGCTTAAAGGAGCGCGCGGTTGTGATGCGCCCAGAACCTGGCCTGGCCATGTTACCCGCTCGTCTGCTTCTCAGCTGTGTTTCAGTCATTGCGCTGTCATTGTCGCGCGGCGCCGAGGGAGAGCTCAGCTCTGATGCGTTCGCTGGACCTGCACAACGCGGCGGTCCAGAGCGAGAGGGTTGGCTTATGGCTTGGCAAAGGAAAGTACTTCAGCTAATGAGACTATATCTAGCTAGAAGGGAGGAATGGTTGCATAGCGCTGACGCACTTGTCCGGCGACGGGCGAGGTCCTTTATAAAAGCGTCGATGACGTCGGTCGAGTCGCACTCCGCACGCGACGGCGTTTTTCTCGGGGGGGCGTCGCCCACGTAGCCGGTCAGCGCAGCCAGTAACTCCGGCCTGTACAAAAACCAGTGTGCACGTGATAAGTCGACCTGTGCTACGTGGGCAAGTTTGTGCGTCGAGTAGTGTGGCTGAGCGGCCTCTCGGGTGGGTGAGACAACGCTGGACAGTTTGGACAGCTGGACGACGACACATACCAGAGTACAAAGGAAAAGGGAGGCGGGCGGGCGCCCACCTAACGGTCAGCTTGAAGCCGTGCTTCCTACGCCGGGCCTGCGAAGTAAGGCGGGTCGCAGCCTGGACATTTTGCGACAGGCGTCCAGCGTGCCCGCCAGCAAGTGTGGCGGACGACATTGGTGAACCTGAGATTAGATAGCTAGGCTTACTAGTGAAGCTGAGTGGCGCTGCGGCTTGCACAGGCCGCAAGGGACGGTTGACCGGAAGGTACAGGACGCAAACGGGCTAGCTCAGGTTGCGCACACTGCCCGCTACTGCTTGTCTACGCCGATGATTTGAGGAGGTCTAGCACTGTTCCGAGCCAGCTCGAGTCTGCTCTATTGCTGAGAAGGTCAGCCGTCTCCGGAATAGTGTTCGTTGTTGACCGAAAGCGGAGATTGTTGACCAGCAACGGTAGGGCGCGCGGTTGCGCGCGCCATGTAAAGTATTGAGAGTACTGCAGGGCGCGCGCTTGCGCGCGCGCGGGGGGTGCGGAGCGAGGAGATCCCCTCTAGGGTCGCGTGGGATAGTTGCTTACAAAAGGTAAGAACGATATGCATGGGAGGTGGGGGATCCTTGGTTGATGCGAGTGATGCGAACGTGGGCGGCGATGCATGAGATGGGATTGGGTCCGGATGTGACATTTGGCTGGAATTAAATATTGTTTACATATAAATTCGAATGTGTGATCGCTAGTTAATTCATACATATAATATGATATGATGAATGTGTCAATCCTCGGGTAAATGAATGCTTGGGAGAGCACAAGAATCACGACGGCACGCACGCTTGGTAGTGCGTGAGTGTATTGTCGGGGTCCTTGCCGTCTGCCGTCACAACGATGGGTGGTGCGGTGGCGGGGTGCTCTTCCTTTAGATGGAATCGCAGTTCTTCCATAGTCGCCTGCTTTGCGTCCAATGCGGTAGCGGTGAAGTTGCACTCGCCGAGATGGTGGCAGAAGAACTCGAAGCACGGGTACTCCGCGTTGTCGAAAAGTAGAATGAATGGCCGTTCGAAAGCGATGGCGAATACCCTAAGGGTGGAATAGAGCATCCACGAGCTTACGGGTAGGATGGTGCCGGGAGAGGGCGGTTCCTTATCGAGAGTGGGCCGTAGCATATTTTGAATCTCGTCGTCTAGGTCGGTAGTGCCTTCGAGGAACAAGAACTCCTTGGAGTAAAGCTGCCTGACGTCGCTGCTGTGGAGGAGCTGCGTGGCCGCGAGAGTCCGGAGCTGGTTCAACAAGTCCCACGTGTGTCGGTTGTGGGAATTGGACCAGCCGAACGTTGGAGGTGGTATGATGCCCATGGCGACGGCCACCGCTGTGAAGCCGCACGACCCGTCCGCCGGGACGTCTACAATTCGTAGGGCGTTGTCTTGGAGAAAGGCGTCGCGTCCCCGTAGCGTTGGAGACGGGGTCGGCGAGCATGCTATAGGCGGCGGCGTCGGAAGGCGTCGGACCACTCGGGTGGTAGATGTCGATGTTGGTTGGGCCCGGCGTTTGCGAGGTCGTGACGGCGGAGATGGCGGCCGTGCGCGTCGTTGGCGATGTGAGGAGCCTCCGGCAGGGAAAGGCGATATTGTAGCCCATTGTCGTATGTTGGCGGATTGTCGTTGTGAAGGCTCCGCAGAAGCGCGTCGGCGAGCGCGACCGGGGCGGTGGCATGTGTGTCGGCTGCGGGGCGCTGGAGGGCGGCGACGTACTCGGCACGGAACATGTGGCCCGTCGCGGTCACGTCTGCGTCGGGATGCCAAGCTCTCCGCAAGCGTTTTTTTGCTTTTTCCCGCGCGGCTTTGTCAGCGCCGCGGGGCCAAAGGGGCAGCAAGAGGGTCAAGGCGTCGAAGGTGCGAAGGCGGCTCATAGCGACGACCACGCTCGAAAGGTTTTTGGCGCTGGCGTTCGGCGGGCGTAAGTCTAGCACGTACGTCTTGTCTCGCGAGAAAGTTGCGCCTTGCGCAAAGAAGTCCGTGAAGGCGATGTCCGGAATCATGCTGAAGCCGACGCGCTGGATTTGGATGCTCTTGACAATGGACCCGCTCTCAAGGCGAAAGGCGGTCGGGAAGCGCAGCGTGAAGTAAACGGTTGTGGGTAGGACTGCAACATGGCCGTCCGGAAGGTCGTGACAAACGCGGTGCAGAGGGATGCCGAAAGTGTGCGGACGCACCACCATGGCACGCGGCATGCCTCCGAGGGTAACAACCGGCGCGTCCGGCGATGGGTGTCGCGCGGTCGCGTCATCCAGCAAGAGAGCGACTGCGGTGGCGCTGTTGTTGTTGGAATAGAAGCAATCTATGTTTACGCTATGCCGGAATATGTACGGCATGCCGTTGTAGAAGTACATAACGCTCGGAACGTCTCCCGTCTTGCTGTGTGTCAGGCGGCCGAGGAGGGCGCGGAGGCAGCGATCGGTGACCGGCGTCCAAGCGTCGTCGCGGCCAATGCGCATCCTGTCTTTGGCGCTCCATCGGATGAGTTGCTGTTGATTTTCTGCGGCGCGACGCGGAAGCAAGGCGTGGACAATAGCGTCGCCCACAGTATGACGTAGCACCATGAAATGCGCGTTGCGAAGGTTCGGGTGGTGGATGGAGGCGGGGTTTTTTGGTGCTCCAATCGCGCAGGCGTTGATGCCGTCAAAATCGGCGTCCGTGAGGCGCCCGCCCCGTAGGCGGTCGTTGAGAGCGGAGAGGTCGGGCTCCATACGGAACTGCGTCTGTAACATCACGGTGGTGTGCAACTGACCGAGAATGTGGCGGCCGCGCGCATTGCTTACGAACTGGGTGTCCCATCCGGGGCCGTCGCGCTGGGCGTTCGCTGCGGTACGACTGGCGGCGTCGGCCGCCGTGCCGGCACGGATGTCCCCGTTGCCTTGAAAAAGCGGCGCGCCGTGAGCCGGGCGATTCTGATGGTGGTCGCCCGTGAGAAGGACGCCAATCCTGCCGAACAGAGAGTAGGAGGAGTCCGGCGTGCGGCCGCAGTCTCGCATGGTTAAAAAGAGTTGTTGCTCAATGGCCGCGAAGTGCTTACCCGTCATGGTGAACACCTCGTCCACGATAAGTAGACGGATGTCTTTCCAAGTCTCTTGAAGATCCAACTTCGCTCGCGTCCCCCGCATAGGCGTGTCGTTTCCCCACCTCAGTTTGAAAAGGTCGCTCGATGTGCCAAATACCATGTCAGCGGTGGTCTCCCCGATGTCGCCCATGAGGTTGATGACCGCTCGATGGGTGTAGGCGGTGACGGCGATCCATCGCGCTACCCCGTGCTGGTGCGCGAACCACACGATGGCGATGACCGCCGCGCTCTTCCCGGTCCCAGGCGGCCCGATCTGTTTCATCCGCAAGGGGGGCACCGCGGATATGCTGCCCCCGTTGCTCAACAGGTCCAACAGATATTGGCATCCGAGATGGAGGGTCAGGTGTTGCTCCTTCGCGACGTGAAACAGTTCCGCCGTTTCTTTTATGCTGGGCTTGTGCGGAAGCATGTCCCATGTTGGGCGGCTCGAAGAAGTGGGTGCCGAGGCGCCCGCGACCGGGGTGAATGGCCGCGGCTCGACGCTGACAAAGGTGGTGGAGGCGCGGCCCGGGAGGTACTGGTCGTATTGTAGCATCAGCACCATTACAATATTGCAATAGCGACGTACCCACGAGTATACGTCCATCCTGTGGAAAAGCACGAATTGGTATCCGTAACGAGTACATGTACAATGTCATGCAATGTACTGCTGCATGACTGAACTCGTCACATAGAGAGAGAGAGAGAGAGAGAGAGAGAGAGAGAGAGAGAGAGAGAGAGAGAGAGAGAGAGAGAGAGAGAGAGAGAGAGAGAGAGAGAGAGAGAGAGAGAGAGAGGGGGGGGGGGGAGAGGAAAAGGGAGAGGGAATGGCTGTACGTTTGGTACGTTTAGAGAAAGAGAGAGAGAGAGAGAGAGAGAGAGCGAGAGAGAGAGACAGAGAGGAGGGTGGGAGAGAGAGAGAGAGAGAGAGAGAGGGAGAGGGAGAAGAGATAAGGAGGGGGAGAGGGAGAGGGAGATGGATTTGAAGAGAGAGGGGGAGAGGGAGAGGGAGAGGGAGAGGGAGAGGGAGAGGGAGAGGGAGAGGGAGAGGGAGAGAAGAGGGAGAGAGAGATAGAGATAAAGATGACGCGTCGGTTTTTTTGCTATGAAGCTATCCCTAGAGGGGGAAAGGGGCAATTGAATATATATTGTCGATAATAAATGATATACTATTTGGATCCATCTCTCTCTCTCTGTCTCTTTCTCTAAACGTACCAGAGTTTTTTTCCGTATTAATATTTGTTCATAAGTTAGTTATGTAAGTAAGTACTTTAATATGATACAGTTTACTGTATGGGAAATATTGCTCATTCTACATAAATTTGAAATATCAATCGGCTTTTTAATTTTATCAAAGCCAACACGATTCTTATCCCTGAAAATGCTGAAAAACGTTCCGAACAACGCAAAATTCATATACGAAGGTACGACGACAGATGCACGAAGTTTTCTGCCGGTACATTTGGTACGTTTTGGTACGTTTTGGTACGTTTTAGTACGTTTTGGTACGTTTTGGTATGTTTTAGTACGTTTTGGTACGTCGGGATGCTGCGTCGGATTTTCTGATATGAAGCTATCCCTAGAGGGGAACTGCTGTCTCGTACCCACATAGTAGTTCCCCTTGAGGTCCCGCGGCATCTACTAATAGGAAGGGCGAAGCAAGAAAGTATGCTTACCTACTTGTACATTGTTATGGGCGTAGGCGTCAGTGAGTAATTATCTTCAAAATATTCATATAAGAAAAAGCAGCATAAGCCACCAAGGAAAAACAAGAAAAGAGGAAAAAAATCCAAGCCCGAGGAACAGGAAGGCATGCCACATCGTCAGCACTGCCCTCATGCAAAGCATCGCGGAGACGGGAACCCAAAGTACCATGACGAGCAGCAGAAAGACGTTCCATTAACTCTCGCCGCACATCCCTCAAAAAACGCCGAAAATAAATAAAAGTAGCTCGACGAACGAAATTATGCATACGGACATAAACGTCAAAGCGCAGAGAACGAGAGGCAGGAGCACCCATGCCAAAGAAGCGACAAACAGCCACCAAAATAGCCGGGCGATCAACCAACTTAGCCGCCATAGGCGCCAACCGGCGAGGATCTTCCAGAGCGAAGGGATAGTATTCATGGACCGACTGAATCGAAGGCGTGCCAAACAAAGCAAAAGTGCGGAGGTCCGCATCAAGTTTGCCATGCTGAGCTCTAAATGCAAGGCTTCCCGGGAGTGGGAGACGAGCACCAATACGAGGAACATTGGTGTTCGTGCAAGCACTTGTAACCGTCACATCAACAACAAGATGACGATGCGGAGACATGAATTCTAACCAAACCACGTCCCCACTCCCCAAGACGATCTCGAGAAGCTCCCTACCGAATACGGCGGACCTCCAACCGCAAGTCCCGTCCCTTAGTAGCCCCCGCTTCAAGCATGAACTGTTCAAGCACGTGGACAATCCGATCGTGGAGTTGGAAGACGTACCAAGAGCACGGGCACCGGGGGATGTGGTTCATAAGCATAGCATATGTAGATCGCTCACCCGACATAGAGGTGCCCGATACCGTCGACGAAGATTCAAACCTACGAGACTCTTTGGGAGCCTCATTGCACCGTGGGCACTTCCGAACATAAGAGGCGCGCTCCGCAGTGAGGCCATGCACCCGGTGTGCTGCCATCATGTAACAATCGGATGGCACCTTGAAACTTGACTAATGTGAAGCGAAAAAGATAGCTAAAGCCCCGCGACCCGTACCCGAAATCACCCTCATACAGTCCGGTGGGGAAGGTATGCAAAACGCCAAGAGGTCAAGGTAGGCTCGGGCACGAAGAATGCGCTAAATGTTCCGTTGAATGTGGCCCCCGGAATCTCCCGAGCGAGTAAGAACATCAAGAGTCGGAAGTTGTAGGCAAGTCAATTGGGTAGCGGGCGCCACAACATTGTTCACCGGAGATACCACCATCTCGACATCACGCCAAGCATAATCGGAAATGTCTTGATTTAATATGTTACTCAACACCACGAAATCCGATTCCGAGAACCCGCCCATAGTGGAGATCGTATCATACGAACTGCGCAATTAGACCCCCAATGGTAAAGTAGAAGTAGCAACATTCGGTAGTTCCTGTCGGATAAGATCGTACATGAGTAATGTTAGTGAGTAGTTCATTACTTATACCGGATACCAATACTACAAGCAGTTGCGCTTGAGGTGTGCCTTTTTACTCGCACACACACATACACACATAACCACACACACACACACACACACACACACACACACACACACACACAACCTGTTGTCCTTCCCACGCACTATCTCCCTCACACACACGCCCACCCACACACCCACACACATGTAAAGGAAATCCACTCCGATTGTACCCATCGCAATGGTGCGCAGAAGTTAGAGATTAAACCACATGTACCATTTCGCAGTGCTTTCTCGAGACTACACATGTCGCTGATTACAAACCCAAGAAGTTGATGATACACCATCCACATCAAAATTCCAAACCATGATATCGCATTTCTCGTATCGAATCCATTCTAGGTGATGATGACGAGGGACAGCACACGTAAGTAATGATGCCGATACGGCGATAGCAATGGGGCTGACGAAGTAATGCTCATAGTGTTAGAAATCTACTAAGTAATGGGGGCTCGGTTAGCATTAGCATCCCGTTGCCTAGTGCTTATGTACAAGGTAGCTATTTGTCATCCTAGTACTTATTACTGTTATGCTACTAGCGGTACTCTATTCCCTATTAGTGGCGGTCGGCCGGCCCTGTCGGTGCCTTCGCCGGCCGCCATCTCTCTCTTCTCACTTATCTAGTCACCACACCCGGTCCCCTTGTAGGGCCGGCACGACCTACTTGTAACTATCCGTTCCCGATTCCGACAGGTTATGGGCCCTCCACCAAGCTACACTAGAGAAAAGCGTGTGTAAAGCGCTTGGCGCCACGCTAGTCCTACCTACCCCCACGTAAAGAAGAGTAGTAGAGCGTATGTAAAGTGCTCGGCACCACGCTAGTAATTCATCGTCCAACCGACACCACGCTTCGCCTTCGACGGTTATACTTGCGAATCGTCATGGCGACGCTTGTTAATCTAGCCCCCGACTCCCCGAGTGATTAAAACCTCTGTAAATTAACAGTGTGACTATTTACAAGGCAGTGGGGGTTCCGCTTTCCCTTAATGTCGCCGTTTGGTGGGTAATTTGGCACGTGAACCAACCAAAAAAGTACCAGTCAGATGTCGTGGGAACGCCATTAAATTCGATGTAGTTGAGCACGACGCTTGACTACGTCGCCGCCCATCCACCGAAAAGCTCATGTTATGCATGTTCCCGATCGCATAAGCGGATGTAGTCGCACCTTTACGCCATGAGTCCGAAGTCCTAGCGAAGCCGTCCGGGGGGTTCACCTTGATGTCCTTGAGGACGAGTTGCATCCAACTCGTAAGGGTGTCCGCTGATTAGATGGCTGGTTTTTCGTGGCTATCTATCGCCCAGCGAGACACATGGATCATGATGGTCGAAGCCATTCGCAGTGGGTAATTGTCGAAAAAGTCAATCAAACATGCTACCCGACTATGTGCGCTACCCGGAATGGAGCGAAGGAAATGATGTTTTGTCGCTACTCCTCGTTGTCCCTTCTTGTCGCGATGGTATAGTATCTTGTTGTGTGGCGACGAGGTCACCAATAAGGCACATACTCAATTCCCGCGCCACCGTGTGAAAAGAAGAGAAATAATACAATTGTAGCGACACAAGCTCGTAGCCACTCGATCTTGTCCCGCGGTACGTCCATAGTACAAAAACATAGTACTTAGCAGATATAGTTCGAGGCGCACAGCCTCCGCCCGCACTATTGCGAGTAGTGCCACTATGGCCTGTGATGATACGCAAATAAATGTAGGTGAACGTGTCAAGACATGTGACGCTACTAATGACTAATCCCTTACGCGCGCGAGCGACCAGGTTGCCCATTGCGATTAGCTCGCAACCGTGTTCCTGCTTGTGGAAGTTTTTACCGCCGAAAAGAAAGGTTCTAGCCTTGATTGTGCCGAGGTTGCTAAGCCACGTTTAAAATTTGGCCATTGTAGCGGGGTTACTTGCGAGGGGGGGTAATTGTTGTTCTTCGCAGAATTCAAAATACCGCTAGATAGTATGGCCGTACGTCGCTGAGGTGGTAGGCGCCCAAGTTATTGCAAGCAAAATGAGCGTTTACGCACCGAGCACGTCATAGCCCAGAATCCAAGACATGTACATTCACATAGAGTCCGTCCACGGGCTGGTACATTCCGTAATATTAACGCCACACTTTCGTAGAGGCTTTCGTGAGGCAAGGCTTCTTGTCCGCGTAGCTCGTGGGCCTTGTCCGCTCGCGGAAGCAGTTGACGTTGCGATGGCGTCTCCTCGCTGAAGTTAGATCCATGCCGAAAGGGAATGCGGAATATATTGACAAGCCAATGAGGCTTGCCCAGCATACTCGCCCACCCCGCCGGCCCGGACGAAACAAGTCGTTGGGGGGGGGGGGGGGGGGGCAGGGGAAGGTCTCTTCCATGGTCATCTCGGTAAGTGTATGGTGCCACGTCTATCCCGTCCATCTAATGAGGGCGACCATTGTAGCGGCTTCTCACCTGTGCCGTAATTTCACGAGGAAGTTGGGCAGTAGGGGCCACGGGGGGGTGCACAACATGTTTTCGCACGACCACAAGTTGTTTGGGAAAATTGAATTGAAATTGAAATTGTTTACAACATGTGCTGGCAAACTGGACCGACTGCTGTCTCTCGGGCCACTCTACTTCACCATTCATGACTTATTAGCAAGTTGGGCCCGGGTCTCTTCGACCAGGTACACCTATCGACACACCAAGCTTCACTGTGTGTCGACGTTCCTCGGGAGTTAAAAAACTGTAAGCAACCGCAGTAATTGCCACAGTCCCCCCGCCTAAGCATTAACAGCGTAATGATTTTGTAATCAAGAAAACAGATCTAAAAATAATCCACTTGTCAAGAAGTGCAAAACTAAAATGCTGCTCGACCTTCACGATGCACGGCCCGCTCCCGCCGAACCGGGGTGCCGACCGGCCTAGGCCGGTCGGCGTTCGGGAGGGACGACGGGCCAGCCTAATCTAGCTCCCGCGTGACTTCGGTCTTGCCGAAGGTAGGAGGGGAAAGGCTGGCAAAAAACCCCTCCTCGCGCGGTCGCTCGTCGATCCCGCCGCTCCATCCCATAAACCCCGCCTCAAGGTCTTGCCGCGTCCACCGACGCGACGGTCCTCCATGTCGAGGTCCCCCGTCACCTCGAGGATAGGTGGGGGGGCAAACCGAGCCCGAGGCAGAGGGCTGATGGTGTGCACGCCGCGCCAATTCCTGCAACCCAGCCTCCGACTGCATGCGTCATCGCGTGCGACGGAGCCGGCGCGAGTGGGAAGAAATGGGCGCGAGCGTGCAAGCCATGTAGTGGATCCGAGAGGGAGTATCGACGCCGTTCAAAAACAGCCGCCCACCCCCACGATTCAAGCAAGGAGTATCGTTACTAGACGGTACCCCCGCCCAACTACAATTCGTCAACCGCGAGTTAGCGCGCTTCGTCCAAGCTGGAGCTTGGGAGCCATGTACATGCAACGACTATGTTTCCAGACTTTTCCTAGTGGCCAAGCCGGGCAACAGCCAATGGCGGCTAGTTTGCGACATCCGACCACTCAATAAGTATTGCTTGCGCAAGCGACTCAAGATGGAGACTCTACGGGGGATCAGACACCTAACCCGAAAGGAGGACTACATGTTCAACTTCGACCTACAAGACGGGCTCTACGCGCTAGGCATCAACCTTGCGGACCGCGACTACTTAACCGTAAACGTACGCGGACAACCTTACAAATTAGCGGGGCTACCTATGGGGTGGTCCCTATCCTCATGTTATTTTTGTAAGATGACGATCACTTTCGTAAACTTACTGCGCGCCCCGGACCCCGAACACTCTATCTCGCCACAAGACAGTTGCACAAAGACCTACCTCAGACGAACGCGCTGGCACGGCGCCGTGATTCTACCCTATGTCGACGACTTTCTGCTATTCGTATCGACAAACGAGGAGGCGCTCGCATTACGCCAACGCCTCTCCAAGCTGCTTGACCGTCTCGGTCTCCTCCGCCACATATCGAAGGGTTTCTGGACACCAACGCAATTCGGACACCAATTGGGAATCGACATCGACACAACGTCATGATACTTCTACGCGCCGGAGGCAAAACTCGCCAAGATCGCGCAACATGGAACCTCATCGGGCGAGCTACTTGGAAGGCAGGTTGGCTGCCCGTCAAGGGCCTTCAGTCACTCGCGGGCCGGGCACATTACCTTTTCTTAGCGTTTCCGGTGGCCATATTCTTCCTCCGAGAACTTCACTCCGTCGTCGGCGAGAAGTGGGGAGGCCTCGTCCGGTTAACCCCCACTTGCGACGCGACGCGACATGCCGTGGTGGACAGAGGTTTCAAGTCAGTCCAACGGAAAACTCATTCACAAACCCGCTGAGACCGTACCTACACACGGACAAGTCCGGTTACGGATGGGGCGCGGTATTGAGCGAGCACCTCGACGCTTGAGGATTCTGGAGCGCTGATGAGGACGAACATGCGCATATGACATGGAAAGAGATGAAGGCCGTCCGTCACACTGTCGAGTGTTTCTTAGCGCAGCTAGCCGGCCGCAACGTCCTCTTGCACGAAGATAACCATGCAGTCTCTCGCATTGAGACAGACCCGACCTCACGGTCACTTGTCATGATGGAGGAACTACGACGTCCATGGTGCTTACTCGACACGAATAGCATCAACCTCCGATCTCGCTACATTCGATCGGCAGCCAATAACTTGGCCGACAAGCTCAGTCGACACCTCGACAGCGACGACAAGAGACTAGACCCGGTACTTTTGCGGAACTCGACGCGAGGTTCGGTCGACACTCGATCGATCGCTTCGCCTCATCACTCAACAACATGCCATCGCGCTGCAACGCAAGATGGAGGGAACCAACGTGCGAAGCGGTGGACGCACTCCACCTATAAGACGTAAACTAGCGCCGGGAAAACAACAAGTGCAACCTATTAAACCATGCAAACACAGTTAGTGTGGAAGATAACGTACGCAAACATAGTTACAGTCACAGTCCCGCAAACGGAACAGTTAAGGCGACAAGCAGCCTACATGCGTGGTGTCGGGACAATAGAAGTGTGAGAGCTGTAGCCTAGCGACAGCTCTGTACCGAGTCAAACAGTTTATCGGTATGTCCGATCTAGACATGTACTAATCATATCTAGAATAGCTTACAGTAGCTATCTGCAACTAATACGTATGCGGTATTACTTACAACACTCCCCCTGCAGGTAGCTACGGGATGAAGCGTTGCATTGGGTCTTGTCCTCCAATGATCGCACTTCGGTGTCTTGCAAGTGCATGTCTTGGGAGGAGTTTGGTGAGCATGGCAGCGTCGGCAAAGCCTGTGAGTTGGAGGCTGTGGTCCAGGCCCCCCCCCAACGTCAGGCGCATGTGAATGGTGCCATGAAGGGAGCGGAGGACCTTTTGCAGAGCGCGCCAATGTGCCTCTGTGGGTGAGGCTTGGGCGGAGCCAAGGATGCGCAAGACCGGGGAGACAGCGGGGCGCGTGCAGACGGGGGCGTAGTGGGGGCTGCCCAAGAGACTGGGGTGGACATCTGGGTCAAAGTCGGGGGTTGCGTGTGTCGGTCGCCCGATGACTATGGGGTCAACGGTGGGGCGACGACGGCCACGGGGGGTGTGGTCGCCACGCTTGGCTGGGGAAGAGTGATGTCCATGGAAAAGTAGAGGAGGGCCACCCGGAAATGGAGAGCGGCCAGCCATTGGGGACGGCGGGGCGTACGAATTCGGGTGGTCACGGGAGGGGGGGACGCCGTGAAAGGGCGCCTCCGGGATGAGAGGGATGGGGTGGTGAGGGGCATATCCAACGGGGGGGTGGGGGGGGGTGGCGGGAGTTGTTCAACCGCGATGTCGTGATGGGAGGGGTCGCTGTGTAGGATAGAATCAGCCGGGGGGTATTGGGGGGGTGGTTGCAAGTGTTCACCTACGAGTTCGGGGCGCGAGGGCTCGCGGTGCGCATCGGGGCGGCGTTGTGCGACGGCGGGGTCGCCAACAAGAGCTGCAGCGGTAGCAGCAGACATGGCTGACTGTGCGTCCTGTGGGGCGTAGCCAGGCTGAGGATGCACACTGTGGCTGTCCCGAAAGTGTCCGAGGTGAGCATCGTGGCGGCGCCGAGTGACAGGGGGGTGCGGAATAGCACTCGCAGTAGCAACAGCATCCTCGGCCAACTGCGAGTCGAAGCGAGCTGTCAAGTGCGCCACTTGCGCAACAAGCAGCACGAGAGGATCCGGGGGGTGTTCGAGGGGGAGGGTGTGCACGTGGTGGCCCTCCGGACAGTGTGCGAGGTGAGCGACGTGGCGGCGCTGAGCGACATGGGGGTGCGGATTAGCACCCGCAGCAGCAACAGCACCCGTGGCCGACTGCAAGTCGAGACGAGCAGTCAAGCGCGCCACTTGTGCAAAGATCAGCGCGAGAGTATCCGGGGGGTGTTCGAGGGGGAGGGTGTGCAGGTGGTGGCCGTCCGGAAAGTGTGCGAGGTGAGCATCGTGGCGGCGCTGAGCTACAGGGGGGTGCGATATAGCACCCGCAGCAGGAGGAGCAGCAATGGCGGCCGACCGCGAGTCGAGACACGCGTCTAGGCGCGTCAGTTGCACACGTAGCAGCTCGAGAACACCCTGGGTAGTATGGACAGTGCTCTGCTGAGAGCCTGGGTCAGGGGAATCAACAGGTGCAACAAGCGGGTTTTTTTGCGCCATTTCGACAGAGGGCGAAAAAGAAAGAGCTGGATTAAAAACAGGCAGCGGTAAGAACCGCTAGCCGGACTCGTGCCTAACAGCGGTATGCAAAGAGACGGCCTGATGCCCGCCGACCCCTCGGCCTGTAGCCCCGGGGTGTCTCAGAGCACCTTTTCTGTATCCTCCACCCAGTGTGGGGCACAAGTCGAGGCCAAGGCCAGGACAGGTGGAGCGCTGCGCTGATGGCCTAGTCGATAAGCTAATATGAAAATAAAAAAGGTAAGCTACGGCTAGCGTGCAACCTGTGGATGCGTATTCACCCGACAGTGCACCCCCCCGTTCTCCAGCTTGGACCTGTGTGCACCCTGTCCACACACGACGAGTGCGTCGGTGTGGGTGGCTGGCTATCTCCGGCGGGTGGCTGACTTAAGAGGGTGGTGGCGGGTTTTTAAAATCGCAGTTTATACTGGCGATACCGCCGACTACAGGTTGAAAGTACTAGGAGTCTAAGGAAACTTGCCTTCTGCGGGAGAGCTGTCGATCGCAGCTCGCCGAACCAGGTTGTCGCGGGTGAGTGACGTGAGGCGAGGGCCCATAACCTATTAAACCATGCAAACACAGTTAGTGTGGAAGATAACGTACGCAAACGTAGTTACACTCATAGTCCCGCAAACGGAACAGTTAAGGCGACAACCAGCCTACAGGCGTGGTGTCGGGACAACAGAAGTGTGAGAGCTGTAGCCTAGCGACAGCTCTGTACCGAGTCAAACAGTTTATCGGTATGTCCGATCTAGACATGTACTAATCATATCTAGAATAGCTTACAGTAGCTATCTGCAACTAATACGTATGCGGTATTACTTACAACACAACCCCCCATGGGACCTACAATCAAACCTCGTCCAAAAACTATGACACGGCGGCGCAGCGGCTACAATCATCGCCCCCCGATGGACATGAAAAGTATGGCACCAAGCGCTTACCGAGATGGCCTCCGAAGAACCGATCGTCGTGCCCCGTCAAGACTTGTTCCAACCCGGGCGTATGTTAATCCGTGCAGTCACGATCAGTATGGAAGGTAACTAACGCATACGTAGTTACAGTCACAGTCACGCAAAAGGGACATTCACAGGGACAACAGCTGCAGCTGCAACAACAGCATCGTCGGCCGACTGCGCGTCTAGGCGGGCGTTGATGAGCGCCATTTGCTCCATAACGAGCGCGAGGGTATTAGGGGTGGTAACGACAGAGCTTTGCTGGGAGCCGAGGTCACGGGAATCAGGAGGCGAAACATGAGGAGAGTCGGCAGAGCGAGTTTTCTGCGCCATTTCGATAGAGGGAGATAAAGAAACAGCTAAAAAAACAGGCAGCGGTAAAAACCGCTAGCCGGACTTATGCCTAGCAGTGGTTTCAGAGAGACGGCCTGATGCCCGCCGACCCCTCGGCTTGATGCCCCGGGGTGTCTCAAAGCACCTTTTCTGTATCCTCCACGCAATGTGGGGCACAAGTCGGGGCCACGGCCAGGGCAGGTGGAGTGATGCGCTGGCGGCTGAGTCGCTAAATTTATAGAAACATTAAAACAAGCTAGGGCTGCCGTGCACCATGTGTATGCGTATTCACCCGATAGTGCGCCCCCCCCCCTCCCCCCCGTCTCCAGCTTGGACATGTGTGCACCTTGTCCACACACGACGAGTGCGTCGGTTTGGGTGCTGACTGTCGCCGTCGAGAAGCTGACTTAGATGGGGTGGAGGTGGGTTTTAGAGCGCAGCTTGTACTGGCGATACCGCCGACTACAAGGTGAAAGTACTATGGTTCTATCTAAACTTGCCTTCTACGGGAGAGTTGGCGATCGCAGCTCGCCGCCGTATGGTTGTCGCGCGTGAGTGACGTGAGGCAAGGGCCCATAACCTGTGAAACCGTGCACACACGATCACTGTGGAAGGTAACTAACGCATACGTAGTTAGAGTCACAGTCACGCAAAAGGGACAGTCACAGAGACAACCAACCCGAGGCGTGGTGTCGGGACAACATAAGTGTTAGAGCTGTAATTGAAATTGAAATTGAAATTGTTTACAATATGTGCCGGCAAACTAGACCGACTGCTGTCTCTCGGGCCACTCTACTTTGCCTTTCATGACTTATTAGCAAGTTGGGCCCGGGTCTCTTCGACCAGGTACACCTATCGACACACCTAGCTTCACTGCGTGTCGACGTTCCTCGGGAGTTAAAAAAACTGTAAGCAACCGCAGTAATTGCCATAGTCCCCCCCGCCTAAGCTGTAACAGCGTAATGATTTTGTAATCAAGAAAACAGATCTAAAAAATAATCCACTTGTCGAGAAATGCAAAACTAAAATGCTGCTCGACCTTCACGCTGCGTTCGGGAGGGACGCCGGGCCAGCCTAATCTAGCGCCCGCGTGACTTCGGTCTTGACCAAGATAGGAGAGGAAAGGCTGGCAAAAAACCCCTCCTCGCGTGGTCGCTCGTCGATCCCGCCGCCCAATCCCGTAAGCCCCGCCAAGGTCGCCGCCGCATCCGCCGACGCGACGGTCTTCCTTGTCGAGGTCCCCCGTCACCTCGAGGGCAGGTGGGGGGGACCGAGACACACAGACATAGAAAAAATGGGCGCTCTTGCCTCCGCACCTGAATTTCCCCCGGTTTTTTCTCTGTCTGGTACCCGGGTACTTGTTAGGTAGTCCGGCCTGCGTCTTTACCCTCCCCCCTCTGATCGCACGTCCACCTAGCAGACTTTGTTGAAACAGGGCCTCCGCGCTCACCCGCCCCCCCCCCGCAAGGGTCTCGTATATCCGGTAGTGGGTATCGAGAAGGGGGGGGGGTCATGTCACCATAGCCGGATCCGTCGGGCCGCGGGTGCACGGAGATTAATAAAAACCCCTCCGTACGGGGTTTTCCGGCGGCGCCGACCCGGAGGGTCGTCGTCGCCAGATCTTGTCGCTCCTTCCGTCGCGACTAGCCTCCTTGCCGCCCAAGCTTACTCCTCCCCCCGGGAGATGTATCATGTCGGCGTGGCGGCTCGCTAGTGAGCTCCCTACCCTGGTGCTGCTCCCCAACTAGCTCGACGCCGGGTACGGACATTAGTTTAATTTTCAAAAGGCCCTCCGTACATGGCTTTCCGGCGGCGGCTGATCCTAAGGATCGCCGCCGCCTCACATAGCCGCTCCTCCGCCTGCGACCGGCCACCGACCTGTGCCATGTCTTGCCTCACCCCCTGGGAAGTGTCGACTAGCACGGGGCTGGTCGGCGTCTAGCGAGCGCCCTTTCCTGGCGTTGCTTCCCGGCTCGCCACCACAAGCTCCAACACCCGCCTCCCACCGCTGATCCGGCCGTACCCTCCTCGCCATCAAACGCTCCTGAAGTACATGTCCCACCCCCTCGAGGTAGGATTGTTCTAAGTAGTATTTGTATGCGAAAAACATATCGGATGGGCCGAGCGGGAGATCTTGGCGCCGGTATCGCACATGAATTATTTTTTCAAAAGCCCTATGTACATGGCTTTCCCGACAACTGCTGATCCCACGGATCGAGCTGTCGGCCCTCTTAGCCCCCTACCGTGCCAGGCTTGGCACGGCTACGGGGTTTCCAGCGCCCACCACGGGGAGGTGAGGGGATGCTGGCGGGCTTGCGAGCGCACCCCCCTCCGGGGCCGCCGCCGCTGCGCCGCCGGCGGGCGCCTTAGAGATATAGCCTAGCGACAACTATGTACCGAATCAAACATGTCATCGGTATGTCCGATCTATACATGTACTAATCATATCTAACATAGCTTACAGTCGCTATCTACAAATTATAACTAAATGTATTACTTACAGCAGCGTCGGGCGCTACGCGGTACAACAAGCAATCCTCACTAGGCAATCACTGTATTCCGGGTTCCTTCCCGGCGTGGCTCTACCTAAGACGTTGAGCGGTGGGTGCTACGCTAGCATTTTGTACGGGACTTCACAGCGAGCCAAGAATCCCAAACCAACAGTTCGGCCGTCAAGCAAAGCCCAAGTACAAAGCGAATGTCACAGCCAACACCAACCCGTGGATCGAGACGAGGAAACCATACACGACCAGAGTTGTCGGCTCGGACGTACTCGGCGCGAAGACCCTAGCCCTACTCTCCGCAACATGGGCACGCAACACAGCAACAACGTTCGGCGCTACTATCCGCCGGTACTTCGACTTCCGTAGAGAACACCGACTCGCACCACTCGCTCATACACCGGCACACATGGCACGTTACGTCGTGTGGCTATGGGAACTCGGCACCATCAAGGGACTGAGTCTACAACCTTACGTGTCGGCAATCAACGGCTTCTTCAAGGACTACGGGCTCGAAGCAATCAATTGCCCTCGGCGACCTAGTCGGTAAGGTGAGAAAAGGACTTGCCGCCTCACATGTCGCGATTGAAGACACGCCACTACGTGTGCACATGCCAGCCTCCATCGTAGTCCAAGCCCTACGCATGGCCCCAGCCCTACGCCTCCAACTCACGGATTCTACTACGCGTGGGGAGCTCTGAGCAAGCCCAGCATGAGACCAAGTACGACTACTACGGGCATGTGCTATTGTGGTAATACTCTACTTTTCTAGTCGCGGGGGCTTTGGCATAGACTGCTTAACCGAGGACCTCGAAGCCTCCGAGGAAGACGGAATTCGCTTATACCGCCGTACAAGAAAAGGACAACGCGGAGTGTCGGTTGAGTGCAAACTACTATGTCACCTTTCGCCCACGGATCACACCGAGGTGATTCAAATGTTACCGTTCTGAGATTGTATTCGACGCACTTTCTCGGGAGAAAAATACCCGATAGCGCGTTGGGCGATCGACGCGTCGGAAAAACACGAGAAATGGACAGCTTACACACTCATGGGATGGCTCCACGAGGTCACATCGGCGATGCGGGAGCGCCCCCTAGAAGGTTTCAGCTAGACCTCGCACTCCTTATGCAAGGGAGCAACGACAACCGTCTACAACGTCGGCTTGACGCTGCAAAAGATAAAAGACTTCGGCGGATGGTCAATAGAGTCAAGCGTCGTCCTTGACTACATCGACCCGACCCGAACAATCATAGTGGTTCTTCTTCGGCTGGCTAACACTGTGGGGTGGACAACCGACGACGATCAGCCCGCCCAATGGCGACAACATGGCAAACTTAGCCCCCCCCTGCTTTGTAATTGGTCATATTGAGATTATAGAGGTTTGAATTT
Source organism: Tetraselmis chui (assembly GCA_026401115.1). Classification (NCBI taxonomy): domain Eukaryota; kingdom Viridiplantae; phylum Chlorophyta; class Chlorodendrophyceae; order Chlorodendrales; family Chlorodendraceae; genus Tetraselmis; species Tetraselmis chui. Next base: position 87,708 of record JAPMLY010000312.1, read on the forward strand.
CACGAGGGGCGAGAGTAGTCGGGCGTTGCCACGACGTTACAAATTCTAACTGTTAGATTACGCATTTCACAATGGTAAAAACACAGACATGCGTTACACCTATATGACGCGCTGACACACATAGGTCGTCCATCTTATGCATTTGCGCGAGCACAGCTCACGCAACCCTCCCTCCCGATTACCTCAATTAGCGTACCTACCGGGCCCAGGGCCCCTTGCGAGCAAAAACCTGTAAAAGATAAACACTTTTGGCAAAAGGAGCCTCGTCCCCCTGCGCTTTGTAAACGACTCGTTACGTTACAGGCATAAGTTGCACGGATCGTATTCCAAAAACCTAGCGAGCAGTACCCGTACGCTTGCGTGTACGAGCAGGCGGTTACTCGGTGTAGTCCAGTACGGGTTGGTACGAGCAAGTATAAATTTCACGAGCATCGTCGTGATATATCCGTATGCTGTTCGTATCATGTGCTGTGCCGAGCCTTCTAGCCTGTCACAGTCAGCTCGGCAGACTACGGCACTCTCGCGACGTTCAAGAAAATTGATTGAGATAGCGACCACCTGCTGTACCGGAACCGTATGTTACATACTACAGGCACAATATAGTACATACGTACAGTAGACCCTCGCTAGCGAAGCAAGACACGCAAATAATATCAATGACAGGACCCGCGACGAGCGACAGGTCCCGCGCGCGTGATCATCCAAGAGGTACAGGTAGTGTATCGCTGGCTACCTGTAACCCTCTTGCGGTTTTGCCGAGACAGATTCAATCCGAATTTGCCTTATAAATATGACGACATAATTCCGAACTTAGCTGTTCGGTTTTGTACGGACATTATGCCATCTTGGTTTTGTGCGCGGCCCCGACTCCCCGAGTGCCTGGGGTCTTATAATCGTTGCAGCACATGCCTGTCAGCAAACAACGTTCAAAACCACTGGTGGTAATAGATAGCTACCTCGCGGACGTCCAAATCAGCGTTTCCTACCTATCTTTGCCTGCGTGTGGCAGTTTATTTGCCTCCTCACCATGCAGATTTTCGTGAAGACCCTGACCGGGAAGACTATCACCCTTGAGGTGGAGTCTTCGGACACTATCGATAACGTGAAGGCCAAGATCCAGGACAAGGAGGGCATCCCTCCGGACCAGCAGCGCCTGATTTTCGCGGGCAAGCAGCTCGAGGACGGCCGGACACTGGCGGACTACAATATCCAGAAGGAGTCCACGCTGCACCTGGTGCTGCGCCTGCGCGGAGGTATGCAGATATTCGTGAAGACTCTGACCGGGAAGACAATTACCCTCGAGGTTGAGTCCTCCGATACTATCGATAACGTGAAGGCCAAGATCCAGGACAAGGAGGGCATCCCTCCCGACCAGCAGCGCCTTATTTTCGCGGGCAAGCAGCTCGAGGACGGCCGGACACTGGCGGACTACAATATCCAGAAGGAGTCCACGCTGCACCTGGTGCTGCGCCTCCGCGGAGGTATGCAGATTTTCGTGAAGACCCTCACCGGGAAGACAATTACCCTCGAGGTGGAGTCTTCGGACACTATCGATAACGTGAAGGCCAAGATCCAGGACAAGGAGGGCATCCCTCCCGACCAGCAGCGCCTTATTTTCGCGGGCAAGCAGCTCGAGGACGGCCGGACACTGGCGGACTACAATATCCAGAAGGAGTCCACGCTGCACCTGGTGCTGCGTCTGCGCGGAGGTATGCAGATATTCGTGAAGACCCTCACCGGGAAGACAATTACCCTCGAGGTGGAGTCTTCGGACACTATCGATAACGTGAAGGCCAAGATCCAGGACAAGGAGGGCATCCCTCCCGACCAGCAGCGCCTTATTTTCGCGGGCAAGCAGCTCGAGGACGGCCGGACACTGGCGGACTACAATATCCAGAAGGAGTCCACGCTGCACCTGGTGCTGCGTCTGCGCGGAGGTATGCAGATATTCGTGAAGACCCTCACCGGGAAGACAATTACCCTCGAGGTGGAGTCTTCGGACACTATCGACAACGTGAAGGCCAAGATCCAGGACAAGGAGGGCATCCCTCCCGACCAGCAGCGCCTTATTTTCGCGGGCAAGCAGCTCGAGGACGGCCGGACACTGGCGGACTACAATATCCAGAAGGAGTCCACGCTGCACCTGGTGCTGCGTCTGCGCGGAGGTATGCAGATATTCGTGAAGACCCTCACCGGGAAGACAATTACCCTCGAGGTGGAGTCTTCGGACACTATCGATAACGTGAAGGCCAAGATCCAGGACAAGGAGGGCATCCCTCCCGACCAGCAGCGCCTTATTTTCGCGGGCAAGCAGCTCGAGGACGGCCGGACACTGGCGGACTACAATATCCAGAAGGAGTCCACGCTGCACCTGGTGCTGCGTCTCCGCGGAGGTATGCAGATATTCGTGAAGACCCTCACCGGGAAGACTATCACCCTCGAGGTGGAGTCTTCGGACACTATCGACAACGTGAAGGCCAAAATCCAGGACAAGGAGGGCATCCCTCCCGACCAGCAGCGCCTTATTTTCGCGGGCAAGCAGCTCGAGGACGGCCGGACACTGGCGGACTACAATATCCAGAAGGAGTCCACGTTGCACCTGGTGCTGCGTCTGCGCGGAGGTATGCAGATATTCGTGAAGACTCTGACCGGGAAGACTATCACCCTCGAGGTGGAGTCTTCGGACACTATCGATAACGTGAAGGCCAAGATCCAGGACAAGGAGGGCATCCCTCCCGACCAGCAGCGCCTTATTTTCGCGGGCAAGCAGCTCGAGGACGGCCGGACACTGGCGGACTACAATATCCAGAAGGAGTCCACGCTGCACCTGGTGCTGCGTCTGCGCGGAGGTATGCAGATATTCGTGAAGACCCTCACCGGGAAGACTATCACCCTCGAGGTGGAGTCTTCGGACACTATCGATAACGTGAAGGCCAAGATCCAGGACAAGGAGGGCATCCCTCCCGACCAGCAGCGCCTTATTTTCGCGGGCAAGCAGCTCGAGGACGGCCGGACACTGGCGGACTACAATATCCAGAAGGAGTCCACGCTGCACCTGGTGCTGCGTCTGCGCGGAGGAAACTAAGTTGCGGCTGGTCTCTCAATACTGTCGAAGGGATTAGGCAATGAGCGACAGATTTGGCTGAATTCATTAATGTAAAGAATGAAAGTTGTCAAATCATTATTCTCCGTGTGTAATGAATCAAAAGTTCAATTACTTGCACGGCTATCAATGATATAGCTCAAAATAATGATAACCCATAGCTGGCGCTTTTGAGATAGCGCACACCATCCATTACGTTAGTGTGGGAGTGTGGTTGACTATTCCCTCTCCTTAGGCACCTCCCCATGCTTAGCGAGGTAAACGGCTTGATATGCATTCAGCATTCCAGCGGAGCGTACAAAGGGAGCCAGCGGTGGGGCATAGGTGGTCGACTCCATGATTACTGCCTTGATCCACAGGGAGCGTTGCAAGGGTGGCATGTCATCCGTGATGTTGCCATTTGCCCGTCCTATGGCCGCAACAAGGACAGCAGTTCCGGAGACGTGGGGAACCTGCAATGAGAAGAAACCTCAGCCCAAAGGTGAGAAAACAGCCTCGCCGTGTGAATGAGAACATGGCATTGTTACACGGGAGGAGGGAGGAAGAGGTCTCACAGCTTGAGAGGTGCCGCTCTCTCTCTGGTATCCTCCTTTGAACATTGGGATGGAGGACAGGATGTTCACCCCCGGTGCGGCAATGTCCACACTGAAGACGCCATAGTTGCTGAAGCCGGAGCGGCACATGGACTGGTCTGCTGCCGCGACGGTGATCATGTTGGGCAGGCGGAAGCTGGCGGGGTAGTTGTGGACGCGGCCGTAATCGAGGTCGCTGCCGGTGTTACCAGCGGAGCAGGTCAGCAGCTGGCCACCCTCCACTGTCGTGTTGAATGCAGCCTGGGCAGGTAGGATGCATGGCAGGCACAACCACTCAGCTGATACTGCGCAGCACCTGCAAATGAGCTAAAGGAGGAAGGTACCGTTGCACTGTTGTGGGCGATGAAGTGTGAGGAGGCTGGCCGACCTCCAGGGCCTGGCTCCTGATTTGGGATCCCCAAGAGTTGGAGATGACATCGACATTGTGCGCGACTGCGTAGAGGACGGCAAAGACGGCTCGGGAAAGATAGCCCACCCCCGTCTCATCCATAAATTTTAGTGACATGACCTGCAACGAGGAGAGGCGCGGTAAATTCAGAATCAGCAGAATTATGAGTCAATGGAGAATGGAGGGCAGCCTGGAAGCTTGAATGGATGGGTGGGCTACGAAGGTCCGTGCCTCTTTTCGAGTCTCCATGTAAACAGTTACACTTCGTAACTTGCTGTGAACATGAGTGAACGCACTCGCTGTGTGTCAGCACTCACTGTTTCGATAGTAATTTAAGCTTTGTGCTTTTATATCAGTGAAATTGTTATCGAAGTGTCCAATCACAGACCCCCCCTCCCCCCCCAGACACATAGGCAGTCACACAATCACAAACACACTCACACACATAAACACTTTCACACACATACACACACTCAAATGCACACGTGCGCAAACACACACACACACACACACACACACACACACACACACACACACACACACACACACACACATACCCCCACACACAGAAGAGACTGAAGTACCCGCACGATGACACACATCCACACATATTCACAGACACGCAAGCCTGTGCGGGTTTATGCTTGTACAATATTAATTTCCTGATAATTTTTTACGGCTGTAGCTCGGTGGTGAGTAGGAGAGGGAGCGATTCAAGCGGAAAAGGAAGCATCGCCCCCTGCTCTTCGCCACGGAATTGTATGGCAAGCGCAACGCTAAGAGCGATCTCCATCATGCCCTCAGAATTTCGGACAATTGCTTTTTGCTGGCTTCTAAATTATTTTAGTCAGAGAGTAAACCAATACGCTCGATTGCTTACTCACATTAAGCACGTGGCAAAGTATTCGCTCTGTGTCACCATTGTGCTTAAAAGATGATTTTTGGAGCCTTTTTTCTTAAGAATATTGAAATTGTTTAAGTTTCCAATCCACACAGACATCCACACATAGACACAACGCACACACACACACACACACACACACACACACACACACACAACCATGCACACACACACATATGCAAAAACAAACACCCCCCCCCACGTACAGACACCTAAACACATGCATCTACACACCCACAAACACACATGCACACACATGCAAAAACAAACACACACACACCCCACATACACACACGTAAACACATGCATACACACACCCACACACATAAGCATGCACATATGCAAACACACACACACACACACTCACAAACATATGCCCACACACACACACACCCAAACACACGCGCGCGCAAGCGCGCGCACGGGTTTACGCTTCACGAAAAAAAATTCAGATTGATTAATTGTAGCTCGGTTCTAGCTCGGTGTTATGTGGAAGCGAAAGAAATTCGAAGCGCAAGGGGAGCATCGCCCTCTGCTCTTTGCCGCGTGATTGTACTGCAAACGCGAGATGAGGAGCAATCTCCGTATTGCACTGGAATGTTCCGCCGACTTTATTCCGCTTGCGATTTGTTTTGCATCGGAATATTAACAGATGCGTTCATCACTTGATCCAAGTATGTTTGGATGTAGCCGTTGTGTGTCACCATAGTAATGCTCATAACATGGTAATTTGAGCCTTTTCCCTTAAAATGAGCGAAATTCTGTCGAAGTTCCCATTCACAACACCCCCCACCCATACAGACATCCCCAGAAACACACACACACACACACACACATGCACAAACTCACTCACACGCGCGCGTGACGCGCACGCTTTTCGTTTTCCGATTGTATTATCACGGTTGAGCAAGGTGCTGAGTGGAGGAGTGAGCAAATCAATCAAGGGCGCACCTCTCTACTCTTTGCCACGGGGTTATGAGAGGGAGGGGGCACTGCTTCAATCGGGAAGGGAAGCACCGCCCTCTGCTCTTCGCTACGGAACTGTACGGTAAACGTCACGCAAAGAGCGATCTCCGGAATATTATGAAATGTCCCATCGTTTGAATTTCGATTGCTCGAATGAGAAACCCCCCTTCCCCATCTGCCTCCCACTCCCGAACTGCTTTCACAATGATTTTTGAAAACTAGCATCAACGCACCTTTGCCCCAGGCGCGATGCCGGAGATACCTGCTCTGTTGTTTCCAGCCCCGGCAATGATACCCGCCACGTGTGTTCCATGTTCGAAGTCGTCGAACACGGTACCCTACAGCAACACCGTCCGCCACCCAAAAGGGATGACGAGTGAGAACCATAAAACACGACAGACGGATTGGGTCCCCGACGGAAAATCCACCAGCGTAGAGCTAGAAAGCAGCCTCGTGAGGAGCACTACCTTGTCGTTCACAAAGTCGTAGCCGTGAATGTCGTCAACGAAGCCGTTCTCATCGTCGTCTACACCCTCGATCCCGAACGCCTCCGCTTCGTTCACCCAAAGGTTGGCCTTCAGGTCGGGATGGTTGGTGTCGATACCCGTATCTATCACCGCTACGACAATCCCTTCCCCGGTAGTGTGACACCAGGCGCGATCCGCCTGTATGGCCACTGCTCCCCACTGGTACGGCCACAGCTCGTCGTTGGGTACTCGTCGACAATTGGATGACTCCCCGCCATCCCCGCTCTCGCTGAGGCTCCGCCCAGAATCCACACATATCTCGTGGTCCAGCTCCACGAACTCGAACAGACCCTGCAAAACCCGTTTAGCGGCCACGTGAATAAACTTTTCGTGAAAACAAACTACATGACGGGGACAAATATGTCTTCAATATATTGTTTTGCTGCACTTAATGCACTTGCCTGGTTTCGAAGCTCTCTCGCCTTTCGTGCCGCTGTCCCGCCGTCGACGATCGCCAGGAGTCCGATGCCCGTTCCACCGTCCCTGCGCAAATATTGCGTGCCCCGTGGTACTACCCAGCCTAAATCCTCCCGGATTTTTACAATAACTTGCGAGCTGTGGTGCTCGACTGCTGCTGAGGCAGGGTGCCCGCCAGGGGCAGCAGCGAGGAACGTCGCCAGCACTGCCAAACAGAAACGGAACCGGGGTTCCAGTACTTGCGGTAGGCAGCCCGTGTGGACAGCTCGTCTACATCGTGCAGTCGTGGAGCAACAAACTTCGTGATGGCACATCGCTAACACAACAAAGCTGAATGGGTAAAGACGTCGCGTATGGGGTAAGCTGTCGGTCTCGCAGCGACGTTTACTCGGATTGTAGGGGCTTGACAGGCAGCAACTCCCACTGTGTAGGCGACTTCGTGGAAGCACCTCACGCCGGCGCCCCACTCGCCCCACTCACTATACTCGGCTTTTAGTTTCAACACTGGGTGCGTATCCTCCTCGTCATGGCCGCGTAACAGGCAGCACCTGCGAGCAGGAGTGTTTGCTGCCGCTTCCGGTATCTATTCTCGCCGGCAGACAAACACATGGCGACTACCTGTCCCTGTATGGTTACCGTCGAACAATTTTCGACCGCCGATAGCGTCGGACTCAGGGCGAAACCCTCGTGTTTTGCGAATGTCTGCCTTCCAATATTTAGGAAAATATATATAACGAGTGGTCCTCAGTTCTTTGTATCTGCTACTGTCGTTCTTTGTTTTTTTACAGTCATTAAGATAACCCGACTATGTCTCTCATGATGTATTTTTGTAATCATTAAGATAACCCTTGGAGGCCCATTGTCGTGATTCTTTTTTTTTACACACGCACTCACACAGACACATACATACAAGCACAGACACGGACACAGACATACAGACACACACATACAGACACAGACATACAGACACACACACACACAGACACACACACACACACACACACACACACACACACACACACACACACACACACACACACACACACACACACACACACACACACATACACACAAACAATTTTTCTTTCTCATTGTGTATTTTTTATGATGATGGACACGTCCTGTGTGTCTCACTATGTATTTTTGTAATCACATAAACAATGCTCCTTTACCCATCGTAGCGATGCGCAGTAGTTTAAGACGTATCCTAATCCCAATCCCAATAAGTGCGCTACACCCCAAGTCGATTTTTTTTTCAAATTGAAAGTATCGCATTTGTAGTATCGACATCCAATCGAGCTGATGATAAGGGGAGACACCGACAAACAGACAGACAGACACACAGATTTTGGCACAGAAATATGGTAGGATGGGATGCTTCATCCTAAAACTTAAAGTATTCTTAATTTGATTTATTAGGATATTTTTCAGCAATTCTTCTTTATTATGCCTGGTATTTTTTTTTATGTTCTCAGATTGATTTGAATCTAGAGGTTTGCATATCCAATATCATGTGTACGGGACAGTAACTCTAGCGGTTACTGTTACCGTTAATATCGGCGCGGCTCACCTGCAGGGCAACCACCTTGCCCAAACAGTTAGACGCAGCCAACGACCAACGACTTCCCCAACGGTCAGCTCTAGCTAGCCCGTGCCTTATAAGCCGTAGCTAGCCACGAGCCTAGGCACTCTCTGCTTTCGCGCTCAGCCAATCTAGGCTTCGCGCGAATGCAGTCTCGACTCTAGTAGTCGAGCAGGGTGTCAGTTTTACCTTTTCGTCCCATGCGCACTCGAGCGTCACGCGACACTTCCCCTCGTTCAGCTACGCAGTTCCCCACTATGCAGCCTGAGCAGTCTACATCCGCCGCAGCGGCCGACCCTCACGCTACCTCACTCGAACAACGCACAGCCGAACAGATTCGTACGGCGGTTTTGGAATCGGAACAACGCATTACTGAGCAGTTTTTGGCGGCTAACGCTGCCTTACTCGCTCAGCTTCGACAGCCGACAGCCACACCCGCTACTACTTATCAACAGCAGTCCATTCCCACCGACGCGACCACAGCGACGGAGGGTGGTAAGGAGGCCCCCGAGCCACCTATCGACCTGCTCGACGACGAACCCGACCCCTCCGCGGCCGAGTTTGTCGACTTCACCTACTACGGCGAAGTCATCCCGGCCGGCCTCGAACGTCCCCCCCGCGACGTCGAGGAGCCACGTCTGTGGACTCTCACGGACGACACCGCCCGTGCCCTAAGCGACAAACGCACCCAAGCCGCATACGACGAGTACCTACACATCGGGTGCTATGCCTTCTTCGACAGTTGCGCCAACGCGGCAATTGGCGAGGCTTTGGACACGTTGTCGCACGGCCCACCTCTACCTACGGAGCAGGCGGCAGCGATTGCCCTCATCCGAGCGGGCCATCGCACCCACACAGCGACGGAGGAGGCCGCCCGTACTCGATTGGGCTTCCTCCGCCTCACCAAGGGCGGACAAACGAGCACGGATGCGGACCGCGTGTTCGCCGAATTGGCACACGAACGCTTCTGCCGACCGCGTCCTACCGCGGTCTCCGGCACATTGGACGCGCTACGCCAAGCTTTCGTCGACCGCACGCTTGAAGTCAGCCTACACGCTGCCAGCAAGGCCGCCGCCGGCGCCGCTTTCGCGAAGGTCACACCGGACAAGCCCAACGGCCCCGACGCTCGGAGCCGCAAAGCCGCCGCCGACAAACGCAAGGCCGCCGCAGCAGCAGCAGCCGCGGCACGAGCAACCCTCCCACCCAAGCCGACCGACTCGGCTAAAACCCCAAGCAAGAAATGATGGTGTGGCCCGCCGCGCCGATTCCTGCTCCCCGACATCTTCCTTCATGCGCCACCGCGTACGTCGAAAATGGCGGGAGTGGGAGCGCATCGGCGCGAGCGGCCAAGTCCTAAGTTGGATCCGCCACGGCGTACGTGTGAAGTTCAAGCACGGCCTACGTCCCAAGCCGTTCAACCATGGCATCTCCATGCTAGACGCCACACCCGACCAACTCGAGTTTCTCAACTCGGAACTACCACGCTTCGAGGCTTGCGGCGCGTGGGAGCGCTCTACGAACCCACGCTACGTCTCCCGGATGTTCTTAGTTCCAAAACCCGGATGCAATCAATGGCGCTTGATTATCGACCTTCGCGAACTCAACCGCTACTGCTCGACGTTCAACATGACTTGCGAGACCCTCAAGCACCTCCGCCATCTATCTCGACCGGGGGACTACTTCGTCTCACTCGACCTCGCCGATGGGTACTACACCCTTGGCATCCGGGAGGAAGACCGGGATTACTTCACGGTCAACTACCGCGGCACCTTATGGCGCCTCGCGTGCCTCCCCATGGGGTGGTCGGGCTCCGCCTACTACTTTTGCAAACTCACGCAAGTGTTTACGAACCACCTACGCCGCCCACCACCTCCCACGCCCGCAGCTACACCGGCCGGCCCACGCCGCCCGTCCAAGCGCTTCCTCCGAAACGCGCGATGGCGAGGAACTCGACTACTACCCTACATGGACGACTTCCTCTTCTTGGCGGACACTTACGACGAGGCACTCTTACTTCGGCAGCGCGTCCAAGCCCTGCTCGACAGCCTCGGCCTACAGCGCAACCCCAAGAAAGGTGTATGGACGCCAACGCAAGTCGGCGACCACTTGGGCCTCACGGTGGATTTACACCGCGGCGAGTTTCGCGCCCCACTCGCAAAACTGCACCACCTCGCACAACACGCTTCGTCCTTGCTCGGACGGGCAGCGTCCAACGCACGATGGCTACCCACACGCCAACTCGCAGCCTTCGCGGGAAAAGCGCAATTTCTCTACCTCGCCATCGCGCCCGCCCGATTCTTTTTGCGCGAGCTCCACAACGTTTTGGCTACCCGTACCGGTTGGGGGGGACGCGTGCGCCTCACCCATCAACTCCGGCGCGACCTCGAGTGGTGGCGCACGGTACCCTCCCAACACAACGGCCGGTCGATCTACAAGCCCATCGAGACCGCCTATTTGCACGCGGACTCGAGCGACTACGGATGGGGGGCCGTCCTCAACGAGGACGCCAATTACCAAGCCCGCGGGTTTTGGAGCGCCACCGACCGCCTCCAACACATTACGTGGAAGGAGCTTCGGGCCGTCCGGCACGCGGTCGAAACCTTTCTCCCGCAACTCCGAGGACGACAAGTCCTCCTCCACGAGGACAACACTGCCGTGGTCGCCGTCCTAACCAAGCTAACTTCCCGGTCTCCCGTCATGATGACCGAGCTACGGCGTTTGTGGTTCCTACTCGACACCAACGACATCCACATCCGCCCACGCTACATCCGGTCGGCCGCCAACGTCTGGGCCGACACGCTCAGCCGCGAACTGGACTCCGAAGACTGGCAGCTAAACCCTCAACTCTTCAACCACCTCCAGCGTCGGTGGGGCCCGCATACAATCGACCGGTTCGCGTCTATGCTCAACACGCAGCTACCACGCTTCAACGCCCGCTGGCGCGACCCCTTGTGCGAGGACATCGACTGCCTACACCTCCCCGACTCGGCGTGGAGACGCGAGAACAACTACTGCAACCCCCCTTGGTCGGCCCTACCCGCACTCGCCGCGAAACTCGAACAAGCTCAAGCCGAGGCAACAGTCATCGCCCCCTACTGGCGAAACAAAACATGGTACCACGCGTTCGCCCGCCTGGCCACCGAGACCGTGCACTTCCCAGCGTCCCGCGACCTGTTCTTCCCCGGCAGGCTAGGCAGGCAAGAAGGGGTCGGACCTCCCGCTTGGAGCATCGTGGCCTTTCGGCTAGCACCCCCGCTTGGCTCTACACCCGACGCGGTGCGATTGGCCGAGCGATACGCCCGGACCGATTAAATGCGCCTGTACAGGACGTCCGCCCTCTGCGTACAGGACCCCCGCGCTACGAATTACGCCTCGAAGCAGCACAGTCGCCCTGGTCCTCCGAATTGGCTGAAACTTTTCAAGACCTCCTAGGATCAGATAAGCTCGGGGTTACAGCGGTTGCCCTACTCAGCAACTCGCTAGCGCCCTCGACGTACCTGAGCTACCAGAGCGCAATTCGACAGTTTTTTATTTTTTGTGCAGAGGAAAATATCGCCCCGCTACAGGCCACGCCGGCCACAATGGTCCGCTACACGGCCTGGCTAGCCCGCTTGGGAACGGTCGCTGCCAGCTCGCTGCAGCCTTACTTCAGCGCAATTAACAAGTACTTCCGCGACCACCGGCGCCAACCTATCGCCGTGGGCGAACTCCTAGCGGACGCCCGCCGTGGACTCGCCATGCTACAGCGCCGCCTGGTACCTACCACCGCTCGCCTCCCGCTACCCGCACAAGTCGCCCTAGACATCCTGCACTACGCCCACACCCTCCACGACACTTTCGCGTGGACCCCTGCTGCCTTCCCCCAGATGCAACGCTTCAGGGCCTGTTTAGCGGTGTGTGTCAATTACACGTTTTTCTGCCGCGCCGAGACCGGCGCCCGCTGCCAGACCGGCGACCTCGTGGTCGACAAGCCTTCGCAGCAAATCTGCCTCTACGTGCGGAAGTCTAAGGGGGACCAACGCCGCGACGCCAGCGATAAACTGGTCATCGCTATCCCTGTAGCCGCTAACCCCGTCCTGGCGAACCTGATAGACTACTACACGGAACAACGCGCTATTTTTTGCACTAAGTTCTACAACCAGCCACCCCCGCTCGCCTTCTGGAGTTTCTCACCTTCAGAGCCCTCCGCCGATTGGGGTGCCGCGTCCACCATCTCCACCTGGCTCTCCCTCGCCCTTCTCTCAGTCACCTCGGCCGCGCCCGCCGGCTTTAAATGGACGTCGCACAGCCTACGGAAAGGCGCGGCGTCCGCTGCCAGCTGCATCGGCGCACCCCTCCCCGTAATCAAATTTATGGGTGGCTGGGCCAAGAACAGCTCCGTGACCGAAGGAAAATATATTGACCCCACCATGACCCCAACACCTGCTGCTTGGCGGTTCTTCGGCTGGCTCACTCCGTCCCCCCCGCAACACTAATTCTGGCTGTGCAAGCCTTTGGCTTTAGGTTACTGGCAAAACGTGCCCTAGGGTAAATGGTCAGATTGATTTGAATCTAGAGGTTTGCATATCCAATATCATGTGTACGGGACAGTAACTCTAGCGGTTACTGTTACCGTTAATATCGGCGCGGCTCACCTGCAGGGCAACCACCTTGCCCAAACAGTTAGACGCAGCCAACGACCAACGACTTCCCCAACGGTCAGCTCTAGCTAGCCCGTGCCTTATAAGCCGTAGCTAGCCACGAGCCTAGGCACTCTCTGCTTTCGCGCTCAGCCAATCTAGGCTTCGCGCGAACCCACCCACCCATCTCTTTTGGCCAAATTGTAAGCAAGCTGACATCTTTGGCAAAACGTGCCCTAGGGTAAATAATATAACGAATATACACTCTTCCCATAAAGTCCGTTACTAGTGAAATAGGGCCTTTCGCGCAGGGCGGGTGCTTATCATGAAGGGTTTCTAGGGTTCAACTGTACTTAAGCTCGTTGAAAAGGCGGACCGAAACTTGTGCCGTTACGAGTGCAATATGGCCTTTCGCGCAGGGCGGGTGTTTATGATGAAGGGTTTCTAGGGTTCAACTGTATACTTTAGCTCGTTTAAATAAAGGCGGACCGAGACTTGTGTTGACGGTGAAGGGGGAAGCGGGGCACAAATGGGGCCCGTCACGGCTACGGCTACGGCTACGGCTACGGCTACGGCTACGGCTACGCATTATTAGGGTTTGCGGCCCAACCCCGATTTCGGGGCATACCCTAATTCGGGCGCCGCGGAATTCGGATTTTCCACACTTTGGCTCGTGAGAACTCCCGAAATCGTCGACATAACATGCGGTTTTTATGATCTAAGCATGCTGTCCGCCAACATGGGAGCACGTGGATGTGATGACATGTGCCGTTAAGATGCTTGACGTGAGTGGGATTGGGGTCGGAAGCCCACCGCTTGGGAGGCTTAAAAAAGCCTAACTTTGCCGTACGGTGTCCGAATCAAGCAAACTAAGTTGCAAATGGAAGCCATTCCTCCAAGGAAATATAAGTTTTCAACTTAATGTACGTCTACCGGCCGTTTCGCGACAAATCCGCCGTCCGATGTCATCCAAGCCCTCGTACATCCAAGTTTTTAGGGTTTCAAAATTTGCCACATTCGCGCGGGGCTAGCAATCCCTGCACAAGTGGTACCCGCACACCCGCTCCGCCAATATCTTCAATAACAATCGGCGCTCTATATTTCTTCTATTGACGGCGTTGCCCATTTAATGCCCCATGATGGCATGGTGCCGTGCCATTTGCCGTAGGCCAAATAAAGGCCCGTGCCATGGTACTTTAAAAGCTCACCGCCATTTTACACGCCTGGAGATGCGCAAGCTTGACATGCCAGCGATCCTCGCGCTACGGTGCTTACACTCTAAGTCAACTGCCCCTCAAGCCCAATAGGACCCTAGCCCGTGCTCCTTGGTTGTATTTCCGGGCACGTGGCAAGAAAACCAACTAATGCAAACGACATGCCATTCTTAGTGTCTCCGCTTTGTAGACGGCCGGGCGCAACACACTCGGCGGATATTCGTACAATTGTGCAAACATGCTGAGAACCCAATATGTTGAATAGTCTCCCGGCTTCTCGCGACACTATGTGTACCGAGCCACGCATAGAGGCGTGCATAACATGCATATGCACGAATTTCGGCCTGCAAAAGATGGGCCGCAAATCCAACGTGTGTGCCCACAATAATTGGGGCTTGCCGATAAAGGTGCTCACGTCGGTGAACAACGCGCCGTGGTGTGTTGGTCGAAAATCATTACTCTACCCCCCAATCGAGTTGCATAGCCATCGCGGCAGTTCGTGGCGGGTAAATAAATGCGTGCCGCTAGTAACGGACTTTATTATGGAAAGAGTGTATAATAGCGGAATATAGAGGTACATGCTGAATATACAAGAAAGACCATACATAAATATCGCTCTTAGGTACCCACATACCAACACAGGCTACGTACCCCCCGCAAACCCCGCCTATTGTTTTTTTTTAGAGCGCGAGTGCGCGACATGCCACCCCGGTTGGCTGCCACACACGGCGGCCCAACCGGGACAACATGATCGGCGAACTCCACCGCGACTACCAGTCCTTTAGACTGGTCGCCCGACTGTGGCGCCGGGTCGTGCCCTATATGTGCCCCACGTCCCATGTGGCCTTCCCACATCATCACCCAATGCTCAAGCGTCTTCCCTTGCCTTGCAACCTGCCGGCAGAGATCCGTCTCGGTTTTTACCCCCTTCTCCCCAAGGGAGCCCCCCTAATAACCCGTTGAGGTGCGTCGGTTCCTCCGCGTCGTTCCCGACCCTTAAGGCGTTGTGCACTCATTTAACTCCATCGAGTCTACGTACGCTTTTGCCCCCAACAACTATCCAATAGTGGATACCGATCGCCACCTTCTCGCGCCTTGTATTTTTTCTACTAAGGCCTTGATACTTTTGGGGTGGTGGCCTTAGTAGACACCAACATTCTTGTTCTCACAACAACACCACGCCCTCCCAACCGCCGGCATGCGGTGCTTCGCTACCGCGCAGTCGGCCGTCCCCTGTGTTTCCTCAATTCTAGCCCCCCGCCCTTCAATGATGCCTTGATCATGGGGCTACTAGTGGGAAGAACTCCAAAGCCTTCTTCGAATCCTACCTACTTTCCTTCCGATCTACCCTCCTCTACAAAATTCCGGACATGCATTATGTTTAACATAATAAGCTAGTCAAGAGCATGCCACCTCTCACCACGTCAAGCACGAAGACACCCGCGTACCACCCAATTGTACGAGAGCAAGCAGTTACCCGTCATCCGGAGTGGTTTGACCTCAGCTTAGAGCGAATGTTGTCGGTGGAGTTTGTCGAATTAAGCCTATAAATTTCCAGGAAAGTATCTGAATTACACACGTCGTTCTGAGCGCCACGCTTGGGCATTGCTCAAGCGCTCATACCAAGCAACATATTACTCCGTGTTCCACATAACACGTTTTTGGGGACTTGTTGGAGGAGGTTTGGAGGCGTGGGTGCCGTGTTCAATGCGTGAGGTTTGGTTTGCGGGTGTGTGAATAGAGCACGGAAGCTCACGCCGCATGCACGGGTGACATTTTTGGAAAGCAAGCGAGTAAAAACGCAGATGACGCAGGTTTGGATAAACGCTGCACGCTGTAGACATGCGAGGGCGATTGGCTTTGGTAAGGGGCGAGGTCCTACTTGGCCGTGAGGGACGTATCACTGTGACGGTGGTGTTTGGAATGCTTGGGTATGTGCTTGTGCCAACCACACCCACCTCACGCGTAGCACACGTCGGGAATTAGGCTCGGAAATCAGTAGGAATGAAGAATTGGTAAACATATATCGACAAACCCCGCACAAATCTACTCATGAGGTGAGCCGGAAAACGGGTGTTGCTTGGCACTGCGGCTCAGCTTTTCCGGATTAATGCGGAAGTTACAATAATCAACATAAAAATTGAATGTGGGTGTTTGAACTCTAAAGTAAGTGCGCTCGACGCACATTGGAAATACGTGACCAACGGCACGTGTTTGACCATAATTGAGTTAACTATGATTGTTTGAACATTGTGACCGAAAGCAACTTGCCCTCGGGTTGTGCGCATATCGGTGGCAAGTCTACATACGCGATTTCGTGCGTTTCCCCCTCAGCGGCCTGCCCAACACCTCCTCTCGCCGTCGCCTATACATTATACTTGCGCGACCGTCGCATAAGCATTCATATTGCGGCAATGTGCGCCCGTTACTCTTTTCGTCTAACTAGCACGGTGACGAGTGTTTGAAAGAGCGTGCCGCACGGGTGCGGGCGCGATAACCCCAAGTACACAAGCCCGGCAGTGCTCAAAGTCGCCCCCCGTAGTTGTCGGCGCATTCCATCTTGGGCGCCAAAGCATTGACTAGCATTTCAAGAGACTTGTCAATAAAATCGACGCATGGCTACATGTTTTACTTGCGAAGATGCGAATTATTTTCCGGACTTTTGTGGAGGAGTGTAGAACGTCCTCGAACGGCGGTCCCCCTTCGGTGGTACGCCTCGTCAATCCGGTCTTCGAGGAGCTAGTTGGTTGCGTTCTGTCCTTCCGTGGTAGGGCTACCCAAGGGGTTTCCGCGGAAGCGGCTTGGTTGGCGTTGCTTTTATTCCCTCGCTTTGTTTTGCGCCCCATGGCCGATTTTACTTCGGGGCATGTACTCCCTTGACCTGATCGCAGATCACTGCTTAGTAGACCATTTGGCTCCAAGAGACCTCGATACATTATTTTCAAGCGCACATACTCACGCATCCCTTGGCAGTGGGCGGGCACCGCCACCTATCTCACTTTTAAGCGACGGCACCGACTCCATGTCCACTTTGTAATCCTTTCATCGCGGCGTCGTGGCTAAGGTAGCCGACCATGTGGCTTATCTAGCTGCGTTCGGGGAATACTGTCGCGCTATGAAGGCTCTAAATTTCAATCCCGTTGCAAGTACCCGTGGGGCTCACGAGGAATTATCACAATTGTACCCACAAGATAACGATGACCTCGCGTTACAATTCGGTATGACGCGTGTTTATGCCCTGATGGATGAAACAACGGTAGAGACTCAAATCGATGAGCGACGTCTTGCGAGGTTCCGTCAAATGAAGATTTACGACGGAAGTCTCAACAGATGTTTGAAGACGCACAATTAAACTTGCTGATTGTTAACGCGTTGCGGTTGATTCTTGAGTTCGCCGATCTTATTCGCAAGGGGTACTCCTAAGACTCGTTTTATAGGGACGAGGTTGAGTGGACAAAAGACAGCCGGATATAAGCTAGAGCTGGGTACTTTTGGCGTGTCGATCGCCTTTGTATCCCGCGGAACTTTGAGCTCCGACTGAGATTGATCACATAGCTGCACGGCAATTCGTTAGCTCGTCACAAAAGAGTTGCTAGCACTCTTTCTAAAGCGCTCGACAGATTCTGGTGGGAACGAACTCGCGAAGATGTGAACGATTTTCGTGAGCGCTGCGTCGTGTGTCGACAAGCAACGATTCAACTACAGATGGCTGCGACTCTTTACCCTTTATCTGTCCCACCAAGACCGTGACACACAGTTAGTCTTGACTATTCAACACACTTACTTGTGAGTAATGGCTTTGGCATTGTGCTCATTGTGGTAGTCGACCATGTGATTCGAATGGCCTATTTTCTGCCGTGCACATAGAGCGTAACAACAGGGGAAGCTACTAACTTGTTTTAGAGGGAGTCTACGGATTACACGGACTACCTCGAGTGTTGGTTTGAGATCGCGACCCGGAATTCGTTAGTGACTTTTCGATTTCGCAAGACGCGGCATAGCGGTTGAAGTTGTTACATGAAGCACATGCTTTTGTGGCGGTTAGCCTCTGAAAGCTAAACGCTAGCACAAATCTGTTCTAGTCTGTCTAGCTCTGTGTCGTAAGATTGCAGAATGATGTTGTCGAGAGGCAATTGATGAAAGATGTTTCACTGCTGTACTTGGGCAGTAGATATTGTAAATGAACAAAGGAATTGTTAAAAGGTTCTGTCACCTCCCTCTACTGCACTGGGCTTAAATAGGTTTCAGCCCAGACTGGTTACGCCTGCAAGCTATGCTTACGTGTCAGGCGTTAGTGCTGTTCAACCGTCGTCATCTGCCTCGAGACGCGGCCTGCCTAGCATTGGGTTTCACGACGCGGCTCCTTCTGCATTGGAGAGCTCGTTCTGGCGCGTCATCTGGCTAGTTAGATTAATTATGCATATCTGTACGTACCGGGAGGTACTGGTCGTACTGTAGCATCAGCACCATTACAATATTGCAGTAGCGACGTACCCACGAGTATACGTCCGTCCTGTGGAAAAGCACGAATTGGATATCCGTAACGAGTACCTGTACAATGTCCTGCAATGTACTGTTGCAGGACTGTACTCGTCACACTCGTACCCTCCCCCTCTTGACAGATCAATGAGGTCGCCGCGAGGCAGACCTCCGTGGTTCTTGGCTCCTTTACTGAAGCAATTACTGGGACTCAGGAATGCGCGCTGGGTGAGCGTGCATAAAATCAATGTACGCCTGAGTCTTGGCGAACTTGCGCCATTGGGGCGTCTCCAAGAATTCTTGTAACGCAACTGTTCGATGCACCTCGTTCAATCGGTGCCAGACAGGTGGAATGTCGTCATCACTGAAATGCGTCATGAAGAGCAAATATTTGCCTCGTCGCCCAGGTAGCGACTTGATGCACACAGCAGAGATGTGTGAGATGTCAAACTCCTCGTCGTCTCCTTCAGGGACAGTCACCGGGACAGCTGGCCGTAGCAGAGCGGTAGAGCAGGGTCTTAAGTTGTTAACGTGGAACACAGGATGTAAGCGTACTGTCGCTGGAAGTTTTAATCTGTAACTGTGTTTCCCAATCTGCTCCTCCACTGAAAAAGGGCCAAGCTGTCTGTCTCTGAGTTTCCTGTTCGGCTGTCCTCGCAGAAAAAGATTTGCTGTGACGACTGACACCTTGTCTCCCTTAGCGAAGTGTGGCGCTGTAGACGGTTCTGTGCGCGCTTGCATCTCGTTCTTGTGTAGCTGTAACACTGAGCGTACCAAGCTGTGTACTTCCTGTAACAATCTCAACCGTTCTGTTGCGTCTTGCGAAAAAGGAATCGATGGTCGCATGCTGAAGAGCAGGTCAGGAGGCTCCTCAGGAGAAAAACCAAAGTTAGCCTCGAACGGCGTGTGCTCAATTCCAAGTGCACGCGAAGCGTTGTACGCAAACTCCACTTGCGGTAAAAGTGTCGACCAGTCAGAGCCATCATAGCAACAGAAGCAACGAAGAAGCTGCTGAAACGTGCTGTTCACGCGCTCTGTCAGTCCGTCTGTTTCTGGGTGTCGGCTGGTAGACATGTTTAGTCGCGTTCCAAGGCGTCTCCACAATGTCTGCCAGAAGGCGCTGACAAATTTCGGGTCGCGGTCACTGATCAGCACTCGGGGCAGTCCATGTAAACGGTAGACTCCCTGTAAAAACAAAGTTGCAGTTTCTTCGGCAGTAATCGACTCTGTGCATGGCAGAAAATGGGCCATTCGAGTTAGATGGTCTACTACAATCAGCACACTGTTAAAGCCGTTGCTCTCAGGCAAGTGTGTCAGGTAGTCAAGACCAACTGTGTGCCACGGTCTGGGTGGAACAGGTAACGGGTAAAGAGTCGCGGCCATCTGAGGTCGAATCTTCGCTCGTCGGCACACGACGCAGCGTTCACAAAAATCTTTCACATCTTGGCGGATTCGTTTCCACCAGAATCTGTCGAGTGCTTTAGCAAGAGTGCTAGCAACTCCTCTGTGACCGGCTGACGAACTTTCGTGCAGCTCTGCGATCAATCTCAGTCGGAGCTCAGAGTTCTGTGGAATACAGAGGCGATTGAGACGCCAAAAGTACCCGTCTCTGGCTTCTATCCGGCTGTCTCTTGTCCACTCACCATCGTCCCCATAAAACGAATCTCGTGAGAACCCCTCGCGAATGAGATCAGCGAACTCAGGGCTCAGCTGCAACGCGTCAACAGTCAGTGAATTTAACTGTGCGTCTTCAAACAGCAGCTGGGACTTCCGTCGTAATTCTCGATCTGACGGAACCTCGCCATCCCAAAATAAGGGTACTGTGGCCTGAGGTACGAAGTCTGGTCGCCGGCTTAACGGGTCAGCTTCGTTCAGAGCTCCCTTGCGATATGCAAGTGTCATCGAGCCCACAAACGGTTGCAAATCCCGCAGGTATCTTGCTTGCCGCTTGTTCAGCCTGTTGTTCGGTTGCCTGAGCAGGTGCCGCAGTGTGTCGTGGTCTGTTACGACAAGGAACTTAGAACAGCCTTCAAGATAGCACCTCCAATGCTTGACAGCTTCGCATACGGCCAAAGCTTCTAAGTCGTACGCAGAGTAAGTGTTACCACGCTCAGCTGGATTCAGCTTACGCGCCCAGTAAGAGACTGGTTGAAGACCGCCTCCTTGGTCTTGCAACAGGACTGCTGCAATCCCCACTGTTGAAGCATCTGTAGCTACGGTGAACGTCGCGTCCGAGCCGACCTCCGGAAGGATCAGGCATGGCGCGGAAATGAGCCGTAACTTGAGAGTCTCGAAGGCTTCCAAACAGGCAGGCGTCAGCGTAACCTTCTGTGGCTGGGACTTCCGCAGTAAGTCCGTCAATGGAGCCGTAAGGTCGCTAAAATGGTGTATGAATCTCGCATAGAAGTTGCAGAACTGTACGAAACTGCGAACCTCCTTCTGCGTCTTGGGCACTGGCCAGTCTGCAACGGCCTCGACTTTCTTTGTGGAAACCGAAATTTTTCCGGCTGACACAGTGTAGCCCAGATACTCCATTTCTTGCAATCCGAAGAAGCATTTCTTAAGGCGTAATTTCAGCCCTTCCTCCTTGAATCGCTGTAGCACTAGACGCAGGTGCTCCAGGTGCTCTTCCAGAGTTCGACTGTAAATACAGACGTCATCCAGGTAGACTGTCACGAACTTATGTAAAAAGTCGCGAAGTATGTCGTTCATCATCCTCTGAAATGTAGCTGGTGCATTACACAGGCCAAACGGCATGGCGACCCATTCCATTAAGCCATCAGGGGTCTGAAAAGCCGTCTTGTGAACGTCCTGATCACGCACTCGAACTTGCCAGAATCCAGAAGCGAGGTCGAGGTGTGTGTAAAAGTTCGCGTCCTTAAGTTCGTCCAGTGTGTCGTCCACACGCGGTAGCGGGTAAGCATCTTTACGCGTAACCTCGTTAAGACCGCGGTAGTCAATGCAAAGACGTAGCGAGCCATCAGCTTTTCGCACAAAAAGAATTGGCGAGCCGAATTCACTGTAGCTGGGGCGTATCAACCCAGCTTCCACTGCGTCTTTAAGCTGTCGATTAAGCTCAGCGCGCTCTGCGGGTGACAATCTGTTCAGACGTTGACGTCGCATCGGGCCAATTGTTTCAATGGGATGATCCCACTGTCGGCTTACAGGTGGAGAGTCGACAGGTCGCAGTAACTCCGGGAAGTCATCAAAGAGTAAAGACCGGAAGTTATCACGTTGTTCTGCTGTTAGTTCCTCTCCAGTGTGAAAGTCTGTCGTTTGTTCAGCGACTGACGTAAGTTCAATGACGTAAAAATCAGCATGACGTCCTCTGCTGCGGCGCGTCTTGCGCATGAGCTTCTGAACTTTCGTAGACGACAGGAGTAGACACTCAGGGCGTCGTTCCTCGAGTGTAGTCTCCACAGCTGTGCCGTCCATTAGTGTAAAAATTCTGGTTGTACCAAATTGTAAAGAGGCCTGTTCGTCATCAAGCCATGGTAAACCCAGGATTAAATCAGCTGTGCGTAAATCACGTAAGACATAAAAAGTCCGGTGAAACTCGTGTCGAGCCAGCTCAAAAGTGACGTCGCAGACTGTCGTAGAAGTCACTCGTTGTCCATTAGCGAGTCGAACTGGGGTTTTACTGGCAGACTTCCGAGTCTGTAAAGCAAAGCGTCGTACAAAGTCCTCTGACACAAAATCAAGTGTCGCAGCACAGTCCACTAATCCAGAAATGTGGTGTCCGCCATCAGGAGTTTTCACAGTCAGCTCAGTTCGAATTAACGGGCGAGCTTCCGTGAGGTCAGTCAGTAGGGCTGTAGCTGTCGAAGAAAATTGTCGCAGCGTAGCGATGGACTGTTCCGAGTCGTCTGTTGGTACAGGTACCGAGTCGGGTTGATCAGGTGCTGTAGGTTCTGGTGAGTCGTTAAACGCACAATCTGCGTCGACTAACCACAGCTGTACAGGCCAAGGGGCTGGAGCAACCACCTCCTGTTGCGCTGGATTCTCCAGTGACTGACGTGTAAAAAGCTGTGTCCTTGCTGGGAATTCTTGATAGAGTTTCCAGTGCTTAGTCACCTGAGTAAATTTCGCCCACTTCGGTAGTACAAATACAGCCATCGTAGATGTCGGAGATGTTCGACGACAATCCTCAAAATGCTGCGCAATCTGCTCAGCTAACTCCCAGGGTGGGTTGATGAACACCCTCTCTCCTGTCAAGTCTCTGTCTAGAATCGAGTCACTCGGCGAACAGTGAGGTAAGTCACCGTGCGAGTTAAGACCTTCATCATCAGCACATCCTTCCAACGTGAAGTTGAATCGTGCATGCAGAGGGTCAAAGACTGAGTCAACCAGTTTCCAATCAACTGAACGTCTGGTTACAGGTTTACGACTCTGTCTCTGCTTAGTCTGACGACGACGACCTGCTACTTGCGTTACAGGTGTCGCAACTGTAGTCGATGGAGATGCCGAAAGTTTATCGACGACCTCTGTCGCTAGCAGTGTCTCAGAATGAACAGTAGATGTAGCCGGCTGCTCCAGTTCATTTGTAGAACAGCCTTGCCACCATCATTGCTTCTTAGGTTGCATTGGTGCCTTGCCTTTGAACTCCGGGCATTGGAACAAACGGTGTCCCTTCTTGTGGCACTTGAAGCAAAGTCCTTCGTCCATGTGTCGCTTACGCTCCTCAGCTGTCATTGCATTTGCGATTGAATTAAAATCTTCGCGACCGGATGGTTGACCACGTCCACCATTGTTGCCACCACGACCACCATTGTTACCACCTCCACGTCCACGTCCGCGGCCTCGTCCTCGGCCACCCTTGTTACGTTTCCAGACGTTAGAGGCTTCCTCAAAAGGGTCTTCAAGGTTGCGCTTGCGAGAGGATTGGGTAGATGGTCCAGCAGCAGACCTTGCAATGCCTAATTCCGGCGAGTCTGTCACGACGTCATTCAGAAAGTTTTGTAGCTCCGCGAGCGTAATCTGGTAACCTAGTTGCGCTCGGTGTGATCTAGCCAGTCTCTGGAGGTCCACGTTTGCAAGACCAGTAATGAAGCGTACACACTGTACCTCCGCTGTCAGGTCTTGACGAGAACGGCGTAAGTAGTCGTTGTACTTCTTAGTAAAAAGCGCGTAACTCATCGTGTTGCTCTGTGTAAAACTTAGCAAAGCTTTAATTGCGTCATCCTGAATGTTCGGAAGAAACGTAGACTTGCGTATCTCCGCAACAAGCTCGTTGTACGTAGATGGAATTGGAGGTCGATTTTTCCGGTTCAACCACCATCCACCAAGGAGTCCAGAAAACTGTGAAGTAACCCAGAACACTGCATCGTACGAGTCAGCTGCAATCCCAAGCATTACAAAACGCTGAGGCTGAGCTTCGAGCCAATCCTCCAGTACAGGTGGGTCTTGACCATTCTGGTACGGTGAAGTAATGGCAGCCTTACGCTGAGTCTCCGTAAGAGTCACTGATAGTCCTGCCAAGTTGTGGGTAGGCATCGGCTTTCCCACTCGTAAATCTGTAGGTCCCACTCCAGTCAGTCGGTTAATGTGTCCAAGAATCAGCAGCCAGACAGAACCAGAGTCGACCGTTGTAAACCGGGGGTACATGTGGAGCTGTCTCGGGATAGACGTGTCTTCATGCATGACTGGAACATGTTGTGTCATTGCTCGATAGAAAGATTCCCACTGAGTCACGTAACCAAAGTGAAGTAAATCACTCTTGTGCTTCTCAGCACGAAGTAACCCAGTCTGTGCAGGCGTAAGTGTCAGACCGTCAGTGTTGATGGTTTCCGGGACGACGTAAGTGCCATCCGGATTAACTGTCGACTGTTCCAAAACAACCTGCTCGACCTGAGCAGGTGTACGTAAGTTGCTCGTAGCAAACAGGACAGGAATAGACGCAGAGTACACGTAAACAAGCTGTCGTCCTTGAGGTAGCGTAACGTTCACAGGTTCACCACTCAACAGCGTCAAATCATCCGGTGTCAAAACAAGACCGGTCTCCTCGTGTAATTCGCGAATAGCAGCGTCGACAGGCTCTTCGTTGGGTAAGACAGAGCCAGCAGGGAACCAAGTTCTACCAGTACGAGGCTCACGCTGAAACACCAACTTCAAATCCGACCGTTTAGTTCCTCCAACGTGAATTACCAACACCACGTAATGACCAGGTCCAAGAGAAGCCATCTCAACTCAATCAAACAACGTCGAGCAGTTCAATAAGCGAACGAAAGCGTGCGTCGACCAAAGAGCTCCGAAACCAGTGTGGCGGTTAGCCTCTGAAAGCTAAACGCTAGCACAAATCTGTTCTAGTCTGTCTAGCTCTGTGTCGTAAGATTGCAGAATGATGTTGTCGAGAGGCAATTGATGAAAGATGTTTCACTGCTGTACTTGGGCAGTAGATGTTGTAAATGAACAAAGGAATTGTTAAAAGGTTCTGTCACCTCCCTCTACTGCACTGGGCTTAAATAGGTTTCAGCCCAGACTGGTTACGCCTGCAAGCTATGCTTACGTGTCAGGCGTTAGTGCTGTTCAACCGTCGTCATCTGCCTCGAGACGCGGCCTGCCTAGCATTGGGTTTCACGACGCGGCTCCTTCTGCATTGGAGAGCTCGTTCTGGCGCGTCATCTGGCTAGTTAGATTAATTATGCATATCTGTACGTACCGGGAGGTACTGGTCGTACTGTAGCATCAGCACCATTACAATATTGAGCGACGTACCCACGAGTATACGTCCGTCCTGTGGAAAAGCACGAATTGATATCCGTAACGAGTACCTGTACAATGTCCTGCAATGTACTGTTGCAGGACTGTACTCGTCACACTTTGGTACGCTCGGTGTTACAGCTACACAAGGTTGATATGCAAGCTCGTTCAGATCCGTCGATAGCCCCACACTTCGTTCGAGGAGACAAGGTGACCATGGTCACAAAGAACCTCTTCTTACGTGGGCAGCCTAATAGAGAGCAGCGTGATCGACGGCTTGGACCTTTTACAATGGAGGAGCAGATTGGGAAACACATCTATAGATTGAAACTACCATCGACAATACGCTTACACCCGGTGTTTCATGTTAACAACTTACTACGACCCTGCTCTACAACTTTACTGCGACCAAATGTTCCGGTCATTATTCCAAAAGGATACGACGACGAGTTCGACGTCTCCCACATCTGCTATTTGCATTAAGTCGTTACCCGGACGTCGAGGCAAGTATTTGCTCTTCATGACGCACGTTAGTAATGACGACATTCCACCTGTATGGCACCGGTTGAACGAGGTACACCGAACCACGGCATTACAAGATTTCTTAGAGGCACCCCGATGCCACAATTTGCCAAGACTCATGTGTACATTGACTTCACCCAACGCGTATTCTTGAGTGCAAACTACTGCTTCACTAAAGGAATCTAGACCACGGAGGTCAACCTCGCGGTTGTCCTCAAGATGTGTCAAGAGGGGGAGAGTACGAGTGTGACGAATACATGCATGCAACAATACATTGCATGTACTCGTTACTACTTCTAATTCGTGCTTTTCCTTCGGAAGGACGTACATCGTGGGTACGTCGCTACTGTAATTTAGCGAGGGCACTGATGCGCAATTTACTACAAGTACCTCCCGGTACGTACAAGTACGCACAGTAAATCTAACTAGTTAGACGACGCGTTGGACGAGGTTCCTAATGCTGGACGAACCGCGTCGCTAGTATGTTGGCAACGGTTGGAGAACTCTAGCACCGGACACGTAGACCAAGCGAGAACACGTGCAAGCTAGCTAGGTGAAACCTATTTAAGCCTAGTGCAGTAGATGAAGGAGGTGACACAACCTTTAAACAATTCCTTCGCTCAATAACAATATATTGTTAAACACTAAATCAGTCAAACATCTTCGCATCCCTTCCTCCATATGCACTTCCATCTATAGAAACAACAACCACAAGCAAAACAGAGGCTAGCTGCCACAATAGTATGGTCTCCCAATTGCACATAATATCTACTTGCCATCCATCAATATTTTCAGCGGTGTGTGCTCAACAACCGACTCCGTCATTTTTCATAGCCGATAGTGTTTGTATTAGAGCCGCACATTGCAAGTATTTGATAACTTGAGAACTTTGATGGCATCCCGTACTTAATCAAGCGCCGTGCTTTTGTTGATGTCCCTTGTGGCACCCATCGTCAATTTCGTTGCCAGCTTGTCGGAGGCCCCAACCGGCCATTATTTCAGCCCTTCGGCATGCAATTTCGGGTGCCGTGCGAATTTCATTGAGAACATTTGGGATCGTCCGAGACGACATGATGGCCTCTCACCATATGATTTCAACTTAATTGGGGCAACGTTTCATCATGATTGGATCGATTCATTTAGCGCATATGCTCGGTCTAAACGTATCTTTCACACAGTTTGACATGTACGGGTTGTGGGGGCGTGTTGACACATTCACGCATTTATAGTTCATCATCTCTATCATGGCATATGTGTGTACCCACGGTACCCGTACTAACGCATTCGCATCTATAATCCTATATCATTGGTACCTCTCTACATCACACGGGTACTAGTTTCTCGTATGCCATATGATATGAACATGTGGCGGTTAGCCTCGTCAAGCTAAACGCTAGCACAAATCAGTTCTAATCTGTCTAGTTCTGTCGCTGCGAGATGGCCAAATGATGTTGTCGAGAGGCGATGGTGAAAGATGTTTCACTGCTGTACTTAAGCAGTATATATTGTAAGTGAACAATGGAATTGTTAAATGGTTCTGTCACCTCCCTCTACTGCATTGGGCTTAAATAGGTTTCTGCCCAGATTGCTTACGCCTGCAAGCTACGCTTACGTGTCAGGCGTTAGGGCTGTCTAACCGTCGTCATCTGTCTCGAGACGCGGCCTGCCTAGCATTGGGTTTCACGACGCGGCTCCTTCTGCATCGAAGAACTCGCTCTGGCGCGTCATCTGGCTAGTTAGATTAATTATGCATATTTGTACGTACCGGGAGGTACTGGTCGTACTGTAGCATCAACACCATTACAATATTGCAGTAGCGACGTACCCACGTTTGTACGTCCGTCCTGTGGAAAAGCACGAATTAGAATCCGTAACGAGTACATGTACAATGTCCTGCAATGTACTGTTGCAGGACTGTACTCGTCATACTCGTACCCTCCCCCTCTTGACAGATCTTTGAGGCCGCCGTGAGGCAGACCTCCGTGGTCTAAGCTCCTTTACTGAAGCAGTTATTGGGACTCATGAATGCGCGCTGGGTGAGCGTGCATGAAGTCGATGTACGCCTGAGTCTTGGCAAACTTGTGCCATTGGGGCGTCTCCGGGAATTCTTGTAACGCGATTGTCCGGTGCACCTCGTTCAACCGGTGCCAGACAGGTGGAATGTCGTCATCACTGAAGTGCGTCATGAAGAGCAGATATTTGCCTCGTCGCCCAGGTAGCGACTTGATGCACACAGCAGAGATGTGCGAGACGTCAAACTCCTCGTCGTCCCCTTCATGTACAGTCACCGGGACAGCTGGTCGTAGTGGAGCGGTAGAGCATGGTCGCAAGTTGTTAACATGGAACACATGATGTAAGTGTACTGTCGCTGGAAGTTTCAATCTGTAACTGTGTTTCCCAATCTGCTCCTCCACTGAAAAAGGGCCGAGCTGTCTGTCTCTGAGTTTCCGGTTCGGTTGTCCTCGCAGAAAAAGGTTTGCTGTGACGATTGACACCTTGTCTCCTTTAGCGAAGTGTGGCGCTGTAGACGGTTCTGTGCGTGCGCATGCATCTCATCCTTGTGTAGCAGTAACACTGAGCGTACCAGGGTGTGTACTTCCTTTAAAAATTTCAACCGTTCTGTAGCGTCTTGCGAAATTGGAATCGACGGTCGCATGCTGAACAGCAGGTCAGGAGGCTCCTCAGGAGAGAACCCAAAGTTGGCCTCGAACGGTGTGTGCTCAACTCCGAGTGCACGCGAAGCGTTGTACGCAAATTCCACTTGTGGTAGTAGTGTTGTCCAATCAGAGCCATCGTAGCAAAAGAAGCAACGAAGAAGCTGCTGAAACGTGTTGTTCACTCGCCCTGTCAAGCCGTCCGTTTCTGGATGTCGATTGGAAGACATGTTCAGACGCGTTCCAAGGCGTCTCCAAAGTGTCTGCTAGAAGGCACTGACGAATTTCGGGTCGCGGTCGCTGATCAGCACACAAGGCAGTCCATGTAAGCGGTAGACTCCCTGTAAAAACAAAGTTGCAGTTTCTTCGGCAGTAATCGACTCTGTACATGGCAGAAAGTGGGCCATTCGAGTTAGATGGTCTACTACAATCAGCACACTGTTAAAGCCATTGCTCTCATGCAAGTGTGTCAAGTAGTCAAGACCAACTGTATGCCACGGTCTGGGTGGAACATGTAGTGGGTAAAGAGTCGCAGCCATCTGCGGTCGAATCTTTGCTCGTCGGCACACGACGCAGCGTTCACAGAAATCCTTAACGACTTGGCGAATTCGTTTCCACCTGAATCTGTCGAGTGCTTTAGCAAGAGTGCTAGCAACTCCTCTGTGACCAGCTGACGAACTTTCGTGCAACTCTGTGATCAATCTCAGTCGGAACTCAGAGTTCTGTGGTATACAGAGGCGATTGAGGCGCCAAAAGTATCCGTCTCTGGCTTCTATCCGGCTGTCCTTCGTCCACTCGCCCTCGTCCCCATAAAACGAGTCTTGTGAGAACCCCTCGCGAATGAGATCAGCGAACTCAGGGCTCAGCTGCAACGCGTTAACAGTCAGTAAATTTAACTGTACGTCTTCAAACAACAGATGGGACTTCCGTCGTAATTCTTGTTCTGACGGAACCTCGCCATCCCAAAATAAGGGTTCTGTGGCCTGAGGTACGAAGTCTGGACGCCGGCTTAACGGGTCAGCTTCGTTAAGAGCTCCCCTGCGATATGCAAGTGTCATCGAGCCCACAAACGGTTGCAAATCCCGCAGGTATCTTGCTTGCCGCTTGTTCAGCCTGTTGTTCGGTTGCCTGAGCAGATGTCGCAGTGTGTCGTGGTCTGTTACGACAAGGAACTTAGAGCATCCTTCAAGATAGCACCTCCAATGCTTGACAGCTTCGCATACGGCCAAAGCTTCTAAGTCGTACACAGAGTAAGTGTTACCACGCTCAGCTGGATTCAGCTTACGCGCCCAGTAAGAGACTGGTTGAAGACCTCCTCTTTGGTCTTGCAACATGACTGCTGCAATCCCCACTATCGAAGCATCTGTAGCCACGGTGAACGTCGCGTCCGAGCCGCCCTCCGGAAGGATCAGGCATGGCGCGGAAATGAGCCGTAACTTGAGAGTCTCAAAGGCTTCCAAACAGGCTGGCGTCAGCGTAACCTTATATGGCTGGGACTTCCGCAATAAGTCCGTCAATGGAGCCGTAAGGTCGCCAAAATGGTGTATGAATCTGGCATAGAAGTTGCAGAACTGAACGAAACTGCGAACCTCCTTCTGCGTCTTGGGCACTGGCCAGTCTGCAACGGCCTCGACTTTCTTTGTGGAAACCGAAATTTTACCGGCTGACACAGTATAGCCTAGATACTCCATTTCTTGCAATCCGAAGAAGCATTTCTTTAGGCGTAATTTCAAGCCCTCCTCCTTAAATCGTTGTAGCACGAGACGCAGGTGCTCCAGGTGCTCCTCCAGAGTTCGACTGTATATACAGACGTCATCAAGGTAGACTGTCACGAACTGATGTAAAAAGTCGCGAAGTATGTCATTCATCATCCGCTGAAATGTAGCCGGCGCATTGCAGAGGCCAAACGGCATGGCGACCCATTCCATTAAGCCATCAGGGGTCTGAAAAGCCGTTTTGTGAATGTCTTGGTCACGCACTCGAACTTGCCAGAAGCCAGAGGCGAGGTCGAGGTGTGTGTAAAAAATTGCGTCCTTAAGTTCGTCCAGGGTGTCATCCACACGCGGAAGTGGGTAAGCATCTGTACGCGTAACCTCGTTAAGGCCACGGTAGTCAATGCACAGACGTAGCGAGCCATCAGCTTTCCGCACAAAAAGAATTGGCGAGCCGAACTCACTGTAGCTGGGACGGACCAGACCAGCCTCCACTGCGTCTTTGAGCTGTCGATTTAGCTCAGCGCGCTCTGCATGTGACAATCTGTTCAACCGTTGACGGCGCATCGGGCCAATTGTTTCAATGGGATGATCCCACTGTCGGCTTACATGTGGAGAGTCGACATGTTGCAGTAACTTCGGGAAGTCATCAAAGAGTAACGACCGGAAGTTGTCACGTTGTTCTGCAGTTAACTCTTCTCCAGTGTGAAAGTCTGTCGGTTGTTCAGCGGCTGACGTAAGTTCAATGACGTAAAATTCAGCATGACGTCCTCTGCTGCGGCGCGTCTTGCGCATAAGTTTCTGAACTTAAGTAGACGACAACAGCAGACACTCAGGGCGTCGTTCCTCGAGCGTAGTCTCCACAGCTGTGCCATCCATCAGTGTAAAAACCCTGGTTGTACCAAATTGTAAAGAGGCATGTTCGTCATCAAGCCATGGTAAACCGAGGATTAAATCAAATGTACGTAAATCACGTAAGACGTAAAAAGTCCGGTGAAATTCGTGTCGAGCCAGCTCAAAAGTAACATCGCAGACTGGTGAAGAAGTAACTCGTTGTCCGTTGGCGAGTCGAACGGGGGTCTTAGGCGCAGACTTCCGAGTCTGTAAAGCAAAGCGTCGTACGAAGTCCTATGACACAAAATCAAGCGTCGCAACGCAATCCACTAATCCAGAAATTTGGTGTCCGCCATCAGGAGTTTTCACTGTCAGCTCAGTTCGAATTAACGGGCGAGCGTCCGTGAGGTAAGTCAGTAGGGCTGTAGCTGGCGAAGAAAATTGTCGCAGCGCCCATTTTGGTAGGACAAAAACAGCCATCGTAGATGTCGGAGATGTTCGACGACAATCCTCAAAGTGCTGGGCAATCTGCTCAGCTAACTCCCAAGGCGGGTTGATGAACACCCGTTCTCTAGTCAAATTCCTCTCAAGAATCGAGTCACTCGGCGAACAGTGAGGTAGGTCACCGTGCGAGTTTAGACCTTCATCATCAGCACATCCCTCCAAATTGAAGTCGAATCGTGCATGTAGAGGGTCAAAGACTGAGTCAGCCAGTTTCCAATCAATTGAACGTCTGGTTACATGTTTACGACTTTGTCTCTACTTAGTCTGACGACGACGACCTGCTACTAGCGTTGCAGGTGTCGCGACTGTAGTCGATGGAGATGCCGAAGGTGTTTCGACGACCTCTGTCGCTAACAGTGTCTCAGAACGAACAGTATATGTAGCCGGCTGCTCTAGTTCGGTGGTAGAACAGCCTTGCCACCATCATTGCTTCTTTAACTCCATCGGTGCCTTGCCCTTCCACTCCGGGCACTTGAATAGTCGGTGTCTCCTCTTGTGACACTTGAAGCAGAGTCCCTCGTCCATATGCTTCTTGCGCTCCTCAGGGGTCATGGCATTAGAGAGAGTCTTAAAGTCAACGCGGCCATACCGCCATAGTTTGTAGATGGTTGACCACGGTCACCACCAGTGTTGCCTCCACGACCACGTCCTCGACCACGTCCGCCACTGTTGCGCTTCCATATCTTAGAGGCTCCATCAAGGGGGTCAACAAGGTTGCGCTTCTTAATGGGATGTCCGGTCGGGGTAGCTGTAAACCTCACGTTACCAAGTTCCGGGGAATCAGTTACGACATCGTTCAAGAAATTCTGGAGCTCCACCAGAGTGAGATTATAGCCCCTCTAAGGTCGGTGTGACTTCGCCTGATTCTTCAACGTAAAGTTGCCCAGTCCGTTAGTGAAGCGTACACACTGTACATCAGCTGTCAGGTTCTGACGTGAACAACGTAAGAAGTCGTTGTACTGCTTAATGTAGAGAGCGTAACTCATGGTGTGTGTCTGCGTAAGGTTCAGCAAAGCGTTAATTGCGTCATCCTGGATGTTCGGAAGAAACGTGGTCTTGCGTAACTCCGCAACAAGCAGGTCGTAGGTAGACGGAATAGCTGCTTGGGTTTTACGGTTCAACCACCACCCATTGAGATGTCATGAGAACTGAGACGTAACCCATATAACTGCGTCGTAAGAGTCAGCCGTAATGCCAAGCATTAGAAAACGCTGCGGCTGAGCTTCAAGCCAATGCTCCAGTTCATTAGCGTCGCGACCAGACTGTAACGGAGAGTTAATTTCTCAGTAAGGTTCACATGTAGGCCAGCCAAGTTCCGGGTAGGCATCGGCATTCCCACACGTAAATCTGTCGGTGTTTCTCCACTCAACCGGTTGATGTGCCCACAAATCAGCAGCCAGACAAGACCAAAGTCGACCGTCGTAAACCGGGAGAACATGAAGAACTGTCTCGGAATAGACATGTCGTCTTGAAAGACCGGATTGTGAGAGTAGACTACTCGAGAAAAAGTCTCCCATAGAGTCACGTAACCGAAGTGAAGTAACTCGCTCTTGTGCTTCTCAGCACGAAGTAACCCTGTCTTAGCGGGCGTAAGGTTCAGACCGTCAATGTTGATTGTTTCCGGGACGACGTAAGTACCATCCGGATTAATTGTCGACTGTGCTGTTACAGCTTGCTCGACTTGAGCAGGTGTACGTAAATGGCTCGTGGCAAACAGGACAGGGACAAAAACCGAGTACATGTAAACTACCTGTAGTCCTTCAGGTAACGCGACTCGAACAGGAGCGTCACTCAACAACGTCAAATCATCCGGTGTCAAAGTTAGACCGGTTTCCTCGTGTAGCTCGCGAACAGCAGCATCCACATGCTCTTCGTTAGGTAAGACAAAGCCAGCCGGGAACCAAGTTTTACCGGTACGAGGCTCACGTTGTAATACTAGCTTCACATCCGACAGTTTAGTTCCTGCAACGTGAATTACCAACACCACGTAATGTCCAGGTCCTACAGAAGCCATCTCGAATCAATCAGGCAACGTCGAGCGAATCAACGAGCAACCAAAGCGTGCGTCGACCAAAGAGCTCCGAAACCAGTGTGGCGGTTAGCCTCGTCAAGCTAAACGCTAGCACAAATCAGTTCTAATCTGTCTAGTTCTGTCGCTGTGAGATGGCAAAATGATGTTGTCGAGAGGCGATGGTGAAAGATGTTTCATTGCTGTACTTAAGCAGTATATATTGTAAGTGAACAATGGAGTTGTGAAATGGTTCTGTCACCTCCCTCTACTGCATTGGGCTTAAATAGGTTTCTGCCCAAATTGCTTACGCCTGCAAGCTACGCTTACGTGTCAGGCGTTAGGGCTGTCTAACCGTCGTCATATGTCTCGAGACGCGGCCTGCCTAGCATTGGGTTTCACGACGCGGCTCCTTCTGCATCGAAGAACTCGCTCTGGCGCGTCATCTGGCTAGTTAGATTAATTATGCATATCTGTACGTACCGGGAGGTACTGGTCGTACTGTAGCATCAGCACCCTTACAATATTGCAGTAGCGACGTACCCACGTTTGTACGTCCGTCCTGTGGAAAAGCGCGAATTAGAATCCGTAACGAGTACATGTACAATGTCATGCAATGTACTGTTGCAGGACTGTACTCGTCACAAACACTAGTTGTCACATGTTAGCCGCTACACACACAACAACACTGCCCATACCACCACTTACCACAGTTGTGACGCTTCATGAGTCTAGCGAATAGAGGGACATACGATATGTATACACACTTGACCGTGGGTCATATAGCCATTCCCTTTCTAATTTTCACCTTTTAGACTCATTCACCCTTGCACCTTCAATATGGGGTATGTCATATGCACAAGGGACGCCCCGTTTACAAACAAGGCCCCACGTTTGAAGCCCGTTTACAAATTCGTGATTTCCAGGACTAGCCCGTTTACAAATGGGGTACATTATGAAACGGGGGACTTTGTACGTCAAATAAACCCCCTATTAACAAAAGGGAGAATTACTCTATACCCGATTTGTAATCAAGCGGAAAAATCCCCCGTATGTAAATGGGGGATTGGAGCCCCCCATGTTTTCAATCTGCCCCCCCCCCCCCCCCCCCCCCCCCCCCCCGGTTCGCAAGCATGGAGCACGAATCACCGATTTATGAATAGGATGGTAGCTTCACCCCCCGTTAGTAAATAGGGTACCATGTTTACAAACTGGGATTTTGCATGATCCCCCGGTTGTTAATGGGGTGCCCCCTTTGTAAACGGGGGGTTTTTGTATTTGGGTGGCAACATAGCGCTATAAAGAAGCCCCTTCCAATTAAATGTGTTGTTTTAGGCACCGAAGTCTAAAACTAAGGGAGGGGAGTGGTTATTATGTATTTGTATTTCAACTATGTATGTGCGTACTTAAGCAATGCATTACTCCTATTGAGGGTTTATACTAGGGTATACTATTTTGGGCAACCTTTAAAGCTAAGCCATGGGTAAACTGCGAGGAGACGTTGATAACTCTCGATAGGGAGGGAGCCTTGCGTAATGGGGCAAGACTTCATCAACAACACGCGGCAGTGACCGTTGGCAACTCAACAACATCACAACCTTTTTGATATCTACAATTCTACATGGAGGGGTGGCCTGAGCCACCATATGGTTGGGGTTATGTGATACTGCATGTATTATGGTCGTGGTTCCGAAATGTGCCCCACCCCCTTTCCATTCTATGCTTACATATGACACCCTTATGTACACAACTTTGCATTGCTTTAGAAAAACAACATTATGGGAGCAAAGATCTTTCTTCACCACCTTGTAGCCCAATAATGCAAAAGTATTAGAAGATTCACTGGAATAGAGTATGGTTT
The DNA here is from genome assembly GCA_026401115.1 of Tetraselmis chui. Lineage (NCBI taxonomy): Eukaryota > Viridiplantae > Chlorophyta > Chlorodendrophyceae > Chlorodendrales > Chlorodendraceae > Tetraselmis > Tetraselmis chui. The sequence goes on from JAPMLY010000312.1 coordinate 123,291, forward strand.
GGAGACAATCTCAAGCGGCGGGCTAAAATGATTTTATTACAAGGAAAGATGTGGAAACAATCGAGCAAAAAGGAAAAAGGAGGAAAAAATCCCCCATGCCTAGCCCGAGGAACATTAAGGCATGCCACAACATCAGAGATGCCCTCATACAAAGTGTCGCGAAGATAAGAACCCAAAGTATCATGAAGAGCAATAGAGAGACGTTGCACGAATTCTCGACGCACATCCCCCAAAAACCGTCGAAAGGGACCAAAAGTAGATCGACGAACGAAATGATGCGTGCGGACATAACTATTAGATCACAACGAACGAGAGTCCGCTACACCCATGCGAGGGAAGTGACGGAAGGCCACCAATATTACCAAGCGGTTGATTTGAATCAGCCGCCATAGGCGCCAACCGGCCCCCATTCTTTAGAGCGAAGGGATGGTAGTCATGGATCGATTGAACCGTGCCAAGTAAGGCGGAAGTGCGGAGATCCACATCGAGTTAACCATGCTGAGGTCCCAAGGCAAGACTGCCCGAAAGTGGGAAGCGAGCGCCTACTTGATGGTCATTAGTGTTCGTGCGAGCGCTTCTGACCATCACATCAACAACAAGATGACGGTGTGGGGCCATGAAGTCAAGACACACCACATCCCCATGTCGATCTCGAAAAGTTGCTCCCGACCGAATACGGTGGACCTCCAGCCGCAAGTCCCGCCGCTTTATAGCCCCCGCTTCAAGCATGCACTCTTCAAGCACGCGGATAGCCCGACCGTGGAGTTGAATGACATACCAAGAGCATTGGCATTGGGGGATGTGGTCCATAAGCATAGCAGTTTTGGAGCGCTCACCCGACACAAAGGTAACCGATACCGTCGACGAAGATCCAGATCCTCGAGAGTTTGTGGGAGCCTCATTGCACCGTGGGCACTTCCGAACATGAGAGGCGCGCTCCACAGTGAGGCCAAGCACCCCGTGAGCTGCCATCGTATAGCAACCAGACGGCGCCTTGAAATTGGACTCATGCGGAGCGAAAAAGAGAGCCAAAGCCCCGCGACCCGTAACCGAAATCACCCGCATATAATCCTATGGGAAAGGTCTTTAGAACGCCAAGAGGTCGAGGTAGGCCCGGGCACTAGGAATGCGCGAAATGCCCCGCTGAATGTGGCCCCCGGAAACTCCCGAGCGGGTGAGAGCGTCGGGATTCGGAAGTTGTAGGCAAGTCAACTGGGTAGCGTGCGCCACCGCATTGTTAACCGGAGAGACAGCCAACTCGACATCGGGGCCAACATAATCGGACATGTCTTGGTTTAATGTGTTTATTAACACCTCGAGATCCGATTCCGAAAACCCGCCCATAGTGAAGATCGTATCATACGAATTGCGCAATTGGACCGCCCACGGTAAAGTAAGAGTAGCAAAATACAATAGTTCATGACGGATAAGACCCAGGGACCGTACATAGGACTCATGAAGCATAGTGAACATGGTCAACATCGAGCTGGAGGGACGGTAAATTAAGCCCCCGTACCTGTAACTCCGTTGGCAAGGCGGAAAGTTGGCGCTTATTAGCGAAAAAATATTGAGTTGATCGACCGTTTGCTGTACGTCATGAGAAAGGCCCAATATTCTGAAAACTCCAATATACTTGGTGGCCTCCACTGCTTTTTCTTGTAAGAAATTTCATCGTAAGAAAACTCCAATATACTAGGAACGCCCCTGCCAATCTGCAGTAGCAAGGTACAGGTACCTGTACGGTCGGCAGATACAAGGGGGGAGGGTGCGGAGCAAGACCCCCTCTCGGCGTACCGCGCACGTGATCAGAGGACGAAATGCCTCCGAAGTCCGACGTATCAAAGCACGCGATCTTGTCCAAAACAAGAAGGATTACATTTGATCCGGACAGCCAAATGAACCTGATTGAATTATTGGACTACCAAACTGCGGATAGACTATAAAATTGTACGCAGTGCTTGTACGCTGGGGATGTGCACGTCAGCAGGCGCTCTGAAGCCAGCAACTACTATGATAAGCACTGAACACTGAATCCGGTCGTCGTCGCCCGTGCGTTGGCCGCCATAGTAGCTTTTGTAACACAGTCCCCTTCGCTTTGCATATCTCGCTCAGAGCGCCGCCCATCCCGAGTGTGCAGGCAACTCCGCTGTTGTCCTTCCCTCCCTCTATCCTTATATTTTTCCAGAGGAAAGCATGTCCACCGCGCGGTGCGGAGCTATGCGGCCGGTAGCAGCAGCAGGCCTGCTGATCCGGCGGTCCGTCGCCCACCGCCGCGCCGCCCTCCCTTCGACGACGCCCTCCCTCGCCCGCCGCGCCACCCACCGACGCCAACAACGTGGCACCGGCGTGGTGTACGCTTACAGCCTGAAGATTGCGCTGAATGGGCGGCAACACTTTGAATCGTGCGAAAGCGTTGTGAACAGTTTTAGTGACGACGAGATGGAGGGGAAGCGCGTGCTGATCACCGGCGCCACGGGCGGTGAGCGAATAAATAATATAAAGATACACAATATTACTTTTAATTTGCAATCTCATGCAGTGTTATACATAAAGCACGCAGCCTCGACCTGAAACGTCTCGGAACCCTGACGAATACAGCACCTCGCTACCGTTGCACCCCTTGGTTTCAGGTATCGGAAAGAGGACGGCCCAGGCGCTTGTGGAGCTAGGCGCCACTGTGTTGGTCTGTGCTGCCTCGTCTCCTCTGCTCTCCCATTTATCAGCTTAAATGCTTATTTACAACCGCAATTTGTTTCTAATCTTTACATTTGAGAAGCGGTCAAGCAATTTCCTGTTTGTGCATTACTGTAACAATGTACTGAAACCGACTCTTTCAGCGCGCACCAACTCTCGCTGTCGGCAAACGCGCCGTCGTGAGGTCGCCTACTTAGCCGCATGGTGTGGCGTTCGGGCAGGTTACGGCTCGAAGCGTGGCCAAGGCGGAGGAGTGCGCGGCGGAGATCGGAGGGGAGGCGGTGCCTTTCGACCTCGATCTCGGCTCGCAGGCCAGCATCCGTTCTTTTCTTAGCGACGCGGTGGACGGCGGTGCAGTGGGGCCGCTGGACGTGGTGATAGCCAACGCGGGGATCGGGATGGTTCCGGGCCGTCAGAAGACGGTGGACGGGCACGACATCTGCTGGGGCACCAACCACCTCGGTCACTTTGCGCTCGTGCAGGTGCCCTCCCCTTCACCTCCCCCCCACCAAAATGAATAAAATAGAAAAAATAATAACAAATGCAATTTCAAAAATACACAATTGAGAGAATCTGGAAAATATGGAGTGTGAAAAATATATGTCAGAAAATTGTGCTTCGACTCTGCGATATGGTTGATCAGAGGGAGGGGGGTGAAGGGCGATGTCATCATGAAAACCGGCATTACGGGCTGAGCGTTGCCGTTTAAGATGAATCCTGAAACAGCTCAAATGGAACACCCACTCTTAATTTCACACACTCTTAGTCGCACACACACACACACGCGCGCCGACGCACGCATACACACCCCCACCCACACACACACACATACACAAAGAGAGAAACATACACTCACGTACTTAAAGGGACACACACCCACACAAGCTCACTCGTTCACTCCGCTTGTGCGTGAATGTGTGGGCGAGTGACTGCTGGTTGCTGTTTTTGTGTTATGCGAGTTTGTCGACATCTTGAACATCCCACCCACCTCCCCCTGCCCCACCCTTTCACGACCTCCTTGTCCCTTCCCGTCTCGGTGTATCGGGTTGTGTGTTCGAAGAAGGAGGGGAAGGGGGTAGCTTTTGTTGTCTGTTCGGTTTGGGTGCACGCGTGTCAGCGAGTGTGCGTGTGTGTTTTTGAATGTGACACTTGTGTGTGTGTGTGTGTGTGTGTGTGTGTGTGTGTATGTGTGTGTGTGTGTGTGTGTGTGTGTGTGTGATTCGATTTCTCTCTACCTAAGAAAGCCCCAATCGCCCTTCCTATCATCCTCCCCACACCGGCAAGGGATATTTATGGTTTGTGTTGTGTGTGTGTGTGTGTGTGTGTGTGTGTGTGTGTGTGTGTGTGTGTGTGTGTGTGTGTGTGTGTGCGTGCGTGTGTGTGATGCATGTGTGTGTGTGTGTGTGTGTGTGTGTGTGATGCATGTGCGCGTTTATGTGTATTTGTGTTTGTGTGTCTGTATTTGAATATGTCAGTAACTGTGTCTGTCTGTATTTAGGTGTATACATATTTTTAGTGTGTGTGGGTGGGTGGGTGTGGCCGTCGCTGCGTATGTGTGTCATACGATTTTCCTTGCACCCCAATGAGACCCCAACCGCCCTCCGCGCCGTCCTGCCCTGAACCCGCAGGGGCTGCTGCCGCTGGTGCGGGGTGCGCCGGAGGGCGAGGGTCGCATCGTGGTGGTGGCGTCGGAGACGCACCGCGAGGTGCCGTCGGGCTTCGACCTGCCGCAGCTGGAGGCGCGCGCGGTGTGCCAGGTGTCGGAGGCGACGCAGCTGGAGCTGGAGCCGCTGTGCGACAAGCGCCACATGGTGGTGGCGTACGAGTACAGCAAGCTGTGCAACCTGCGGTGGGCGGGGGAGCTGCAGCGGCGGCTGCGCAAACAGGGGATCGCCGTGCACGCCTGCTGCCCCGGATTTGTGCAGGTGTGCACCCGCGCGAAAAAGGAAAAAGTAACTCGTATGGTTGGAACCGAAAAACGCGAAAGACGTGTGGTTTAGTGATTAGGCTTTTTGGTTATTTTAGGATTTGTGAGATTATTGTTTTTTATTTATTTTTGTAATCATGTGCGTGGTTGGTTTTATCATTAACCTACAGTTTTACAATTCCTCGATGTCGTAATTTTAGGGTACGTCAAGACCTGGAAAACCCTACATAACCCTAATACTGGAAGTGATGCACAGGCTGAAACCCTAACAGGAGGTGAAGTTTGACCTGCGATATTGGGAATGCCGAATGTTGTCGTTAACGCTGCGAATGTGAGTGATTTGGATCCATTGCAATGCCACCCCCGAACGAGCGAAGACGTCATAATTTGTTGATCGTGATTAGGGTTACCATCTGTTTTGATTTGTTTTGGCTGAGTTAGTCCATAATTTTAGAGCTTAGGGGTTTTTCTGTGTGTCCGGTTGTTGTTTGGAGTTTGGGCGTCAATTTACTGCTTTGTCCATGTTTTCAGGTTGCCCTGTTCAGTTTTTTGAGGTTTTTGAATATTGTAATTCTGGGCGGGTGATATTGTTATTCTGTTACTTCCATATTTAGGGTTTGGTCTCGTTTAGGCTTTCGGGTTAGGGTCTTCCAATAAGCTCTCTGTGATCGGCGAAGCAAGATTTTAGGGTATTGCTTGATTGGCGGTACGTCGCTGCTGCTCCTCTCCGCAAATGTGATCATTATTATTTCCCTACTTGCGATGGCCCGTCATACCCTGCGTTTTAGGGTTTTAGTTTCGTGGTAGGGTGTCGCAGGTAATCTTGATTACAATTCAACTTCATTTATTTTTATTTTTTAACAATCCGTGCGCTTTTGCAGACGGGGCTGCGGCGGAGCATGGCGCAGTCGGCGGAGGAGGAGCAGCTGTTCGAGATGCTCTACAACAAGGAGACCAACCCGATGCTGAAGGACGTCAGCGAAGGCGCGGCGACGACGGTGTTTCTCGCCGCCGCGCCGTCGCGCGAGTTGGGCCGCGAGCTGTACTGGACCAACTGCCACCCGCTCGACCCCAGCGACGAGGCGATGGACCGCGAGCAAGGGAAGGCGCTGTGGGAGCTCAGCGACAGCCTGATCACCGCATACGCGAAATCATAAAGCGCAGCGCGCAGTTGCGTCGCGATTTTGGCGACTCTTAAGAAACCTCAGCCTCGGCGGTCGAGCGACGAGCTTCAAAAGGGGGCTCCGAGCTGTGGTGTCGGGGGGCTGTGTGTGGGCTGTGCTGGGCGGACTGTGTGGGGAAGGGACGGGGGAGGACGCAGCTGGTTTTTGGATTTCATTCGTCATTGTAATAAAAACGTGGCCCCCTCCTCTTACGGTGGCTGTCTCTATTTTCTCTGAGTTTGAACGAATGCGGTGAAGTGGGCGCAGCGTAGCTTCATGGAGCTGCGCTCCAGGCAAAAGGCAAGGCGCGATCTGTGTGGTGTGGGTGGAGCAATAAGGGTGGGCTGAAGAAGGGAGGAACGGCTCGGGCGGGGAGGAGGGAAAAAAACAAATGAATTGAATAAACATAAATTGCCTCTAAAACTGGAAATTGTTTGTAATAAAGCAAAGTATGTGCTATTCCTGATAACGACATGTTTTCAATCCCATTTCAATGGCGGTTTTGTTCCTCCCCGCTTCTGAATTGTGTCCCATCTTGCTCGTGCCTGGAAAGTGATCAGTCGAGTATTATTCATTGACGGGAGACACGTCACTCCGCAGCATTCATTGAGTGGCGCGGCAAGAGCTTGTGAAGGGAAGGAAACGCCGTTTAGCCATTTCCCTCGGAAGGAGTGAGTTACACATTGGTAATATTATATTTATGTGATGAATTGATGGACAGTCTCTTACTTGAAAAAATGTATATTTGTTTTACACTGGTACGGGTACGGTAGCTGTTTATAAAATACTATATCAATCATTTTTTAGCAATGAATCATAAAGCCGGGGTTATGACGTAGAATGTACTGTTGCAGGACTGTACTCGTCACATGTGTGTGTGTGTGTGTGTGTGTGTGTGTGTGTGTGTGTGTGTGTGTGTGTGTGTGTGTGTGTGTGTGTGTGTGTGTGTGTGTGTGAGACATGATGTGTTTCTGATTACAAAAATGTATTTTAGCGGTAATTGAACAGAAATGACGGACATGATTTCGCAGTTAGTACGTCATTCTTTTTGCCACAATTGAACAGAAATGACGGACATGATTTCGCAGTTGGTACGTCATTCTTTTTGCCACTTTCAACCAATCTTTATATTCACAATAATATTGCGGCTCAACTAAGCATCGGAATCAAAATTTGGCCTTCTGCTGTGCGTGCTATATATGCGTTTTGGGTTCCCACCTGATTGTCCGTCAGTTTTCACAAATGTTGAAGACTGTAGCTAATTCGGATTTTTCTTTCATGACGTGAAATACATTACCCTTGCACTCGTTCGTTTCCATCATAAACCTCAACATGCTATGGGAATGGAGATATCACGGCTTTGCCAACACAAGCTGAGTATGATTTCCAAAACATTTCACATTCTCGAGTCCTTACGTCGATTCAGTTTCTTTTCCCAAACGGGACCAAATTTCATCATGTCGCCCTTCAAATAAGATGACCCGCCCTGGAACCCCCTAATCTTTTCAACGAAGAGAGACAGGGTAAGGTACTCAGCTTGACCATCACAAGCATTTCACATAGAGTCAATATCGGGATTATTTTTGTTGATCGCTGCAATTGCTCTGGATATTATATAATGAGGACACTAATTACTGTAGGTCGGCCATAGGCAAGTTTTATTTCTCACACTGCCTTGTTCCATTTAAATGCCAAACCGCCGTCCATTCTTGATAGCCGCAGAGCGGATTGTGTTACATTTTACATAATCTGTATCATATGCGATCTTTAGTAAGATGACTCGTCTGACAAGTCACGTAGTCGACGTCCGTTTCGCAGGGCTCTTCTAGTTAAATCTCCGCTTTTCGCTGTGGACGGCCGCGCGGCCCCCTGGCGCTGGCTCCCGCCGCGTTCCACTTCGAGTCGAATTTAACGACGCTGGGGTATTGTTTGGCGGTTCGTCGACTCTGATACGACAACGTGCGCGTGACGGCGGGCGAAGCTGGCGACTGCTCGCTACCCACCACCGCGCGCGGAGACGACGCCGCCGGCGAGGAATTAGTATGATGCTGCCTGGCCGAGTCGGGGTAGTGGTGAAGGTTCGCCTCGAGGGCCTTTCGAGCGGTACGTCGACTCGACCCGTCCGCTCGCGCCTCGAACCAGCTGTCCTCGTCCTTCAAACCCTCAAGTAACTCCACGTTTCCGACGTCGGTGCGTTCCGTCCCGGGTCGACACAGCTCGATAACGTGCACATCGTGCAGCGAGTTGTAGTCCACCAGCACTCGAGGGTCGTCAGGCGCGCACACCTTGGCCGCCTCGAACAGACTCGCCGCTACCTCGAATTCTTTCAACGAATGGTGCGCCAAAGCCTACGACGACAACGACAACCAATAACTCGATGCTCAAAAATGAAACAACTGGAAACTCACCAGAAAACATGATGACCGTCGACTTGGGCCGAGGTCATAAACGATACTCGGAAATGGAATTTATTCTGAAGCAAACCAAAGACGGTGTAGCGGCGCACCTTCCGGAAGAGTGCACGTGCGTTGTCGGGTTGCAGTTTAAGGACCGCGTCGAATTGTGCGACTGCCTCGCGGTATCGCGCCTCTGTCTGTAGCGCCTTGGCGTACTCGTGCATGTAAGTTGGGTGACCAGGGCAGTACTTGACGGCTCTCTCGAAAGCGGAGCAGGCGCCGCGGTTCTCGTAGGTACCCGCGAGACAGACGCCGAGCTTGTACCACAACTCGGCGGTAATGTCGGGCGAGCGACTGTCGCCGGTGACGAAACGCTCTCCGTACCACAACCAGTCGGGCACGACCAGCGACTCGCTGACCATGCAGCGCGTGGCGCGTAGAAAGTCGGCGCCAGCTCGACGATAATCCATCATCGAGAGGTAGGAGCGACCGCGGTAGAATAAAATCGCGGCGCTGTCTTTCCGATGGCGGTCGAGAGCGCGCGTAAAGTCGCGCACCGCGTCCTCCTCTCGGCCGAGGTCGCAGAGGAGGATGGCGCGATCGAAATAGACGCGAGGCTCGTAATAGTTGCCCAGCACCGCTTTGGTGAGCAGCTTGAGCGCGGCTTTGTAGTTGCCCTGGACAATAAGCGCGCCACGAAATAGAAATTACCTTTTCCGTCAACGCAAACAACTTACCAAACATTATTAATCATTCGCTATCTATTTTGTCAAAAAGTTTGCAATTCACTGAAAGTTTGTAATATAACTTATCTTGAAGTCGGGTGTGTGGTGTTACCTCGCTCTTGCAGAGCAGCCCCTTGAGGTTGTCTACCATCCAGCTGCCCTGTCCGAGCTGTTGGCTCTTCTCTAGCGCCTTGATCGCGTCGTTAGTGATTCGCAGCGCGAGGCAAGACTGCGCGATGGCGTAATAGATGCGCGATCGAGCCGCCACCACCTCTTTGCTCGTATTATTGTCGGGAAGCGACCTCAGCGCGTCGTTCAGCGCCGGCAGTGCCTCCACGTGGTTGTCGATATCCTGTGACATTCCGCAAGTCAGTGTCGCCTTTCGCTCAGCAAACATTGCCACACATGAGAGACTATTGCAGTGCCAGCGATGAGACCCCCCCAAAAATGACGCTGCAACAAAATATGCAAAATTTAAAAGTAGCGTGCGCTGAAATATTGTCAAATATTGTCAAATTGTGAGTACCATACTGCAGTGATTTATTAATTACTCTTAGTCATGCCTACAATGTTAACAGGTACCTTCCTCTCGCAAAGTACAATAGCGTATATAATTGTAATGAGATTTCCTATGTAATTGTAATTAGTTCCATACATGGAATTCATTTCTACCTAAATGTCCATAGTTTTAAATGCGTATGAAAACGACTAACAATGAAAAAACATTGCTTTTATGTAATTCTGAGCTGAGCAATGTATGCGATTGATTCAGATGCATGTGAGAATTCAAGATCTTTCATCAGAAAGTGACACGTGGGCGATGTTACCTGGAGCACACGCCCACGCGCTTCCTTGACGTCGGCGCGATGGGGCTGAATCATGAGCGCGATCTCGAACCGTTTGATGGATTCTTTGAACATCTTGGTGGAGTGCAGCACGAGCGCGGCGTGCAGCAGCGCGGGGAAGTATTCCGTGCTGCGCAGCAACGCCTGATTGAACCAGGTGCGGGCGGACTCGTGGTTGCCCATCACTTCGAAAACGAGGCCGCGGTAGTACGGAAACTCGGGGTTGTCAGTGTTGTGTTGCAGCGCGATGTCAAAGTCCTTCAGGGCCGTCTCAAAGTCGCCGCACGCCAGATTCGCCTGCGACGTGGCGTTACATGCAGCGGGGGTCGTGTTGGCAAACATAAAAAACTACGGGCACCCGCAAATGGTTAACACAATGAAGAATAAAATTGTGTAAACCAACTAAGAATAAAATGAAATACAATCACTGCGAAATAATGCAATCATCATCAAATATCAATTATTGTATCAGTCGGCTTAAATTATCGAGAGTAGCTGGAATTCGTTGACTTTAATTCGGCAACCATTTTGGTTTCGCTTGTTAATTCATTCGTTTGCGTTGGCACAAAGTTGACAACCGAAATGCGCCACGTATCTGTTTGTTTGTGCATGTTATGGGTGCTATAAACATGGAGTAAATGTCACGTGTCAGCCAATTGCATCCACAATTAGATTGCTGTCCTTTGTAATCATTTTCAAAAAATCGACGAAAGCACTAGCTGTACCTTATATTATGCGATTACAATTAGAGCTACAATATAAATAATATGGCAAGAGTAAAAAAAATATCGCACACTGTCGCAATGCCGATTGGGCCTACCTTGCCGCGGTTGAAGTATATTTCGCCAGGCTTGAGCATCGAGGAGTCAATCACCGGGGTGCCCGCCTCTCGTTGGTCGCTCACCACCAGCAGCACTCGGTCCGTGCACAGCCGGCCGCGGCCCCGGAAACGCACCACTTGTAAGGCCTCGGCGGGCGCGCCGTCGCTGCTCTCCCCCGACGACGACCCGCCGGCCGCCTTCCCCTTGGCGTCCTCGTCGCCCGCGGAGCGGCGCGCCTCCTTCTCTTGGATCGTCAGCGCTGTATTGTACGCTTCGATAGCTCGCGCGAGGTGCAGTTTGGCGACTTTACCGTGTACCGTGACGGGCTTGAACAACATGTTTGAAAGTACCGTGGAGCTACTCATGCTTTCTTTCTCAAGAGCGTCCGCCGCCTCGCCGATCTCCTCCACCCCCTGCTCAGCTTCTCCGCGAGGCGACATCGGCTGCGACCGTCATTCGAAATGCACCCGTCCGTCAGTCAGAATAAAAAAATTGGATATCGGCATGCGTTATAAGAATCGGCTTTGTTACGAGGTTCGCAGCACTTGAAAACGCCACTACTAATGTGAAAATGCGTATCGAGTATATTAATGCCGACTTCCAAGTCAGTTTCGTGTGAAGCTTAGGATCACGGTCAGGCCAAAAGATTGTAACGTAGATGAGACAAGAGAAACGGTAGGGGTCAAACATCCCGCTCGCCAGACGACGACCCCAATAAGCCCAAGAGTGATCGTCACAACGACTACGTATAATCGACGCGAACTTAAGACAGCAAACACCACACCGGCGTCGGCGTTTTCATTATTTGCAATGCGTCAAAGCACGTGTGAATATGATCGGCATCGTGAGAACAATAACGATTAATAGCATTGCAAAAACTGGCCCGTCGCCATCTCGGGCTCGTCTGATTTCATAGCTCAGCGCAGGTCCGCGTGAGGCAACAGGCAAGTGGCAAGATGCTCTTGCTTTTGGGGAAATTTTATTCGAGCTAATAAAATACATGGCGTTATCCAGGTGTCTCTCGGGAGTTACATTTTATCCCATAGATTTCTGCGAGGCTGGCATTCATCACTGGCTTGGACAACGCCGGCCACCTCGGAAGCGCCAATAAACCGGATTCCTCCGTTTGCGACACGCCCACGCGGTTCTGGAACGATAAATTGATTTCCGACTGATTGCAGCGGCACGTCTTCACGTAGACACATATGAACTGCTCGGCGCGGCGTGGTCGGAAGCCAAAAAACGAAGATATATGAATCTACTCCGCAACAAAGACGGAAAACTGCAATTCATGTTCGGTATTCGACACTCGACGATTCGAGATTGTCAGGCGACGGCATAATAATCGTCAACGCTACCTAAACTACTTTTTTACATTCGATACCCTTCCAAACGAATATAACTTTGCGACGACGACGGAGAGAGTCGAAGGGCCGTTGAATGGATTGATTTCGAAGGCTTCCTTTAAGAGGTCTCACCGGCGTGTTGAGGTCCACGTCGCTATCGCTATCCGTCTCGTCGTGCGCCGTCCCATCGTCGCTGCCGCTGTCCGAGTAATCGTCGCGCGCTCCGCCGACGCTGGTCGCCGTCATTTTCGAAGCCTCCTTCTCCGCCGCCACCTCCACCACCTTGTTCTGCTTGGCCAGAAACTCCTCGCTCGCCATAATCGCCTAAACCGGAAAGCAGCCTCGCCAACGTCAGGCATAAACAATATCGGGAGCTCGCAAACACACACAAATAAGCAAAGGCTCTGCTATGCTATGTAAACATTTAACGCCGCTACCCAAAGCTCAAAACTATATTTGGTAAGTTTACGAGGGCCGATGCATTCAAATTACTCGCAAATGAAAAGAAATGCATATTTTTATCGAAGCATGTTACGTTTTGGGTTTTGAAGTAATTGAATGCGGCATGGTATGAAGTACTGCAATGTATTACATAGTTTTCAATGTAATGTGTTATAGTTAAATAAGTACAATGTTATGCAATTATTGCAATGCAGTGAAATGAAATGCGGTGGGCTGTTGTCTGACGTGATGTGATGAAAGCATACAGAATGCGATAAAACCAAATGAAATATGATGAGATGTAATATAGTGCAATAAACTGCAATGAAACGCACTCTGCGGAAATAGAATCCAATTCAATGCATTGGAACAACATACGACAATACTGGAAAATATAATACAGACATGCATATTTTGCGCTATACAATTCAAGCGCTATGCAATTTTGCGCTATGAAATCAACGCTTCATCCGTCGGACGTGTGAGGGTGGGGCGAGGGAACCTGTGCGTAGCAGACAAGGCCGAGGTTGTTCACTGCAGCGGAGGAGCTACGGTCGAGGCGCTCTGCCTGCTCAAATGCACTGCGAGCACCGCGGTGGTCGTCCTTCTCCAACAGCGAGCACCCCAAACTCATCTGACAGGCAGCCAATCATACAGTTCAGCTTCCCCAATTCAAAACGGAAGTTATATACCATGGATTCACGAACCAACCTGACGCAAGAAACTAAAAGACCGACAAATCAACAGAAAAATGTAAAGAGAGACAGTGAGCATTCTAAGACGGAACTAATCAAAAACTGATGGAAAGTGGAGTGACGGCAGCGGACCTGGCACGCATAGCTCATCCGCATGAACTGCGCAGTTTGGAGATCTTTCAAGCTCTCCTCGATGTTGCCCAGCTTCCTATGGCACTCCCCTCGGTTGCACAATATCTCAAACCCGCTGATGCACTCCTGCAGGCAATCGACCCCACGGAGCGAGCCTCAACCAATCACACACACGTATAGAAACAAAGAATTACACACACAAACACAACCACACACACACAGACACACACACGCACACAAATACGCAAAGCCACAGACGCACCCAAACATAAACATATACCCAAACTAATACAAACATATACTCAGACACAAACACGCACACACACACACGCAAAACCACAGACGCACCCAAATATAAACATATACCCAAGCTAATACAAACACACACTCTCTCTCACACGCACACATACACACACGCAAAGCCACAGACGCACCCAAACATAAACATTTACCCAAGCTAAAATAGACACATACTCACACACACACACAAACACAAACACACACATGAACAGGTTAACGCAGAAAGATACACATAGCCCAAAACACAAGAATACATATACATATAGAGACAGGGGCACACACACATGAATAAACGCGCGCACAAATACGCATAGCATTGTTGAATAGTCTTTGGTGACTTACCCGAATGTTTTCCAGCACATAGGTGTAATCCTCAACCGCCTGTGCGTCAAGTCCCATTCTGTGGCACACCACCGCCCTCGCCAGGCGATGCTTCCCGTGTTTTGGATTCTGCAGAAACACGCCAGGAAACTCAGTCTTCCATATTTTCCACACAAGCCGCCTCTTTAACCCTATCACAATATCTAGCCCAAGCATATATTCATCTCACGTCACTCATATTCATACGTAAAGACGATTATACAGACTCATAAGCATACACACACTTACACATACACCCATGGACACGCACACACACACACACACACATATAAACACACACACGCACACACACACACGCAAACACATATGGAGACACTCAAACGCACACACACACACACACACACACTCATGGATACACTCAAACAAACACACTCACCAGCACACACACACGCTCCCTCACATGCACGCACACACAAACATCCACACACACACACACACACACACACACACACACACACACACAGAAAAACTCAAATTAGCAGACTCACATAGACAGGCACGCACACACAAACCCACTCAGACGTACTTACATACATATAAAAACGCATAAATACACAAGCATACAGACATGCACACACATGTACACACACATACACACACCAAAACACACTGCTCAAGTGGCCATGAGACATAAACATACTGAACCTATCACACACACACACACTGAAACACACACATACACACTGACACAATCACACAAACACACAGACACACCCACACACACACACACACATACCCGCGCGCGCGCGCGCGGGCACACAGACGAATTTGCAGTGTTTTCACGAAACCAACCGGTGACTGAGATTCACCTCTGCCTCCAGCCTGACCGCAGTGTTAAAGTCCTCCAGTGCGGCGTCCATATGGCCCATCGCGGTGCTGCACCGTCCGCGCGCCGTGTAATTGGTGGCAACCTCGGGGTGGAGATTGCATGCAGTGTCGAAATGCTCCATCGCGCGCTCATGTTCGCCCTGGCGCAGCCAGACAACCATAGTAACGCCCCACATAGGTTACTGGTAGACATACACAGAAATAGAAACGCACCGACGGCCACACACGTACACACATACACACACACACACACACATCCACGCACACACTTACACATTCCAAAAGTTTGACCAAAACCTTCACATACCGCAAGTCATTTTGTTCTGTTATCGCATGTGTATGTATGCCTCGGTGTGTGAGCGTTTGACCATTCTGGTATTAGTCGGTCTACGTGTGTACAAGATTGTGCACATGCTCAAATATCTGCGCGTATGCGTATGAATCTGTGTATGTGAGAGATATAGAGACGGGTGAGAGGGAGTATGTGTGTGTGTGTGTGTGTGTGAGAGAGAGAGACACACACACACACACAGAGTGTATGTGTGTGTATGTGTGCGTGTGAGGGGGGGGGAATGCGCGTAGGCGCGTGCTTGGGCGTGTGCGAGTGCACGTGTGCGATTTTATGTGTGTCTGTGTGTGTGTGTGTGTGTGTGTGTGTGTGTGTGTGTGTGTGTGCGCGTTTATGTACAGGTGTATGTGTGAGTGTGAGTGTGTGTGTGTGTGTGTGTGTGTGTGTGTGTGTGTGTGTATGTGTCCGTGTGCGTGTATATATATGTGTGTGTGTTGGGAGATAGGGAGGGGGGGGGGTATCCACTAAGTTGCGCGAGTGAGCGTGTGCTAGTATACGTGTGCGTGTGTGTGTGTGGGGGGAGGGGGAGGGGGAGTAAGTGTGCGCAAGCAAGTGTAAGTTAGCGTGTGTGTGTGTGTGTGTGTGTGCCTGTGTCTATATCTTTATGTGTCTGCCTGTGTGCGCGTGCGTTTCAGGAGGGCGAGAGGGGCGGGAGGGGGGGGGGGGGGCACCTGATATCGGCTGATGCAGTTTCCCAACGCGCGTTGGAAGCGAGAATTATCCGGCCACGCCGCCACCGCAAGGCGTAGCAGGCGCTCCGCGCTGCGATACGCCTTCGCGCTCCCACCCTCCGACAGCAGCACCTGCGTCACAACCCAAAGCACAGACACACCCCCCACAAACACAAACACACACACACACACACACACACACACACACACACACACACACACACACACACACACACACAC
The DNA here is from genome assembly GCA_026401115.1 of Tetraselmis chui. NCBI lineage: Eukaryota > Viridiplantae > Chlorophyta > Chlorodendrophyceae > Chlorodendrales > Chlorodendraceae > Tetraselmis > Tetraselmis chui. The sequence goes on from JAPMLY010000312.1 coordinate 139,245, forward strand.
ACACACACACACACTCAGCTCACCTCACTACTTCGTCGGCCCTACGTCTTCATCTGCTCTCGAGTCGCTTCGCGTCACCAGAACCTTTTAGCGGCGTGACGTAAATAGACCGATGAGACGGAAAGGGGTGCCCACCAGCGCGTCGTCGTGGTGTTGCTTAGCCTCCCGTCGCCGCACGTCGACCTGGTGCCGTTCGCCATGCGCTTTCGGCGACCAATAGAAGACGCCATGGTGTTCGTTCCAACTGTCGAACGTCACTCCGCTGTATTTCGCCGACGACGTCATCTCGTCGCGACTCACGCCAGCGCCCTTACCACTCCCACAGGCTTTTGAACTCTGTCTGCCTCACTGGGAAATCTCCCACTAACTTCTTACTTTCAACCGGGGGCGTCTGTCGGTTGCGGCTGCGAGATCAGTAACCGACCGTCGCACCGTTCGTCCGCGGCATTCCTCCGCGCGAGTACATGCCGAGGGGAGACATCCAGCGGAGCTCTACCATAAATAATGCATTTTATTACAAGCAAGGAAAACAACAAATGAAAAAATCAAATTTATTCAATCAACGAGCCCTTGAGAAATATTATCACTCTGAATCTCTTGGTTCCCCCATTTTCCATATCCACGTTCCTAAAGAAATATTATGGATATTAAATCAAATTAAGGCCATCCCAATTTAGGAACGTGATTTAGGTGCAAAAATCGTCCGGAGAGGAGAGGGTGGGGTTAAGCGGATATATTTTTGCTGGCGCTCCGGCTCCATATGATGCTCATGTGACTCCCGCGCCCCCCCGCTGACGACAATCAACCCATGGACGTCGATCTTTCCGCTACCCAACTCGCAGCCGCCAACGCTATCAACATTGAATTGCTTAAGCTCTCGACCTCGCCACCTTCGTCCGATATTCCACACGACGAGTGAATACGCAACCCGTAAGACCTGGCGGCCATTAATTATATCATCATCATCCTCGACGAGAAATTTGACGAAAAGACGTGGAACACGCATCAAGAGGGCTTCATCTTTCGTCAAGTCATCCCCGACTCGGTTGTTCACGCTCGTTACAAGACCTTCCTTTCGAAACACCCATTGATCGAACGCGAATTGATCCCGGGTGTTCGTGTAACTACTCGCTTCGCCTCTTATCAAGACTAGCGTGCTGCACTACTCGCCGACTTTTGCGACGGTTCCCGCCTACCGCAGCTTATACTTGATTACGCAAAGCCCCTAATCATTAATCCATCCCAAAAACATATGGCTACTCACAACCTTGACATCTCATATAAGATCGCCGGTGCGTTTAACCTACAACCTCAGGCGGATCGCTACAACGAATATGCTGTCGTCGCTATGGTTGTTCAAGCCCTCACTGACCCTTGTAATAAAGGAGAGTGTGAGGAAACTGCCGCCCATATGGGCGAGTCGCTCAACACCTTCCGTATGCTCAACCGCCACCTCGAGGCTATTGACCAACTACATTAGACTTACTCCCTCAAGCGCAAGCCGTCGTACTACTCCACTTACCCCCCCCCTCACAGCCGCCTCCGACCCATTTTATTTACCGGTGCTAGTACTTGGAAACGCGACGCTAACCGTGAACGATTTAATGCTCCCCTCCTATGCCCCCCCTGCCGCCCCAACCCCTCCACCAATCAGCCTCGCCCGGGCTATTGTCGCTGTCAAGCCCGTTGTGACGGCTGCAACCAATTGAGAAACTCAGTTATGCTATGCCCCACCATATCCGACGCTGATAAATATGCATGGCGTGATAAAGTTGCTGCTAACACGGTTGCCACGGGCATGACCCGCCTTGATATTATTTTAGAATGACGCGATGGGGCTGTCGCTGAAATAACTTTATGTAATAATTCAGTTTTGCTAGCACGGCCGCGACCCCACCAATCTGCCCCCAACTGCCACCGTGCCACGGTAACTGTGATTCGGAAGGACTTGACATAGTCAAGACTCTAAAGGCGAAAGGTTGCAAAGCTGCCGATGATGCGACTATCGGTCCTTCACTAAGTTTATTTAGTGAACAACCTATGCAACACAACGGTCCGACCACAAATCCGCATTGGATAAACTGCCTTACGCCATCGGCCATATGCCAATTTCCGCCCATGCCATTGCTAATGCCATTAATAAGCCACTACCGGCCGACTCTACCACTACCAATTTAGCAATGTTTCTGCCATGTGCTTGCCAAAACTTGAAAAGATTTCTAACCACCGCAGTTATTGACAAATTGTTTCAGCCATAACTGCTATACCTCATGAGTCCACATGTACTTCTGCGAAAATACAAGCCCTGGCATCGCTACCCCGCACCGCTCATCACATCAACACGGTTTTACAACGTCGCTCACGCTGCCGCAAATTCTTTGCCAATATCACCTCCTCTCGACCCCCCAGCTGTCCCATTGATTCAGTTTTATTCGACTCCACTGAATTTGCTGCCTCAATAATGTCTACGGCCATGTAACACTCGACGCCCGTGCTTGTGCTTTTGATAACGTCTGCTAACTCTTGCTCCACCGAAGACCCTTTCACATCTGTCTCTGTCACATGCCACACGGTTATATCAACCCGATTTTCAACGAACTGCTCTGCCCATCCTACAATATTTCCTACCCGCCAACAACAAGAGTCTCCCGCTAACATACATGCTATTATCATTTCGCCACGATGGCACTTCCCCCGTCGGCAAATCATAGCTACTAATCTTAAATAAGTACAAACGTATTCGTTCGTACCCGGCCAAAACTTACCTTTTCGCAGTGCTACATGTGTCACTGCCTCGGCTCCGATGGGTCCCACTCGTCGACAAGCCGATGTTTACCTAGCTTACCATATTGTTGAGGAACGACAAGCGACTGCTTGGAATGACGCCGGTCGCTCCGCTCATCTCAAAGCTTAGCTATGCGAATCGCAAGGTAAGGAATATACGCCAAAGATGATTACGAAAAAATTACCAACCCCGCCTACTCAAGGAGAAACATTACATTACGTCTATTACAGATAATAATTTATTGTTTCTCGAACCAACCCTACCGGAATACGAGCTATACCCCCTCTCACAGTTCTACTAGATTCCGGCGCCACATTATATCTTATCGATCAAAAGTATACACACTCTGCCGTGCCATAGTTTCGGGAGCCGCGGACGCACTACGCCATGCGTTCACAAAAAGACACTCGAGGTCAGCCTCCACGCTGCAAGCAAGACCGCCGCCGCAGTCGCCTACGCTAAGGTTACCCTAGATCACCCACCACGGCCTCAACCCCAAGGCCAAGGCCAGTGCGACACAGAGACGCCGTGCAACATCATCATCAGCAACAACCGCAGCATGACGGCCAGTCGGTACGAGCGGACCACCCTAACCGACACCGAAAGGAACACCAAAGATATGAAGGTGTGGCCCGTCGCCACGATTCATGCACCTTGTCTTTACACTACTTGCATCGCCGCGTGCGGAGGAGATGGCGAGAATGGTGGAATATCCGTGTGAGCGGACAAGTCGTCAATAATTGGATGCTCCACGGGGTCCGCGTCAAGCTCAAAAACCGCCCTCCGGCCGAAGCCCTTCAACCATGCAGTCCCAATTGCCTCCGCCACGACACAACATCTCTGGTTCATGGCCACATAGCTACCCCGCTTCGAAGCCTCGGGAACCTAAGAACACGCTAGCAACGTGCTCCTGGTATTCCGTCTCTTCCTCGTCCCCAAGCCCGGTCACAACAAGTGGCGCCTTATCATCGACCTCCGAGAACTCAAGAGCTATTACGCGGACGACATAGTGGCGTGCGAAACGTTTAAACATTTCAAACACATTTCCCGAAAGGGGGACTACTTCGTCTCGCTCAACTTGGCCGACGGTTACTACACATTGTTCGGCATACGCGAAGAGGATGACAGAAACTTCTTTACGAGTATTCAACTAAAGAGACGAACGGTAGCGCATGACTTGTCTATTGATGAACTGATTGTGACATCGCTAGGCGTATTTTTTTGTAAACTCACATATGTGCTTGCAAACCATCTCCGCCGCATCTCAGCCGCTTCATCGCAAGCACACGCCTCCATCTTCCACTAAAGCATCGTGACGACTTCTTTGCAACGCCCGCGATCGAGGCGTCTGCATGCTTCTTGTATATTCGACTTCATCCCCCCCCCCTGATTCACGCCTCTCAGCTTTTCCACTCCGGGACCGACGCCATCACATCGAAGCCCTCATGGACAGCTTGGGCCTTCAACGCAACGCAGCCAAGGGAATTTGGGAGTCCGCTCAGATCGGCGACCACCTCAGCTTGACAGTTGGCCTCACCAAGGGCGAGATCAGAGCGCCAACCGACAAGCTCCAAGCCATGCCTCGCACGCCAAGCCCATGGCCTACCCGGGCGAGCCGCCAAGGGGCGTTGTTGGTTCCGTGTCTAGTAACTCGCCTCGTTCGCATGCAAAGTTCCTCTACCTCGAGATTGTGCCAGCACGCTTCTGCCTACGTGAGCTACAATGCGTCCTCACCATGTAAGCGGGCATGTTGGGGAGTCCAAATGAAACTCACACACCGTGCCAGCTCCAACGCGTCAATGCAAGTCCTTACGGGACTTGAAATGGTGGATGACCATGCCGACGCAACACAATGGCCGCCCCATCTACATGCCCATGGAGAGTGCCCATTTGCACGTTGACTCTAGCGGTTACGGATGGGCAGCAATCCTCAACGAGAACCCACCGGACCATGTCGGAGACTTTTGGTGCGTCGCCCGCGCACGCCACATCACATGGAAGGAGCTACGCGCATTCCGACTCGCCGTGTAGGATTTCGTGCCCCTACAACGTGGCCGCGACGTCCTCCTCATCAAGGACGACACTGATGTGGTCCCCGCACTCACGAAGCTCACCTTACGCTTTCCCGCCATGATGTACTGCTGCCTACTCCCTTTTCGTTTAATCGGTCGTGGCTTTTTACAGCTTAATTTGTAAATAAACGATGTACTATTGCCAACTGTTGTCATCATCCATCGTGTCAGTCACCGTACATGGGTACCCGGGTACGATGAGTGTCTTCGTACGTCCCGCGCTCCCGCAGCCTCAGTAGATTTTGCAGGTAATGACTTAATGTAGAGCCGGATACTTTGTAAATAATGCATAGAAATTACTGCAATACCGGTAGTCGCTACAAAATGTAGCGACAACGCGACAAGTGCTGCGACGACCAATCATAACATCGCATCAGTCATAATAAAACGAATCGACGACAGGTTTTTGGAGCCATATTTGGATCGACGCCGCCCTCCCACCGGTCGCAGATCCAACAGCACTCCTTGCTTCACCTCAGCCGTATCCCGCCAGCAACAGCGAACAGCGCTAGGCGACTGCCAGAGTTTCACAGAACAGGCACCACATCGTCGGCCTCCTCTGTTTAAGCTCTCCAAAGACTCGTGCAGGTGGCCGCGTGACGGCGGGAACCTGCGTCTCCAGTATTTCACATACCACCGTACGGTACGGGTAACCGCCTCGGTACGATATGACGCCGTCGCACCGTCGCTTCCCCGCAGCGCTCGCGCTCCTTGCTCTGACCGCACTGGCTTCGGCAACGCCTGCGTTGTCCGGGCGAGTCCCCAACTATCTTTCGAGAATGCTCTCTGGTATCGTGCACGTGCTTCCGGAGCACAGCGGCAGCCACGAGTGCGACTTATGCGCGGACAACTGGATGTTTGTCCTCGCGGCGGGCGGACGAACTGGGTCCACGACGGCGATGAGCATGTTTAATAGTGTACCGGGTTTTGAGATTGGGGGCGAGCACCTGGGAGTGCTGGACGAGGAGATGAATTTCATGGCGAAGATACAGCAGGTGGATGGCAATCCCGACTGGACGAACAAGGTGGCGTGGCAGCACCGCCCGCGCGACCTGCACGCGCTTCGTTGCGCGACTCAGGAAAAAATGAAGCGACTCGTTTTTGGCGCCGATTATGATCAGCTGAATCGCGAGGTGCGCGTACTCGGCTTCAAGGAGATCCGTTACTACACCCTCCCCAAGATGGCCTTCATCGCCTCCGTCTTCCCCTGCGCGCGTTTCGTGTTCACGTACCGTAGCGACACGGCGGCGGAGGTCAACGCTGTGGACGGTTTCGGGAAATGGCTGCAGGGGCTGTGGGGGGAGGCCAGCCTGCTGTACACCCGCCTGGCGCAAGAGTTTCCCAGCCAGATGGATATGCTTGCCGTCGAGAGCCTAAGTCCGGAGCGATACAGTGAGGTGCTTCACGAGCTGCTGGGCGTCCGCGGCTGCTCCTTTAGTCAGATCGTACACGAGAACCCGGACGGGGGTTACTCCACGCCGGGCACTGACCCCACGAAGGACGTGGAGCTGATGGACGGGTCGTGCGACCTGGATGGTGTGGATTTTCGCCTGACGCCCCAGGAGCGACAGCACAACGCGGAGAAATGGAAGGCGCTAATGGTGGAATTCAAAGCGCACGAGCGGGCCGCGGATGAGGAAAAGAAGGCGAAGAGCGGCAGTGGGAGCCAGGGAGGTAGGTGAAAGTGTATATTGTAAATAATTCGGCAATCGCAAAGCTGAGATCACTGGGCAGAGGCCGAGCTAAATGTGGTAAAAACAGGTACCTGGATACCTACCTCAGAAATTTCTGATTAGAGTCGGATTCGGCCGTGTTAAGGCAGATTTTAATGGACATATGGGAGTATTATCATATTTATTGACAAGGAAAATTTATCTTCCTTTTCGACTTCCTTTGCAGACCCGGACATGGTTGCATTTCTCCACTCTTCAGAATCTGCCCGGTGCACCGCTCCCTAAGAGGCTTTGGATTGTAAAACATCGAGGGGTGTGGGTTGCAGCTTTTGGGAGAAACGGGCGCCCCTCCAAGTTTCTTCGGGGGTGTCAATGCTGATCGCGGAGTAATATCAATCAATAGGACGACCGCATTTTATCCTTGTATGTATTTGGCTACTCGCAAAAGACTTTTTCTTATTCCGCATAGCGGGCGCCCGTATAAGAAGGTCCTTTGTGATAGCGCAATCAAGATACCCGCAGCCGGCCCACTCTTATACAATTGAGTGGTTGTTTTTTGTAATTTTGGCTATGTCAACGCTAAAAAAATTACATTTCGTGTTTTTTGCAATTCGACTGCAAATTTTCGCATCGAATAACTGTACGGCATAAAGTACTTTCACTGACATAATTCAAGGATAAGACGCGACATGTGGAGCACCCTCTCAATTACAGTGCCCAAACACTCACAAATCAAATCGCCAGAACCCACCAACTAATCCCCAAACACCATCCGCCAACCTCGGAGCGGCTTAAATAGGGCGAGCGGACTGACGCGGGACGGCGAGCTGTAGAAAGGAGGCCCTGGCTCCCTAAGATTATTGTAGACTAACAATTGATATATGCTGTAGTCCAATTTGATTGCAACGCCCAGCAACTGTCCCTAATCTGGTAAGAGAACATCAAAGCAGCCTGAATCAAATTTGATGTTCGTACACTGCCTCCAACAAATGCCAGCCGCGTAGGATTGTAATTTGATAATACTGTCTTCAAGGAAACAATACTCTATACTGAGATAACATCCAGGTACATCATTTCCACATGCCTGCGATTGTCTAGCAAATCATACCGTTTGAAAAAAAAGTACGGTATTTAGGATTTTACATTCATCGAAATCAAATAAATGTCTGAATCAAATGGACCCGACGGGCGAAGGAATCAGTGCCTGCACATCATGTGTCACCGGCTTTGCGGCTGAAGACAGACACACACGCTCAATAAAGCAGAACACAAGTCAATGATTAAAAAGAGCCTTATGTAACGCGGAACGCACAATGATGTACCGAAAAGTATCTACAATATCGCCATATCAATATCGACATTCAAAAAAGCAATCCATCTCACTATGTCATCTCGCTCCCTCGTCGGCCGTCCCCTCTTCCTCCTGTTGATGCGCGTTGTACTGCTCCACCAGCGACCTCCACACCTCCTTATTGCGCTGCAATACCCCGGGCCTCAGCCGAAAGTCCACTCCCGATAGATCACACTCCCCCGTCAGCAGCTCCACCGTCTCCGCCGCGCCGTCGCCGAGGATGGGACTGTACCCCCCATCGGAATTCTCGTGTACTATCTGGCTAAAGGAGCAGGCGCGGACGCCCGTCAGCCCGTGCAGCACCGCACTGTACCGCTCCGGCGTCAAACTTTCCACCTCTAGCATATCCGTCTGCTTCGGAAACAGTTCCGACAAGTGCGTGTACAGCAAGCCGGTGTCCGCCCAGACGTGCTGAAGACTCTTTTCAAAACCATACGCCACGACTTCCGTGCTTGTGTTGGCGCGGTAAGTAAAAACATACCGCGCGCACGGAAACACGGAGGCAATGAAGGCCATATCGGGTAGGGTGACGTAACGAATCTCCTTAAAGCCCAGCACGCGCACCTCGCGGCTGAGCTGCTCGTAGTCAGTGCCAAAGACGAGACGTTTCATGCGGTCCTGCACAGAACAGCGCAGCGAGTGCAGGTCGTGCGGGCGGTGAAGGAACGCCAGCCCTTTCGCCCCCTCCGTTTGATTTACTCTCTCAAAATAAGCCCGCTCGTCGCTAAGCACGCCCCGGTGCTCGCCCCCTATCTCGAACCCAGGTACACTGTTGAACATGCTCATCGCTGTGGTGGACCCAGTTCGTCCGCCCGCCGCGAGGACAAACAGCCAGTTGTCCGCGCACAGGTCACAGTGATGTCCGGGTCTTGTCCGACCACCGCCAACTGAGCCAACAAGAGGGGCTGGAGGTAGGTGTTCGGGTAGTTGGTGCAGGATACCGGATAGCATATGCGACAGGTAGCCTGAGGCTCGGCTGCCGTCGGCACGCTTTCCAATAGAGAGCGTTATAGTACTAAGCAGCGCGACGGCCGCGACGAACCGGGGCGTCATGCCTAAAAGTCTGCTGATCCCCGCCACTGAGTCGGCCTGTAAAAATGCAATTATTCCGAGCACAGAGCGGGGGAAAGCCGCTTCACCCCCGGTGGGAGTCACACCACGTGGGATAGCAGTTCCCGTGTAAGCGGCCACCGCCGCCGTAGAAGTGGACGGCGGGCGATTTGTCGACAGCTGGCGTGACACCGTCAGACCCTGTTATTGGCGGGTTTACGCGCACAGAGGTCGCGAAACAGCGCATCCTGCCCGGGCACGCTGCTGCGTCAGCGCCCGCTCGGCAGCGTAACATAAGAATTACAGCAGCGTCAGCAAACTAGCGATACCATCTCTACCCGTACCGAAATGTAGAGTTTCTCAGTAGCTTCTCTATAGAAACTACGGTAATAAATAGTGGGAAAACTAGAACATGTACTGCGCCCTATCGCTGGACAATAGCCGAAGGGGTACCTGTACTGACAATTGTATATAATAATATCTGTGATAGGACTCGTCATCCCTATTGCTGGCAGTACCCGTACTAATCCAAATCTGCCGTGCCCATCAGAGCTACGTACCGGTACCGGTACCTGGCTGGTACCTGTATGCAGAGGTGGGTACCAATCCGAACCTGTATGCAGTACAGAAAGCGACAACGCGACTGATGCGCTGCTAATAATTGTGCGCAGGTACATGTACTGGCGGAGAGTAGCGATGATGCCCATATCTATATCAGCTTCACCGCTATTATTCATATATCTAGCTTAAATTAATCAGCCTTATCGAGCTTGAATCGCTATTATCTATACCGAGCTTTATATCAGCTTCAATTATTTATAGCGAGCTGCCGTAGTCACATCCAGGTGGCATACACCGCGAACCCCTTATTCATTTGGCCGGTCTTCGTATCGCTGCATAGCACTGCTCCAAAGCCGATAGGCAACTGCCCACTCGTCGCTTCGCGCGCAGTCGTTGTATCCGCCGTTTTATTGGCACGCGCTTTCGGCCCAGGTGCGTGACAGCTCGAAAGCTCTCTACGCGGTCAAGATAACTTGCTCTTGGCATCGCTTAGGACCCCGGCCAGGTCCTTGTCAGCAGCAGCACCAAGCGCTCCGGGAGAAACAACCAACTTGTCTTATCTGGCGTGAGCAAATATATGGTTTTGTTCTTTTGCGGGAAGTAGCGATAGCGGTGTTTTTCGGAGGAAAAGTCGTAAAATTATTTATATTCTTATTTGCCGCGAAACACGATGACGACCCTGACCCTCCCGGCCGTGCTGATACTCACTCTCCTGCTTCTGGCGCCCATCGTCCCAACCGACGCCGGGCGTATCTCCAGTGGATTCTTTCATGACCTTTCAGGCCTCCTCCATACCCACCGTACACAGGGCGGTACTCAGGATGGGCTGGCGTCTGGCGCCGCGCCTCCCATCGACGACCTGCGGCCAGACGTGTGTGACCTATGTGCGGACAACTGGCTGTTTGTCCTCGCGGCGGGCGGACGAACGGGTTCGACCACGGCGATGAGCATGTTCAACAGCGTACCGGGTTTCGAGATAGGGGGCGAGCATATGGCCGTGCTTGACGCCGAGCAGGACTACCTCCAGCACGTGGTTCAGACGGAGCGGGCTAAAGGGTTGGCGTTCCAGCACCGCCCGCACGACCTACACGGGCTACGTTGTTCGATGCAGGACCGCATGAAGCGTCTCGTTTTTGGCACGGACTTTGAGCAGCTGGCCCGCGAAGTGCGTGTGCTTGGCTTCAAGGAGATCCGCTACCTGACGCTGGACAAGATGGCCTTCATTGCCTCTGTATTTCCGTGCGCTCGCTTTGTGTTCACGTACCGGAACGAAACAGAGACGGCGGTACGGGCGGACGGGTTCCAACACGTTGACCTGCCCCGTCTTTGGAACCAGGCCGGCATGCTGTACAAGCACCTGGCGAATGAGTTCCCGCAGCAGATGGATATGCTGGCGGTGGAGAACCTGACGACTGAAAGGTACAACACAATTTTACACGAGTTGCTGGGCGTTGAAGGCTGCTTTTTTACAAAAATATTTCACGAAAATGCCGGCGGCGGCTACACCCGCAATGACAGCCACCCCGTGAAGCGCGCGGGCGTGCTTATCGACGGAGAGTGTGATTTTTCTGGCGTGGACTTTCGACTCCCACCCGAAGCTCAGGCACGTAACGCGGAACGGTGGGAGGCGCTCTTACAAGAGTCGAAGGCGCACAATAAGTGGCAAAACCACGACGAAACGGGGCAGAAAAATGGGAACCACTTATAACTGAGCAAAGTGACACTCCTGAATTATTTTGGTTTGAATGACCATGTATTGAGGTTCCCACGGGGCCCCTACCATAAGGCACTTAGAACTGGAGCGTCATGATGAGTAGCACGCACGGGTCTCATTGTGCTATAGTGACATCCTTTTCCTCACATCGCCTTCCCCTGCCACGTTGGACTGGCGAGTTAGTGAGCGAGTGAGAGTATCTGTTGCGTGACTGCCTTTATATTCACTCGTCGATGAAGTTCTTTGTCCCGCGATTTTGTAACTTGTAAGCTATATTGAGCGATTTTGACCGAACAACTTACGTTCCAAGCCGAATTGAAGCAAGTCCCGCATAGCACCCGTCATTCATGCCGCGCGGCGTCCAACCTCAAACCCAAAACAATACGTGCCGCCGAAAATTTTAAACCGGTGGCATATATGCGTTGTGCAGCAAAGTGACATGGTTTTGAGTACGTTTCGCCATATCATGCGCTTCTGAGAATGCATGCAGCAACGAAATAGGAGACTGCCCCACATGAGGGATGACTATGATGTCATCTGATAATATCAAAAAAGTCTTACAAGAAAAGGCAGTGGAAACCACCAAGTGAAAATGAGAAACGAGGGGGAAAAACCCACATGTGTAAGCCCGAGGAACATGCATGTCATCAGCATTGCTGTCATGCAAAGCGTCGCGAAGATAGGAATCCACATTACCATGAAACTAAGCAGAAAGACGATGCATGACTTCTCGCCGCACACCCCCGAAAAAAGTCGAAAAGGGACAAAAGGAGATCGACGAACGAAATGTTGCATGCGGACATACATGTCAAAACTCAATTAACGAGAGTATGCAACACCCGTGCAAGGGAAGCGACGAACTGCCACCAAAATAGCCATGCGATCAAATAGCTCATGCGCCAACCGGCCCCCATTCTCCAAAGCGAAATGATAGTAGTCATGGACCGACTGAACCGAAAGCGCGCCAAGCAAAGCGGAAGTGCGGAGGTCCGCATCGAGTTTTCCGTGCTGAGCTCCCAATGCAAGACTGCCAGGGAGTGGGAGACGAGCACCTATATGACGAACATTGGTGTTCGCGCGAGCACTTATCACCGTCACATCAACAACAAGATTACGGTGTGGAACACTGAAGTCTAACCAAAACCACATCCCCATGACGATCTCGAGAAGTTCCCGACCGAATAGGGCGGACCTCCAACCGCAACTCCCGCCCCTTAGTAGCCCTCGCTCTAAGCATGAAATCTTAAAGCACGTGGACAATCCGATTGTGGACCTGTATTACATACCAGAGCATGGGCACCGGGGGATGTGGTCCATAAGCATAACAATTGTGGAGCGCTCACCCGACGCAGAGGTGCCCGATACCGTCGACGAAGATCCCGACCCACGAGACTCCGAGGGAGGGAGGGAGGGAGGGAGGGAGGGAGGGAGGGAGGGTGCCTCATTGCACCGTGGGCACTTTCGAACATGAGAGGCGCGCTCCGCAGTGAGGCCAAGCACACGGTGCGTTCCCATCGTATAGCAATCGGATGGCACCTTGAAAATTGACTCATGTGAAGCGAAAAAGAGAGCCAGAGCCACGCGACTCGCACCCGAAATTACCCACATACAGTCCGGTGGGGAAGAATAATGAAACGCCAAGAGGTCAAGATAGTAGGCCCCTGCACGAAGAATGCGGGAAACGCCCCGTTGAATGTGGCCCCCATAATCTATCGAGCGAGTGAGAGCATCTTGAGTCGGAAGTTGTAGGCAAGTCAATAGGGTAGCGGGCGCCACCGCATTGTTTACCGGAGATACCACCAACTCGACACCGGCCCCATCATAATCGGAAAGGTCATTATTTAGTGTGTTAGTCAACACCACGAGATCCGATTCCGAAAACCCGCGCATATTGGAGATCGTATCATGCGAACTGCGCAATTGAACCGCCCACGGTAAAGTAGAAGTAGCAACATGTAATAGTTATTGCCGGATAATACCGTACATGGGACCTAGCGACTCGGACTCGTAATCAGCAATCATGTTGGCGAGAGTCGCAGTGAGTAAAGCATAGTGAGCATGTTCATCGTCGAGCTCGAGGGACGATACATTCAGCCCCCCAAACTCCGCACGAAGGGAAGGCTTGCGCCTAGCACAATTCAGTTGTTCGAGCGTTTGTACGTCCTGAGAAACGCCCAAGATTCGATGCACTACAATACGAACGGCCCTATATGTAGTAGCAAGGTGCGGTCGGCATATATCAAAGGGCGAAAGTGCGGAGCAAGAACCCATAGCGGCGTACCGCACACGTGATCATCAAGCGAAATCCGCATGCGCTCCTTTGAAGTCCGACGTAGCAAAGCAAATGATCTTGTCTAAGAGGAGTTGATGAGCCTCGACGGTGTCTTGTAGTCAAGAATGAATATGATTCTCATTGTGAGATGCAAGAGGGCCACCTGTCATCGAGAAGTCCATCGCCAAAGGGGCTCCTAGGGTACTAGTACTCGTGACGACAAGGACCTTCGCTTGTATAACCTCAACAAGTTCATGGGCCGTATCCGGGAGTACCATGCACGAAGTTTTGATTGGTTGGACCCTCGAGTAGACTTTCCCCAATTCCTCCGTAGCCACTGCATTATTGCAATCAACACTATCGGAACAAAAGGCGTTGTAATCAAATACGTTCCATCGTCGGGGAAGGCTTGGATCGCTGATGAGTCCTTGCACCGTTCCCCAATGTGCCGGACGGGGTGTTGATCGCCAAGATTACAAAAGTGGGCCGAGAGGATCTCTTTGTTGGACACCCGTACGAGATAGAACCAAGCCGTATGAGAGTGAAGCATCGTTTGGATCGAAATAATATACTGTGGAGTCCCGTGAATATATCATCTCAACCAACGAGGGAACAGGATAAAAGACAAGATTATTGTACAACTCCGCAAGGAAACTCCGGCGGGAAATGGCATTGAAGGCGTTTTCCGGAACCAAGCTTAGTAGGCTACAATCAAGAAGAGTTTGTAAGCCTATACGAGTGGTATGTATGGCTCGCTGGATACCACCTACGGTGAAAAGCGACTTTGTACGTAGCCAAGGTGGTCGACCGCAACAATCGCTATCCGCGCAATGGCGTGACAATGAGCTAACCGTGACAAGACGATGCCAGCAACAAGCGGCCGGACTTAAGGAGCCTCACCCCGAAGGCAAGTGGTGTCGCGGTCGACACATGTCTTCTTGTAAAGAGCCCACCCGGTCGCACTCGCCAAAAAGTCTGCCGCAGCAAGCATCGGGTATGTTTCCCGCCGAGTAGCGGTTAGCCTACTTACGCCATGCCGGAACATTCAAGTCACGGACATCTTTCCATCGCTAGCCATTAACATGAGGGGTTGACAAGCTAGGTGTTTTTTTTCTCAGGACAAGGAGCATAGAATCCTTCCACATTTGGAGGCTATCACGGTCATTTGGATTGGTGAGGGTTGGGCGCGCGGGGGGGGGGGGGGGGGGGGGGGAAGGGAGGGGGTCGGGTAGGTCACAGTCGGGGTGGGGACTACCACACGGAGGATGCAACCTCTAGAGAGCAACCCGCGCCGCGTCGGCGTCCTCCACCATCCCGAACGCAGCTCCGTCCAATGTCATACTTCCACTAGCTCACGGGATCGACGGAAAATATCACGGCGCCGGAGGTCACCGTCGGGGAGGTGACTCGATGGTTTTTATTGCTCCCGCTATGTGGGTCGGTCCCGACGACGGCGAGAGCCGCCTCCACCCCGCCCCCGACCACTAGAGCGTTTGGACACAGTGGCCCCCGGGCACGCACGAGCAAGCTCACTTCGATCCCAAGTATCGTGTAGGAGGGTGTCAATGCCCGTGAGTCCATCCTCTCCGGACGCAGAAACCAAATACGGACTCGACGTTGGACAAGGGAGCGGGCGCAGGCACCAACCGAAACCGGAAATGGACGGAAGAGTAGGCCGCCGAAGAGGTGAAAAAAGCTCCGGCGGCACGAGATTCCGTTGAAGGGAGCTTGCATGTTCGAGAGTGTCTTGCAGATCGGAACTGATGTCATCTCTCGTTGTCGCACAAACCCCCCAGGCCGTAGTATTAGGTTTGAGCCGCCATAGGCAAGCGACAAGGTCATTGTCGGAGCACTAGAGGTAGGACCAACATCGCGAGGACGGGATCGGAGAGCATCCTCTCGGAGGAGTGCAGCAGCAGTCGAGGGCATAAAGGCTTGTCCATGAGGCAAAGGGGGTCTATAGTGTGCATGCGGGGGTGGGGGAGGGGTGGAGGGACTGGGAGGGTAAGCACATGCTCAAATCGAGGTGGGGGAGGGAGGGAAGCTAAGGGGGAAGTCCAATGGAGGCAAATAATGGAGGAGGGCGACAACTCTTCGGAACATGCATGGTCCAAGGTGCGAAGGACGGGAGCATCCAGCACGGTCAAGAGAGGCAAGTGGAGACACGGGAGCGGGAGGGGCCACACAGTGGGGGCATGGAGCAGAAAAAGGGCGAGCTCGGATGGTACACAGAAGGTGAGCGCCCGAGGCGCACATGGAGAATAAGGCCGGAGAGGAGGTCGCATGGTGGCGAGCTTGGCGACGGTAGGCAAAAGTGGAGGGGCAATTGCCAATTATGAACATGTTAGTGTGTATGGCCAACTTTGAGCGCTGTTTGCGGATTGCAAACCGTGTGCCACACGGGGCGTAAGTGTAACCCCCCCCCCCCCCCCCCCCCCCCCCTCCCCCCCCCCCCCCCCGGCGACGGGGAGAGAACGCCCGATGCCGAACTCAGGCCCGGCTCCGAACCAAAAGCATATACTCATGGTCACCATTGGTAGTCGCACGCCATGTAGACACCCTAATGCCACCACACACATATGGTGCACCACACATTTGCCGCCCACCATTACCACTATGCGCAGCTAGCCACCCAACAACACCGGTATAAAAAACTACAGTGTGCCGCACACTAGCAAAAGCACGCGCACCTATCACTAGCTGCAAGATTTTGCCCAGTAACAATAATATTTTGCCGCCAACCAGCACTAGCAACTGCAAAAGTACCATCAGCACCAGCGCAACCACCACTAGCAACCCTCTGCCCACTAGTACCAACAACATCAACGACCGGCTGCCAACCAACACCAGCAACTGACGCTGCAACACCATATGCATCAGCACCACCGTCGCTAGCTTCAACCCTCTGCTCACGAGCACCGGCTGTAGCAACCGATCGCCGGCCTACACTTGCACCTACAGAAGCACCACCACCGGCTACAACTATGTGTCCACGAGCACATGAAGCAGCAACCGGACGCTAGCCATCTTTAGCAAATGCAGGTGCGACAACATCATCATCTACACCACCACCACATGCTGCAATGCTCTGCCAACGAGCCCAAACAGTTGATCGCCGACAAGCACTAGCACTTGTATAAGCACCACCAGCCGCCCTACCACCAACCGCAAGTATGTGCCCACCGACACGAGCAATAACACATGGGCACGAGCAAGCTCCGGCAGCTGCAATTGCAACAACAACATTAACAACATTATAAAAACATCAGCTGCAGTAGCACTAGCTGCAACCCTCCGCCCATGAGCACCGGCAGCAGCGGCCGATCGCCAACCAACACCAACAGTTGCGAAAGCACCCTCAACAACAACAAGACCAGATCTCTGCCCGACATGACCAACAACAACAAATGGCCACAAACCAACACCTGCTGCTACTACAACACAAAAAACACCACCACCACGGGCAACAAACGGCCGCCAACCAACGGTAGTACCAACACCCGAAGCAACACCACATGTGAGAGTACCACAAGTAACAACACCACGAGTTGCAACCCTCTGCCCGCGAACACTAGCAGCTGGCGTAAAACTCGCCAATACTAGCCTCATGTACTTTTGCCGATAGTATCACTTGAACAACGGTCAGCTAACCACACGGAGCGCACTCCTTATGTGCGGACATGGTGCATACATGTCCAAGCTGGAGTCGGGAGCGGAAACACGAGTTGGTGATCACCTCATTTACAAAGTACACGAAGTCATCAACCGTGTCGACAGAGGGCAACTACACCCGACAAGTCCGTGGCTGTCACTTGTGGGCTCCAATGGGTGGAGAACACTGACAAGGTTCTTTGGGACGCCCCGGGACAGCATGCTCAGGGGCCGCCGGACAACATGCCGTCTCTGTCTAGAACCACCGTAAGGCATATGTGCAACAAATGTATTTTCCATTGTGTGGCGTCGGCTTTCAGCCGTGCCATCGATATCACACTCCGCGGGGAATACCGCAGATCAACCATATCCTACGGAGTCGTCGCAGAACTTCCGCGACTCACCGTCGCCTCCACCACATGCGATCACGGCAATCCCGGAGCAAATGGTGATTAGTACCGCATGACTCGACGAGCATGCAAGAGAATCAATACTGCAACGCTAGCGCGACGCCTAACGCGACGCTCAACGCGACGCCCCCGTGTCGGTTCTATTCGACATGCCGCCACCCCGATGTACCCGCAATTTGCTGATATTGAGTTTCCACCCGTGCATATGGCACCCGGTGGTCATGCGAACATGCCCGGGCCTCGCGGTGGCGGTGGTGTGCGGGGCGATCGTCATCCCACGATCGACAATTTAGGAGTCTAATGGCTTCGACAGCGACTCCATCAACCGCTCAATGAAGATGGACGTTTCTACCATGGCACCTCACACGGAGCTCAAGCAATGGAAGAGGCAATTCCTGTCGTTCTTGTCACTGAAGCCATCGTCCCTCATCACCCATCCAACTTGCCCTTAAGGATTCGGGCGTTTGGCTGGACGAGGCTCCCCAATGTTATGCCTTTGCTCTACTCTTGCAGCCCGCCAACGATAACAGGCGCGCATATCAAACGGTCAAGTGTTAATGCGGCCCGACCCGACTGTGTTGCTGCCGCTTGAGACCTCATGTGCGAGGGTTTGGATAGTCGGTCATTCGTGTTCAGCATGACCCTGCTCGACAACTTGATGCTCTGCTTGACAATTGCTATGGCAGTCTTTGACGGAGTACATTCATTCCATGCACTAGTCCTTCGATGATTACAACGATACGTGCGAGATGATCGATGTCTTTGTCGCCATATACTAGCACAACCTTGGCCTCATGCTTTTATGAGGAACCACTTACACTGACAAGTACGGCGGTCAAGCGAAGCATTGTGCCATAAACGCATTTGCCACCAACTACCTCCGGTTAGCGGACGAGATGATGACGAGCATCCTGCACTTACAAGCTCAAAACATGGAAGACGAACTCCCACTTGCGACAAACCATTCGGCTACCCATGCTGCGCCATCCACTCCCTCCAATCTCCTTTGTCTTCGTAGTTGCATGCCGTGGCCATGATGATCGTGGCGGTCGCGGTGGTCGTGGTCTTAACAAGTTTAACGTATTTGGCAGTGTGAACCATGTTCTCTCGTCATGCACAACGACGGATGGCGCGTTTTTGAAACGGTCAATTGCTAAACGCAAGATGAACATTCATAAGTACGGCACCCGCATAGTAATGCAACGCACACAACATACGTGAGTGGCGTCACTGAAGAGGATCATTTGGACGTCGGAGATGTTGCTGGACCCTTGGGAGCCCCCCCCCCCCCCCCCCCCCCCCCCCCCTTCCCCCCCTTTTCCATTTGCTTGGTGGCTACCACTGCTATTTCTTGTACAAGAAATTGCATTTAAATCATCGAGGCTCACGCCCATCATATTTTAAATATTGATTTCTTTAAAGATCGTCAGAATCAATTTATGTTTGATTATATAGTATACACCCATTCGTATCGAGAAGGAGGAATGTGGGTAATTTGGAACATCAAGAACTTGGAAGAAAATCTTAGAAAAGTAGCTACAACTTTTAATAAGAATATCAAATTCAAATTCTGAATAGATGACGAGATAGCTACAGTTTTCAGGATGCCCGGGGAGCCTTTGACCGGCGTTATCCGCTTCTAAACGAGTGAGTTATGCCTCGGGAAAGATGGGCGATGCATCGGGTGAAGAAAATCGCCTTCCAACCCGCCCAGAATCTTTATGGCGAAGTAGCTAGGCGCCAAAAAGGGGCCCTGACTGGCTCTAACCCACAGCTATCGCCGCTCTAATAGTAAGGAAGCTTGTTTGTGCGAGTGGCGAGGTGCTTCGGGTCATTGGGGCGAGGCATCGGCGCTGCGACGGCACGGCGCTTGGCGCCCTTTCGGTCGAGGCCGACCTATGCTCTCGGCCTCGACCCCCGGTGCGTGTCCCTACGTTTCTCCCCATTCCTCCTCGTCATTGTCGTCCTTAGTACGAAGTGAAAGGGGCGACGACGGAGTCCGGCGAGGAAGGTGCTGCCGAGAAAGGGGACGTGACAAGAAGGGCGCCGTGTTGAAGCCGTTGATGTTGTTGTTGCTGTTGAGAAGGCAACAACAACAACGCAACGGGCATGATAACTCGCCACTGAAGCCATGGAGGAGGATCGAGGGGCACTCCTCACCATCTCCGATATAAGCGGCCCAACCTACGAGCGAAGGAAGCGGACCTTCAAAAGCTACGACAACCAGCGGTAGTGGTGACTGTTAAGGACGTTGACTCCGAGGTGGAGGAGGTTGATGAGCAGGAGAAAGCAAACACACAAGATAGTCCCGACCCCTGCGCCGTAGCACTTACGAACCCAAAGGCAATATACGTGGCAAAGAAGGGGGGCGTTCAATCGGCTTGCACCTCATCGGTCAAGGCAATTGCGGATGCGTTGTGCGCCGTTGCCATGGCGGTAATAGTGACAACCTCCTCCGAGAGAGAGAGCGGAGGCAATGAGCCGTAGCTGCGAACCGCGTAGCGGCTCGCGTGCGTGTTGCCGCAACGCTAGAAGGCGTAACTAACCTATTTTGACTGCCTTTTGCCCGTAAACCTCGCTCCTGCCGGCCGATAGCACCACTGGTAGCGTGCATGGTGGCCGATGTCAAGCCCGGACAGGTGATACCGGGCTGTTGGAGATACCGTGGAAACTGTTCCAAATTCATGAAGTCTCCCGTTTCTTATCACCCTACCTTCCACTCTTTGACCGGGCCTAGTGCACTCAAAACTCGTATTTCTGTTGCAAATAATACATCCATGGAAAGCTCTGGTCTGTAACTTTCTGCACGGCCCAAAAAATCTTAATTTAGATTTAAAATGCATAGAGGTACCTTAATAGACTGGTGCTAAAGGGTAAACTGTTCCAATGGACACGACAATTCTCCTTAATGCTATATTTTTCGCACGTGCAGACCCAACGGCGGACAGACTTCCCCTGCTTTTTCACACTCAACGTGGCAGCAACTACTGGTGGCGCTACTCCAGCACGCCACTAATCACGTCCCCTAATCCTCCAGGCTCCCGTCCCACATCTTGTGACCCCAACAAGCCAGTCTTGACGGCGCATCTCTCTGCTCTGAAATCCAACTGTTTAGTTCACCTCGATCTCCCTACCCGCGCGCACTTACACTTCCCCCGACAGTCAAGTACAGGTACAGCCACGTCCGTCCGTCCCAAATCACTCCGCCCTCCTCGCTTAACGCATCTCACCCTCCCCGCTTCCCTCGGCGCCGCCGTCTCCTGGACGAAACCCCCGGAACCTGCCTTCCTTAACCGCCATTAGCCCACGGACCTGCCAACAAAACCTGATTAAAACCCCGTGCACATCGCGTGGTTAAAGCGCCCTATTATAGTAGGGCGGTCGCTATAGCACAGCTCTCCTCCGAATCGACTCCGAAAAGGACATAGCAGTCGCTGTTGACCGCTGTTGACTCGCACCTCACGTCACTTCCGTCTCCTTTGCCCAGCCTGAAGCCAAGTCAAATCCTCGTCACCCAAGACTCCGCTGCGCGGGGAGTCTACGACAACGAGGGGAGAGTCGAACTTGTGCCTGTGTTTGTCCGGACGAACGAAACTCGTCGCGGTCGGCGAGGCACTATTGCGACTGAGCGCGCGGGCTCGGGCGTCGTGGGCTCGAGCTCGGGCTCACGCGCCACGTTCCGAGGCATGAGTTCCACCAGCAAGGAGAACTTGACGGACGCGACGGACGGCGGAATGGGCGGCGTTTCAGGGCAGCACCCAGGCGGCATTAACGGCGGTGTGCAGTTAGTGGTTGATAGTACCGCAAGCGCGGGAGTGGCCCCACCCAGCAGCAGCACTGCCACCACGCGCACCCTCTCCTCCGCTGGCAGTAGCACAGGTGGTGGCAGCAGCTCCAAGGCCGCCCGAGCAGCTGCCAGTGGTGGCGCCTACCACCTCCCGCACCCGTCTTCCCTGATATCGAGGCAGAGCGGCGGCAGCGCGGCGGCGACAGCAGCGGCTGCGTCCGTCAGTGACAGCCGTGTGGCGGTGCTCGTCTCTGCACTGATCGCGCTCTGGCTGCTGCATGATTACCTCAAGGTACGCCAAGGTGGAGATGGGCTGGTAGCGCGGAGAAGGGACGATTTTGTATTGTGAGACGCAAGGGTGTCGGTGTGGGTTGAAGACGGGCGCGCGTGAGAGAGAGAGAGAGAGAGAGAGAGAGAGAGAGAGAGAGAGAGAGAGTGTGTGTGTATTTGTGTGAGAGTGTGATTGTATGTGTGGGTGAGAGAGTGAGGGATTGTGTGTGTGTGTGTGTGTGTGTGTGTGTGTGTGTGTGTGTGTGAGGGAGAAATTGAGATTGTATTTATGTTAAAAGAGCTAGTGACTCTCTCTGTGTGTGTGCACGTGCGTGTGTGTGTGTGTGTGTGTGTGTGTGTGTGTGTGTGTGTGTGTGTGTGTGTGCACTTAGGGAGAGGGTTGAAGTTATGGTAACCGGTAGGTAAGGCACATTTTGTGAGGGGGGGGGGGGGAGTTTAGGCGGGACTGAAAAGCAAATGTGACAGTGGGGCATTGAAAGGATGAAGGGATTCGTTAATGGGCTGAATATAACAAGGGTGGAGGGCGAGGTTGGGAGCTCTGAGAGTGTGAATATGTCTGTGTGGCACGGTACACGCTCAAAATCACACACACGCACACACACACACACACACACACACACACACACACACACACACACACACACACACACACACACACACACGTAATTCCCTGTCACGACTGACGACGCTTCCCTCCACTGCACTCCCTTTTCATTTTGCCGTAGGAGTGCCACTTTCGGCAAGAGGGCTTTGCATTCAGCCGCTTTTTGCAGTTCGTCTCCCAGGTGCCCTCCCTTTGCCATCTTTCTCATTGATCGATTCCCATAAATGTTTTGGCTTGACTTGGCCGTCTTCTTCTGACTGCCAACAACGCCGTGTCTTGCCGCTCGGGACGGGGGTAGCTTGTTAGCACTGTAGCGGCGGCGGTGCTTCTGTGGCGGAAACGGCGTCGTGAGACGATGGCTGTCGCGGTGGATGACCCCGCGGGCAAAATTCAACTCACTCGCCCGCTGCTGGTGCCCCCCCCCCCCCCCCTCCCCCCCCCCCCCCAAAATAAAAAATAAAAAAAATAGAAGAGCATGGCGCACACACACACACACACACACACAAACACACACACACACACACACACATGCATACATACATACATACATACATACATACATACATACATACATACATACATACATACATACATACATACATACACAGACAGACAGACAGACAGACAGACAGAGAAACAGATAGGAATGCATACATACATACATACATACATACATACATACATACATACATACATACATATCGACCTGCATACATACATGCACACACATTGAGTCATTTATGTAAGTGCAGTCTTTCATTCCTGCAGACACACATAGACGTGCCTATATTTGAACACACACGTGCAGACGCAGCGGTACATTCATCCATCCATTATTTCGTTCAATCGTACGTACAGGCACTGACACACATATGCCCATTACCAAATTTCTGACAGATAGCTTCACATGTGTGTTTTGCTTTTCCGTGTTGTGTGTTTATGTGTTCGGCACATTCTTGCACTTGTATTTTCGGACCATTGCCTGTTTTAATGCATTTTTTAAAGTATCAAATGACCTTTTTGTATGTTGTCGCGAACTGTTTATGCAATGCATTACATCTCATTTTATACATACCATTTGATACACCTTCGCTGTATATATGTTGCCCTGCTTTGAAGTTGCACACACATATTTCTTCTTTGCACTGCATACTATGCACTTTATCGACGCAGTGTTGCGATGTTCGCAATGTTTCTATGCATCTTAAATATAGAATTTTCATGAAATCGTTTCTGTACAAGGCGCATTTGTCATTTTGTATATTTCGGAGCTCACGCTGTGACGACTTTGTGCGATAAAATTTTTTGACAATTTTTTTTCTCATTTCATTTATGCGCCCGCCACAGTCGCTCAAGCCATTCAACAGCCAATTTTGCCGCTGTCGCCTGCCAATTCACTTTCTTTCAACTTTTAGCGAAGCAAAATGATATCTCGCTCTTTAATTGAATTTCCCATTCCGGCCAGAGCATTGTTGTTCATCACTTGCGCGATGCGTTTTGTTCTTTGCAGTCTAACGGCGCGCGCACCGGATTCGCGAGCTCCGCCGATTTGGGAGTCACTATGACTCAGTACGCCGCCATTGCGGCGCTGCTCTCCCTCTCCGCCGCCATGACCGCCGCCTCGTCAGACTTCGCCAACGAGCCCGCCAAGGTAAACTTAAAACATTTTGAAAATGTTTTAAAAATCACGAGGCTCACCACAAGCCAAATACCATGAAGATGTCCAATTTCAAATCATTGGAAATTGTTTTGAAGCGAGAATGCATTTCTAAAAATCGAACGCGCACCAACGTTGAGCTGCTGCGGCCAACCTTTGCTTTTTGTCTAATTGGAGTCGATCTTTTCAAAGTTACCATAACGCAGCGCAGCGCTTCAAGAGCGAGACATACTTCAGGCATATGTTTTATTTTTTAATGTGTGTGTATGTGTGTGTGTGTGTGTGTGTGTGTGTGTGTGTGTGTGTGTGTGTGTGTGTGTGTGTGTGTGTGTATGTGAGCGTGTGTGTAATGTGGATGGTAAACCCCCACCACCCCTTCCCAACCTGTTTAACACGCGCAGGTGCTGTTCAAGCAGTCGCGGCTGATGCCCACACTCGCGATCGGCGCTCTGATGGGACTGGCGCCCTACCGTTGGACGGACTACCTTACCTCCGCCGTCTTCGTCGCCGGCCTGCTGGTACGCCCCCCTCTCCTCTTTCCTGGCCTCCTCTGGGTCGCACATTTGCCCGCACATGCATGTTTCCGTCGGCGAGCTGCTGGGTTGGCGCTGTTTCGAAAACATATCAATTCTGTTTGCTTTGTTTTGTACATCTTCGTCGTGTCAGTCGGTATTGTATGATTGCTTGTACATTTGTGCCCCCTCTATCTCTTGTTAGAAAAAGATTGAACATATTTTAGTGTAAAGCTCGCAACATGTCTGTCCCCACATCTTAAAGCATCCCACCCATTCCCGTCCACGCGCGTCCACAAGCTCGCCGGCATTTCTTGCTTGTTGGCTGCGTTTATGTAGCAACTATATGAATGTGCAGTTATGTTTGTCATTCCCGTTTCCCTGAATTTGGTTGTAAAAGGGATTCCTTTGTAAATTACAAGTCACTGCAGTCGTGCGTGGGACGGCCGAATGAGGCTGCACTGATGCACCGAATGAAACGAAGCGACAGACAGAGTCCATGTTCTCCCCCCCCCCCCCCCCAACTCACCCCTTCCTGATTTCCTCCCCTCTTTTTCCCACGCACACGCACCCACACACATGCAAGCACAATCTCTCTCCCCCCCCCCCCCCCCCCCCCCCCCCCCCCCCCCCCCCCCGCCCGCTCCTCGCTCTCCCTCTCTCTCTCCCATTATGCACACTGTCACGCACATGTGATCTTAGCTGCACACACGTTTAAATTCACAAATTCACATACACTTTAAATATATATTGAAGACAATTCAATTGAGAACCCAAAAAACTTCGGCGAAGCTTGAAAGTATTCATTCGTACATTCATTTAATCATTCATCCATTCATTAATTTATTTGTGAGGTGTGTGTGTGTGTGTGTGTGTGTGTTTGTGTCTCATTGGGGGGCGGATGTGTGTCAGGTGTTTGCGAGCGCCGGGTTCCGCGGGCAGGCGCCGACGGTGGGTGGGTGGATGGGGCTGTCGCTGTTGGGTGGCGCGTTGGCGGGTGAGGGTGCGGTGCCTTGCCTGCAGCACCGCCTCCTGCGCCGCCCCTCGGGTGGCCGCCCGCTGACCGAGCTCCTATGCGCCGTCTCTTTCTTCTCCGCCGCCATAAATGCGGCTGCGCTCGCTTTCAGCGGAGAGCTGCGCGCGGCGGTGGGTTGGTACGCCCACCGCCCCTCCCTTGCCGCTGCCTCCCTCCTCCTCCTCTTGCACGCCGCCACCGCCTTCCTCGCGCTCGCCCTCTACCTCAAGCTCCTCCTCGTCGCTGGCAGCAAGGTACCTACGCCCTTCCGCCCTTCCCTCCCCCGCCACTATTACTCTAGCACACACAGAGAGAGAGAGAGAGAGAGAGAGAGAGAGAGAGGAAGAGAGAGAGAGGTAGAATAGTGGATGTATACATACAAATTGATGGGCTTCCGTAAGGAACTTCAAATGCAATTTATATCACTCGCAGTAGCGCACGGCATATTCACACACAATACATACACACAAATGCAACTCATAAATTATTTATACTCAAAATTAGCAAACAAACACAGGGGAGAGAGAGAGAGAGAGAGAGAGAGAGAGAGAGAGAGAGAGAGAGAGAGAGAGAGAGAGATGGCAACCATGACTCTCTGTGACCATGCACATGTCATACTCGAGGCCCAAGGGCTTAAATAATACCAAAGCCAAATGAGACCTACGTTGGCAATATTCTTGTAATTAAGCAATATATTTTTCACATTATTTATGACGGATTGGGCTCTGTTCCTACTAAGTGCATGTGTGGGTGACCTTGCTCGACCTGCGCATAAGGAGGATTTAGGTGTATTGGAACAGTTTAGCCTTGTCTAGTACATGGAATGCCCATTATTAATCTAAATCGGGATTTTCTTGGCCAGGTAGAAAGCTACAGACCAGAGCTTTCCAGGGATATATTATTTGCAACACAATTATGTGTTTTGAGTGCGCTGGGTCCGGCCAAACGGTGGAGGGTAGGGTGATAAAAAAATCGGGCGACTACATAAATTTGGAACAGTCTCCACTGTATCTCCAACGGCCCGATATCACCAGCCCGGGCTTGACATCCGCCACCATGCACGCCACCACCGGGCAGACAGTGGTTCTATCGACCGGCAAGAGTGAAGTCTACGGACAAAAGGCAGTAAAACAAGGTTAGGTATGTCTACTAGCGGTGCGGCAGCAGGCCCGCGAGCCGCTACGCGGTTCGCTGCGTAGCGGCTGATTGCTTCCGCTCTCTCTCTAACGCTTTCAGTATTACCGCCCTCGCAGCGGCGCACAACGCATCCGCAGCTGCCTCGACCGCTAAGTTGCAAGCCGCTTGAACGTCAACCTTCCCTGCCTCGTATCTTGCCTCTAGGTTCGTCAGCGCCACGGCGCTAGGGTCGTGACTATCTTGTTTCCTTACCTTTTATTTTCTGCTACTCAATCACATTTATTTTTTATATAGTCGCCAATAATTTGTGGATGAATAACCCCGAATTTCCTTGTTAGGTACACGTACCCGTATATAGCTATGCCTTTGTTGTACATTCGACTCAGAATGTATTCAAGAAATAATCAAATTGAAATATAGAAAAATATTTGACGCGGATGAATGTCAATTTAATGTGTATGGATTGATTCCGATTTCTATCGCCGGCACTGCGCCTCGCAGGTGGCGGTGATGGCGGGGTCGTGTCGACGGGTGGCGGCCACCTGCGTTTCCATTGTCCTCCTGACAACGCCAATCAGCGGTCGGCACTCCTGGGGATTGCTAATCGTCGGCGCCGGGCTGCTGGCGAATGGGTGGTGCGTTCGTGGGTCGTCCAAGGCGGGCGGCGGCGGCGGGCGTGCGGGCAGCGGACGGATAATCGACATCGGCGCGATGGTGGTGCCCGGGCTGCAGTTACACCAGCAAGTGAGCAAGATGGCCGGCAGTTTGCGCAGTCACCTTCAGCTGCCTGTCGTGCTTCGAAGCCCGGAGCGCCGTCGCTAGCTGCGGAACCGGCGGCCCTGATTCAGCTCGGCGAGTCGGAGCGTCGTTTTGTGATTTTTATTTACAAAATAATGGTGCGACGTGGGCAGATTGCCGAGTTTCGGGCAGACGTGAATAAAATTCTTCCCCCGCCTCAGTTATGTGCAGAGCGGGGAGTAAGAAAGCCACCCGTGTAACTTATGGATACTCACCCGAGCAAAGTCACACGCCACAGATCGTCAGAGTGGTCGCTTCCGATTTTGAGCTCATAGTACCGTGCAAAAAACATGAATTATATCATTAATATAGACAGGCGGGCATATTGAGAGGGAAAGGGTAACAACAAGAAAACGAAATCAACGATATTATTATGGCACGGGGAAGGCCGACATAACGCATAAACCCAGTAAAAAAAAAAGCCAGGGCAAAACACGAGGTAGAGAGGGAGAGCTCCTCGCATTGGTGGGAAAGTGCCACGCCGAGGCCAAAGAAGTGACGAGCGGCGCATCAAGCGCCGCGCGGGGAAACGCGAATAGCTTGCGACCCATGGCGCTGGTGAAGAAAGCTGTGGCAGCTGAAGACGTCGCAACAAAGGAAGACGGCGCGGAATGCATGCCATCTTCGGCGACAGACAATCCGCGCCAAGAGAGAGAGAGACCTTTCGACGCCGAGGCCATCGACTTTTTAGCCCACACGCACCTCCTTTTTACAAGTAATCTTCGCAAAAAGTGCCGTTACTTGGTGGCCCCCCTGCCAGCGCCCCTGACGCATCAGCCTCTCCGAGTACCTCCCACAAATGGTTGCTTTCGTAAATATGCGGCATCGGTGACTTGATAGACATCGCACTCCCCAACAACGACGAGCCTTTTGAATTCTTCACATGCCGTGTACGCAAAAGAAACACTATTGTGATAATCCATTCATAGCCATATCATTCATAATCTCACCACCCCGAAAAAATACGAATCGCCATATTATCGCCGAACAAAATGAATGCAATACAGCAGAAACGACAAAGGACAACTTCCAATGTGAGTCACAATCGGCATTATCACATTGCTTATTTCTTCCATTAATATTTTTTTTTTCCGCCATAGAATCAAACTCTATACGGTGAGGGCACAACACCGTGGTGGGCTACCTCCGAGCCGACCCTAGCTACGCTACACGAGGCTTGCGGCATCGTCGGCCGTCTGTAAGCTATTTCATCATCGCGCCGCCTGTTGAACCGTGTAGGCACGTTCGGTATGGAAGGTAACTAACGCACACGTAGTTACAGTCACACAAAAGGAGAGTCACAGAGACAATCAGCATGGGGCTTGGTGTCGGGACGAAGGAAGTGGAGAGTTGTAGCCTAGCGACAGCTTTGTATCGAATCACACAGTGAATAAAATGTACCAAACATATTTAGAATAGCCTACAGTAGCTATCACTTACCAATAACTAGTAAGTATTACTTGCAACACCGCGTGGAGGACCTATCCCTCGATATCCATCTACTCAAGAGTAAACCTCCGCATGAATGAAACATACGTAGATACATGAGAGCATGATGCATCCGCCGCATGAGGCGCATTCATGAATAAGTGGCCTAGTCAATCAATGCATCGACGAGTAAGTACCATATGTAATCAATGCATCCATTAATTTGCTTCATTTTTAATCGGTGCATCCATGAATCAGTGCCCTATTTCATCAATGCGCAACGAATGCACAATAAAACATTGCTAACTACCTATCATGAATTATTTGATTTCAAAAGAAGCTCTCTTTGGGGGCTTATAGTAATGTTATCTTGCTCCTCAACCATTTACACGGCTATCATACGGTAATCCGGCTCGTTTCATTGAAATTGCATGAGGGAGGAGACCGATGTCGATGCATAAATTCATTTGTCCCGGACTACCCACATCATTGCGTCCATGAATTAGTGCCCTACTCCATAGATGCGTCAATGAATTTGCGCCCCAATTAATCGATGCATCCACGAAATAGTAAAACGGATGATGCATCAAAGTTTGATGCCTTGGTAGATGATGCTTGATCTTCAACTTTTGAGGAAACTTAACAAAGCAAGAGCATGATTTTAAAACTCTATCATCGTGACTCTGTCATCGTCAAACGCTCTCATCGGGATCGACTAATTCGCCGATTCCGCCGAAGTAATTGTTTTTATTTTTCTACACGACTGGAATCATTTTATTTCATCATTCAGAAAAAAATGAGAAAACGAAAGTGCGATCCCGGATGAGTGTGTCACAAAAGCGTGAAGCGATAGGTCAGGGGCCGTCATGCTTGTCGGGGCTTGGCAGCTCAAAAATGCGCTGCTGGACAAAGTATATAAAAGCGGATTTACTTACATAGCCTATCTAACATTATCTGCCACCTGTTCGAGCGACGAGCTCGCGGTTCTGCGTCACACAGCCGACACAAATAGTCGCTGGCCGCCCGGACCCGAACGGGCCACGACTCGACGGACCCTTTAGGCTTCGGAGACGAGAATGTCGCGAACGAGACGGGCGCTGATGCGGCTGACCAGTCGCTGTGTGAGCTCGGGCAGCAGCTCGGCGGCGACGCCCGGCATAATCGGCAGCAGCTCCTGCGCCATAGCCGCCGTCGAGAGGGGGTCGACGGTGGACGACTTGCCGTCGACGTCGCGGCCGAGCAGAAACGACAACAGCTTGTCGAGATTGGTGATCACCACGCGGTCCTCCTCCGACACGGTGGGCGCGAGCGAAAAGGGCCGAGTACCGGGAAAGGGGATCGGCACGAGCGTGTTTCCCAGGCCGAGGGATACAACCAGCGTTCGGAGCTGATCGCGGCTGAGGGCATCGATGGACTTCACCGCCTGCCATCGCCAGCAACAACCCGAAACCGCGTGTCAGCTTCTTTAAGAATCTAGGCACCAATGCAGACAGACATAAATTGTTGCCGAGCTGCGCATACGGAAAGCAATAGATGAATGACAGGCGCGACAAAAAACATGCAACGAAATCTGCACATACATGATACAATATCAACACTACAAAGTAGAACACGCGGGGACGTGTGTAACAAAATCGTCAATGAAAGTCGCATTTTTGGTATGACCACACACACACACACACGCGATATCGCTTACTCGGGAAAGGATGGATGATGCAAGGTGACTGATACAAACAAAGTCTGAGCTTGCGAGTCGGGAAAAAACTAGCCAAATAGCCAGGGCTCGAATAGTTTTCAGAATACGCGCAGCCAGCACTGGACTTCCATCCAGAAGAGGGAGCCGCAAAATATTTTAAAAAATTGTTCGGAGCTTTAAGCACCCACGAACACTCGCCATAGACATTAAATATCGTTAATAATAGATGGGGGTTGTTACCTCGTCCAGCATGAACTCCCGGAAGACGGTGCCGTCGTTTGATAGCATAAAGCGAAGCGCGTCGCGGGTACTGGCGGCGCTCAGGTCGCTCTTCAGCGACGCGTTCTGCCCGAGCGCAGCGGTAAGGCCGTTATTGCGCGGGTCCAGGATTCCGCCCGCGACGAGTCCGGGCATGGGCATCCCCGTCGGAGCAGCTGACCCTGGGACAGGGAACGGCGGGAAGGGGAAGGGGAAGGGGAAGCCGGCGGAGGCGGAGCCGAAGGGCCAAGACGGCTCTGTCGGGGCGGGTCGGCCGCTCGGGGAGGCGGGAAGTGACGCGGGCGGCACCATGGTATCCATATCCCCGCGGGCGGACCTAATTGCGAAGACGGCGCGAGGCGAGTCAGTCCATGACGACGAAAGGTCTGAAAATATAGCCGATTGTGTGTGACTTGAAACAAAACATAGCGATGTCATAATGTACGGCGATAACAAGTGGCTATCCGAGGTAATAAAGATACAATGATACAGTTTGGTCTGCGAGCGATGGTGGATGATTGTTTGGAAAGGTAGACAGTCAAGACACGTTGCGAAAGGGCGTTCTAAATATCTGTTCACCTCGACAGCTATTGCTTGTCGGCTGTTGATAGCGTGGCCGGGGAACACGAGCGAGTAGCGATATGAACAGCAACTAATTGCTCGACACTCGTCCCATACGCAACGACCGTGGTTTGATCATTCATATTTCAAAAGGGCTGTTGATCAGTTCCTTTTTCCTTGGTTCCAGATCAAAGTCGGTGTAACCGCTTCAGTCTCGAGTTGAGAATCGCCGGCGGGTGGAGGGCACCAACCTGGAGTTCATCGAAAAGTCCTCAAACGCCTCCAGCAGGTCGATCATGCGGTCCATGTCGAAGTTGCCGCTCTTGCCGTAAACCATGTAGCGCAACGCCTCGCGCAGCCGCGGGCTCTCGTCCGTCAGCAGCCGCTTCGCGATGTACGGGTACGCCTCGTCCACGAGTGCAAACTCGGGATTGCCCACGAGCGCGATACCCTGTGCAGAAAAATACGACCCGGGGGCAACGAATGAGATCAAAATCGAACAGCGATACAAACGGGTGGAAATAGGTATCGTTGCACAATAGACATTGCTCCTTCGTTTGGTGTATTCCTATGTTCTCGCGTGAATCGTTCAACATTCTTTCAAGAGAATAGTTCAGAAAATGATCTTATGTATTAGCGGCACACGCCCATCTCAGGCGAAGTCCATAATACTATCATCGAAAAGACACTCATCCATGTCGTGGTGAAACACAAATTTATCAGAAGTGATGCAAATGCAACTCTCATTCGGCATTCAGCACAGTATACATATGAAGACGTCTCGAGTCTCGAGCACGGCCATGCCTGCCCGACTGCCGCCCGCCACTCTATACATTAAGCTCTACCATGCAAAGCACGACGGCGAGAGGCACAAACGGCCGGGTGGCGCACCTCCAACACGCCGATCGCGCGGATGATGAGGGCAAAGTAGGGCGGGATGCGGAAGGGGTAGTCGAAGGTGATTTGCGCGAGGTCAGCCGCGAGGTCCTGAAAGTTTATGTTCTTCGCGCCGCCGCCCTCCAACGCCTGTCGACACACACGACAACACGCGCGCCACACTCAAATACAAAGCACCACACAGCGCCACAATGCTGCACAGCGGGAGCGAACATCTGCACCGCCAGATCAGGAAGACAACACGGAGTAATGCCCATTCGGTGACAGCGGCACATAAAACTGACGAAAGCTGCGCGTGGTTGAATACTTGTTTCCCATAAAAGTAAATCCAATTCGTGTTTCGTATACACAAACACAAAGCGTAATAAAGTTTGTCATATTGTGCATGCGAATCTCAACCAGACTGCACGTTTCGCACAACCTTGACCCGTGCCTGTAGCAGTGGGTGTGCGAGGGGGTGATCTATTTCCAATGTGAAATGCCCCCGTGCCGCGCCTCACTTGGTCAAAGACTTTGGCCAGGACGGGCAGGATGGGCTTCAGGTCGGTGCCGGGCGGGATAAAGTCCAGAGTCACAAAGTCCTCCACGATGGCCTCGTAGTCGCGGTGGATGAGGTGGCTCACCTGCACGACACGCCACGCCACATCAATCGCGGTGGAGGTCAATCGGGCGTTCAGTAAATAGAAAAATAAAATGCTCACGTGACGACAGTGGCCGCTAATAACGGCGACGACACATTACTCCCGAAACCATAATTGTCGGGTGACTGCAGGTGTGATTGGGCAGTGATGGCAGAATGAAAGACTGCCGGACAAGTTTGGCATAGGGACACCGGCAGAAAGAGGGGTTCTCAAACATTTGAATATATGCCAACGGAAACACAAAAATACGGAGAGGCGAAATTTTGCTGAGGCATACGCAACGCCAGAAATGTCGTAAACTGTGTTAAAACGGCCATCTCGAAACTTTTCACGCGTGAGCATGTTCGACCCTTCGCATTTAATCGAAACGTTTCCGCAAAGACTGCGCGGAGGTCTGCTCTCAAACGGAGACTGCATCAATAAACACTACCGAAGATGCATCAAACACACATCGGAATGCGCGACAGCCAACGACCATCGCAATATTCAGCAACGGAAGGAGGAGGAAGGGGGGTGAGAGTGCATATAAGAGTGCGGCGATGGGTGGGCGCCACTCACCGCCTCGATCATGCCAAACTTGATGTTGTCGTCCACCTGCGTCATCAGCCCGAAGTCGAGCACCGCGAGGCGGCCGTCGGGCGTGCGGATGAGGTTGCCGGGGTGCGGGTCGGCGTGGAACCAGCCCGTCTCGAGCAGCTGGAGTGGGAGGAGGAGGGTGAGAGGGGGAGCAGCAGGTGTTAGTTACAGCACAACCCTGCTATTAAGTTTTTGACTTTGTCGATTGTGTAGCTATAGAGTGATAAGTTTATATTTGCTGTTTTAGATGGAGGCTTTCCTCAAAGACATTCGAAAGGGGGTGGACAGTGGAACTTCCCACATACCCAAACCACATTTTCACAGAAACCCTAAAACCCTAAATCTTCTCGCAAGTAATGTTGTTGCTTTGCCGCGTTGCTCGGGGCATTCCATTTGCAGTGCTTCAATTTTGTGATGGGAAGAAACACTCTTTCAAAAGGAGGCCCGGAAAAGGGGGGGCCGCCAACTAAACCAACCAATGAGAAATTAATCGCCTGTTACTCGTGGGACCTCTGCGCCTGCAAACATCACAGACTAAAGAGGTAACCAGGGCAAGGCTACACGCTGCCGCTCCACTGCCATCCCCTTCATTGCCCATGTTCCCATACGCTGTGCGCTCTTTGGTTACTCCACAGCATAATACCGTCTTTTGTTCAACCCCGACACAGATTACTTTATTCCATTCACAATTAAGTGCCCATTTCATTCCGGATGTGCGCTAATGATGAAAGCCGCGGCATCAACAGTCACTTGACGAGCCAGGAGGCAGGTACACCTAGAAACTACGTGGATAGGGGCAATACTATTTCAGTGTCTTTTACCAAAGCACAAACGGAGCAGCGAAATTTACAATAACATTCACAAACAATCGCAATTTACGCCATGCGCTAATACTGTCAGCTACCAACAACTGTGGAAGCAAATGCCGCCATGCACCAAAATGCTAGCCCAATCTGTTTGGTGTGCTCCGTTGCCGCACCCAGTGAAATTAGGGTATATATTAGGGTTGTGGGTAGGGTTCGAAAGTGGAGGGGGGTCACCTGTTTGAGGTAGCAGATGACGCCGACGTTGACGAGCGTGCCCACATCGTCCGCGCCGCTCTGGCTCAGCTTCTCGCCGTCCAGCCACTCGCTGGTGAGGACGCGGCGGGAGGTGTAGGCGGTGTAGGTGGCAGGCACCACGATCTGCGGCAGGTCCTCCGCCATCTGCGCCGCAAACCTGGTCGCGTTCTCGCCCTCCCGGTTGTAATCCAGCTCCTCAAAAAAACGCGCCGCCCACTCGTCCAGCAGCGCCACCAGATCCGTGCGCACCTTTGGGGCACAACGCGGGACCACGGCGAGTAAGCACAACAACGGATGACTTCGGCAAGAGCAGCTGCTCCCAACAGTTTAGGCTATACGGAGTTAAATTGAGGGTATTGGGATTTCTCTACACATACTAATTTACAATCCACAATGTTCTCAGTCAACACGAATTGTTGCCCAGGCCTTGCATAGCTGAAGGACGCCTACTGGTTCAGGCTGTCGCATATTTGTACAGAACACCAATCCTCAAAATTTACATATTCACAATTTATTAGAGTAAGAGTGTTCAGGGCCACGTCTCTGAAGCATGCACCGCCTCACGCAACCGCTCTTTCCTACAACCCACCAATTCTATGCATCCCTATTCCACAATGCAAGGTTCCAGGTTTCAACCACC
The DNA here is from genome assembly GCA_026401115.1 of Tetraselmis chui. Lineage (NCBI taxonomy): Eukaryota > Viridiplantae > Chlorophyta > Chlorodendrophyceae > Chlorodendrales > Chlorodendraceae > Tetraselmis > Tetraselmis chui. The sequence goes on from JAPMLY010000312.1 coordinate 174,343, forward strand.
TCTTGATGTGCTCCATCACATGGAGGCCATCGCTCCTCACATTTCACAACCCATTCAATGCATTGACATTTGAGACCCGTGTAACGAAAATGGTTTCTGTGTCCACTGTCGCTAACGCAATTTTCCGCCTTCTCGGAATCCACATCATTTCTAAGAAAACGGGTGAGTGACCGAAGAAATATCTCCCGAATCAAATGTCCTCTGCAGGGAATAACGAACGTACTATAAACAACTTCACCCCTAAAAGTATAAGGGGCTCCCTTCCCTTTGCATTTTTCATGTGCAATTTCCCAGAGATAGGAGGAGAGGAGGGGTCGCACATTGCCCTTCATGATGTCGTTGATGGTGAGACCGATGGAGCGGAGGATGAAGAGGTCGATGGTGACAGTCTCAAGCACGTACGGCCGCTGCACCTTCACCGCCACCTGCTCCCCTGTCTTCAGCCGCCCCTTGTACACCTGCCCCAAACTGGCCGCCGCGATGGGCGACGGCGACAGCTCCGCGTAAACCTCCTGCAACGCCACACCCACAACATATGAGCATTACCCTGTCCATAACCTGATAAAAGGCAATAGAAACCCGAGCCCTTTACTTCATCCTTCAACCCACACTCGACCCGAGTGTGTAATAACCACATTCACCATTTGAAGATCGGAAAGAGCCTAAACAGCTTCCCTCCTTCTTTAGAGACTACCAAACGGACTACAGCCAGCACATGGTGATCAGCGAGGTGGCTATGCCGGAAAATGATGGTACCAATGGGAAATGGGGGGGGGGATCTTTTTTCCTCATAATCAGCTGACATTCCCTCTTCCCAACTTTCCGTCCCACTTCCAGACTTTTCATCATTGAAAAAAATTAATGTATACAATAAAATAACCCGTGTCTTTGTGACGTAGGAGGGCGGGATATCTTAATCAAATATTGAGTGTGTGTGTGTGTGTGTGTGTGTGTGTGTGTGTGTGTGTGTGCACGCGCGCAGAATTTCTTCAGTGATGACAAGGGACAGGGGAAGTACCTGCCACGGCGCACCCAGCTCCGCCTCCAACAGGTCCATAGCCACTTTGTCGTCAAAGGAGGGCACCTTATCGCACAGTTTCTGCAGCTCGTTCATCGCCGCGGGGGAGAGGAGGTCGGGGCGGATAGAGAGCGCCTGGCCCAGTTTAATGTATGCGGGGCCCAGCGAGGTGACAATGTTGCGGATGTCGATTGCGCGCGCGACCTCATTCGCCTTCACATCCCCTCGCGCAAAGTCCCACGCAAAGCGAGCCAGAAATCCAGAGGAGAGGCCTGCAATGAGAGTAGCGCGCCCGCGCAGCAATTATGCACCCATAATCAACCTTCCACTGTCCCCCATTCCTGAACGCATCAAGCACGCCAAACTCTATGCTTGCGCAAATATCGCAAATCCTCAAAGACACCCATGAGCCCCTATAGTGTCCGTATTTGCGCTGCAAGACACTACCGTCCCCTCACCAACCTCCTCGCAAATAAATACTGAGACTGTGTTTGTGCGTGAGTAAGTTCACAAGTGGTTATCGTCATACTTGACAGCCATGATACGCAGACTGCGCACATAATGGGGGGGGAGGGGCAGAGCGGGATTCGTACGGAGGAGCTGCAGACAGCGCTTGATGACTGACACAGGGCGGATGCCCCAGTATGCGGCGATCGCTTTGGGGTCGTAGTCTAGCGGCAGCCCGCCTTCCGTGTCCTCGTCCACCTGAGAAGGCCACACCACATTTGCCCGTTAGCAGCCGCAAAGGCACACCTGCTTCTTATAAACAGAATCAAATCGGCAAAATTGAGCAATATGGTTTAGATTGTTTGAAATCAAGGAGAACATAATCCTCCCCGCACAACGTGCATTAGGTGTTAATTAAGTGTTGGTGGGGGTTGAAGGGAGGGGAGCCAACCGTGACAAGCATCATACTAACGCCTTCGCCGGCAAAGTCAGAATCGTCAATGTTGCTGCCGCGCAGTCCGGCCATAAAGACGCCCAACTCTTTGTCCTCCTCCATCGAGCTGCGCAGGTCCTTGATCTGCGCCGACATGCCGCGGAAGCTACCCCCCGTGGACGATCGCTGCGCATACCCACAGCCATCCGCCCAGCCTCAGAACCTTCTCAACAATTTAAATCAAACAATTCTCTTCACAATATCATAAACGCCGCCTTATTTACAAAGTACTTGTAATAAAATATGTGTTTCGCCAAAGGCTGCCGCGCATGGCGTCTTCGCTGGCTACGTCACACTCGTGCGTGGCAAGAACGGGGAAGAGATGGGGTAAGCACTCACCACCGCGACGCTTCGACCGGGTCGGTTGATGACGGGGTAGGTTCGCCCGCCGGCCGCGGCTGGCCTAGGTGCCGCTGCAGCGTGGGATGAGGCTCCCGCGCCGGCGAGAACGGGCGCGTGGGCAGCCATTTTTAACTCGACCTACGACAGCAGCACGCACGCACCAGCACCGCGTCAGGGGCTAACCACGTCGTGTTCGCAACAAAAATGCTGCCCCTCTTCTCTGTCGTTGTTGAAAGCACCGAAAGCTGGTGCTAACGCGAAGCCGAGTGAACGTATTGGAGCCTCGACTAGGCTAAACAAGCAACATACTACTAAACAACATCTTAGCAAAGACGTGTACTACGTCATACACCCAAGCTTCTGGCTGCGAGTTGACGGAAACGGCGCCTGGGGCGTTGTTTTCGCTCGCCAGCTAATAGCACCGCTGCAATTTCTGGCAAACGAGGTAAACAATGCCTTCTCGCCAGAGCCGTTCACACTCCTTCACCGGCAGCACCGCGCCCACGCTACTAGAAGTAGCACCCACCGGAATCACAGTATACATTTCCATACTGGACCCATACATGCCAAACTTTCTGATAGCACCTGTCCGAGCGGGTTGGCACCGAGTCGTCTGGAGCTTATTTGTACGGTGTAGCAGCCGGATGCTGTATTTTGGACTAGGAGTGGCAGAGGACGGAATTGCTCTTATTCCGTTCCACCGCACCGCTGTCGTTACAACTGCAGCAGGCTACTCAAGACGTACCTGTGGTAGGCTTACAACAACTGTAGAGAGTGCGGAGCGATGGTTCGATAGATACAGAGTGGCCAAAATTCGCGAGGACGGAGTGGGAGCTTGGAGGGAATTCAGGGAAGCAGGAGCAGGGAAGGGTCGGACGGAGCGGGTTGTGCTGAGTGACCGTCTTTCCTCGACACAGCTCGCGACAGGTCGACGGACGTCGTCGCGCCAACGTGTGGCTCCGCTTCCTCTCCAATCATGACGCAAAGTACTAAACGATCATTTTCCACAGGCTACGTACTGCAAAGCTTATCGGTAAGTACTAGAGCCTCGTATTTGATCCAGACGTGGCGGACGGATAGCGTCGCGCCTCCGAATATCGCGAAATATCCTTGCGCAATCTCCGCACAATCCGCCCTAATGCATCAGCCATTCAGGAATACTAGGCTGTAACCGGATTAACGATTTACTTACACAATAATTCAAAGCTGTGCATTAGGGGACGAAACGAAGTGGAACTGTGGAAGGCAGGTTTGAAATATTATTGGTATTTAGGATTACAAGAAGAGCTACATGAGCACAGACAGGGAAAAAGGGACGTTTAACAACAGGGCAAGAGTGACAAGAGGGTCACGGAATCTTTGAAATAGTATGTTGGGAATGGTGTTTTTTCTTTTCTTCTCTGCTGGTGGATTCCACTACTTTCTTTGTAATTAAATGAATTAGTGCTGAGAAGTAGTAATGAAAATGTGAGGCACGGACATGAAAAGTGCCGTGTCCACGTTCCTAATGACATGAAAAGAGCGCTTGATGTGAGTTCGTAAAGCGATATGTGTATGAGAAGTTTTTGGGAGACGTACGAATGAGAAGTTTGAGTACTTTGAGTGGTTGTAGGTGTGTATAGGTGTGGCATTATGCATAATGATGAATAAGAAGGGTGGCATTATTGGGGCATTCTTTGCATTGTGCGCAACGTTGATGGGCACGCTTTTGTGGCAATGCGAATGACTTATTGATCGTATCCCAAAATTGCTATGTTGGTGCCGTATGTGTGGCGCGTTATAACCGTTGGAAGAGAATGGTGTATCCTCGTAGTAGGAGTGGTAGATATTGTAGTTTAGCGAAAGCAATGTGGAGACATGAAAGATCGCACTCATGTCTATGTGGGTGGCGCGCGGTGCATGTGGTGTGGTATGCCCGCCGTTGGAAGAGAATATCAGAGTATTATTGTATCCTCGGAGTAGAAGGACTACTATTACACTCCTCCGCAGAAGTCCGGACAACATTTCGCACCTTTCCATATGAAAATACAATAATTCGTCGATTTTTTTGACAAATCTTATATGAAATCTTAGGCAATGCTTTGGCGCCCACGATGGATTGCACCGACAAATCCGGGGGGCGAATTCAAGCACTATCGGGCTTATGTACTGGGGGTTATCGCGCCCGCACCCGTGCGACACATTCTTTCAAACTATCGCCGTGCTAGTTAGACGAAAAGACAAATGGGCTCAAAGTGCAACAATATGAATGACATATTGCGCCGATGCGTGAAATTCCGCCGGCAACACTCGCTTTAAAGTCAAGTGTTGAAGTATAACCATGCCGACTGACGGCTAATTGCTTGCTTCCCGGCTCTATTACACTTGGGTGGTACATGGGTGCCGTTGTGCTTGACGCGGTGAGAGAGGCGCGTGTTCTTGACGAGCTTATGTTTAAACCATTTCATTTCCATAATTTCATGGGGGGGGTGTAGGTATGGGAGAGTAGCGGCACACTTCGCTTGTATTTTAGATTATTGGGATTGGGTATACGTCTATTGAAAGCTACTAAGAATTACCCCCCCCCCCCCCCCCCACACACACACAGACACACAAGGAGCTCAACCGGATGCCCCTACCACGGAACGTTTAACTTGGGCTTAACGACTGCGGCGTCGCGGCGAGGAGCAATGTCAACCATCAACACTTCGGCACCATGCTAAGCCCCATGTTGGGCATGCCGATCTTGCACTATGTTTTCAACATTAGGCATTGCATTATGCGCGTCGTTGGTCAGATTGTCAAGTTGACGGTGTGTTATATTGAGCGACTAGAGGAGATGAGATATTTCGTTAATTCATCACAATTTCGATCATGTTTTTATATCCATATAGAAATTATTTTCTGATAATCCTGAATTGTAGCGACCTTATTCATCTTTTTACAAATATTAATTTGGGCTGAGGAGCGGATTAAAATCAAGCTCAACGCGGGGACTCGGCATGGCGAGCGGCGCGTAGGGTCCAAGGGCGGGTCGTCTATGTTGTGGCGGTTAGCCTCTGAAAGCTAAACGCTAGCACAAATATGTTCTAGTCTGTCTAGTTCTGTCGTTACAAGATGGCAAAATGATGTTGTCGAGAGGCAATGGTGAACGATGTTTCAATGTTTTACTTAGGCAGTAGATGTTGTAAGTGAACAATGGAATTGTTAAAAGGTTCTGTCACCTCCCTCTACTGCACTGGGCTTATATAGGTTTCTGCCCATACTATTTACGCATGCAAGCTACGCTTACGTGTCACGCGTTGGGGCTGTCTAACCGTCGTCATCTGTCCTCGAGACGCGGGCTGCCTAGCATTGGGTTTCACGACGCGGCTCATTGTGCATCGAAGAGCTCGTTCTTGCGCGTCATCTGGCTGGTTAGATTAATTATGCATCTCTGTACGTACCGGGAGGTAGTGGTCGTACTTTAGCATCAGCACCCTTATAATATTGCAGTAGCGACGTACCCACGAGTATACGTCCGTCCTGTGGAAAAGCACGAATTGGAATCCGTTACGAGTACCTGTACAATGTCTTGCAATGTACTGTTGCAGGAATGTACTCGTCACAATGTGAGCGGAGACACGGCTATGAGAGATCTGCTCGACCCTGATGAACATCCACGAGGAGGTCATGAACCAAGTGTTCAAGGACCAAGGTACCACGTTGTGCCAATCGTCGAAGCACATGTGGACCTTATACTATTGGAATCATCTGATTAGGAGTGGTTGCGAGGACGATCAACTATCGCCTTGTGCTGCCCATGCGGAGGAGGTCAAAAAGTATGATGAGATGTTCATGTCAGCCTTTTTCATGCGATGCCTCCCCACCCATGCGACAATGTACATGCATATTATGCAATGCCATTGCCACGAGATGGTCGAGTTGCATTCAAGGCATAAAGGCACCAGAAGACGCGCAACGTCGCGCATAAACGAAGCGACACGCATATGGAGAACCTTCTTGAAGAAGTAATGTATGAATTGCGGCCTTCTCAAGATCTAGTTGAGAAGGGACAACTATAGAATTATAGAGAGCCCCATTAGCTTAGGGATTGTCGCGGGAAGGCATGTGCTGCGATGAATGCAACCATGATTCATGGGTGTAAGGAGTACTTCGACAACCTACCGGCCAGCCACGATGAAGTCCTTTGCCAAGGCTTGATTGCGGAGAAGGCACTGTTGCTTGAAGACGACCGTGTCTCACTAGACACCGAGGCGAGGAACCATGACAACGACACATTTGGTTCAAATTCCATCGATTGAGAAGACCCATGCATGACAAAAGGACCTAGCTATGCACCATATCTTTGTATGTCTACTATCTATTCCGAACTTTGAGAATACGAGGGTGATTATTGCTGCAAATCAAGAGCGCTAATTATTCCATAACAAGACATCACCGAGTTTACAAATTACAAGCGCTCCACTTTTAGCATCTTAATAGCATGCCCGTGTTGCAGTTCCACTTCCTTCATGTGCGCTTGCCACACCCAATTTTGTGCCTATGTCCTCATATCAAATCATGCATTGCTAATATAGTAGAAAGAACGGTGATGCATTTCTACAAATATGGAGGGAGACGAGATATAAACATAATTATGCGCCACCCGTATCATTATTATGTGACTAAAACACGGCGATTGAAATGTTTAATATAAATAATAGCCCCATAATTAAATCGATGTTACACGACAAACGATGTAGACGCATTTATCCCAAAGGAAGACAACGCATGACCCACGAAGCCCGCCTAATCAGCATCTAAGGAGTTGTAGTTATTCGGCATGAATGTCGTGATTAGAACTTAGTGGAAAGAAGCCACTAAGAGCTATCCATTCATTTCCGGTGCGCCGGTAAAGCGCACGCCAAAAACGCGAAAGGTCGCGGGTTCGAAATCCGGTGAGTCTGATCTTGGTATGTTGGCGTGAGACGGCCCAAAATGAACCCCCACCTTTCACATTAAACTAGTGAGAGCTTTACCGTGAACCCCCTTTTAATTTTGTGGATCGCCAAACGAATAAAACCATCACACTTTTTGTAAGAATTTAATCTTAGAAATTGACTCGTGCCGGCCGAACTGCACTGGTTACTTTGGTCATCATAGCGACAAACACATTTTAGTTATTTCTTCGAATGAAATTGCATGAATGTGCCCTTGGATCGCGATATTTCTTCGGGACATCCGGAATATATGCTGCGTTTCCGATTAATCATGTCTGCTGAAACGGAAGTTGCGAATAAATACAGCCCCTTTACTCACCAGTTCCTTTAGCAAGTACCGTGCGCATGTAGTCAATAACATTTATATTTTATTTCGCTATGGCCAAGGAATCGACCCTGCCTGGGAATCCGCATATTATGGTCGATATCATCCGAAAGTTGATGGTGGACAAAGAGAATAAGGTCTCATTCGACGAGCGGTGATGAAGCGCCGCCAGAAGCCTGAGCGGGCCATAGTTGCCAGCAAGCCAAGTCGTGGGCATCTACTCCGAATCACATCCTAGAGCGACAGCGCGCCCAAATCTTTGGCGAGTATGTTCGCACAGCGGCTCAACGTGGTGACAGGGGAGTACGAGTGGGTCGCCGTCTCGGCGGAAGGTGAGCGGATGACGAACTCTGTAGGGCCGGCGCGGCCGCGTTCATATACACTTAATACTCACGGAAGTAGCACAGCCGAACGCAGGGTAATCATTAACGCGAAGACGTCTGGGTTTTGGCTGTGGGTGCTCAGGCGACGGCGACCCGGGTGACGAGAGCTCTGCCATCGTGGCCGCGTCCTCCTATCTTGACATGCTTAGCGACACGTACCGCAACCGCGCGTACTTTGCTGCTTTACGAGCGACGGTCCGTCCAGGTAGGAAGTACCCGTATTATTCCATGAAGCATCGGCACTTACACGGGATGAGGTCGAGCGCTTCGAATGAGTTCGCTGATAGTGAAAACGTGCATTGGGTGCAGGGGATCACGTGCTTGATATCGGGACGGGTACCGGACTCCTGGCGATGATGGCAGCTAGGCTCCTGGAAGGAGTGGGCAGCGTGAGCGCCTGTGAGGTGCGCTTTGTATTAGGGTTTTTATAGGGCTGTTTTATGGGTTGTATTTCAACCTGACGGAACGAAGTACGCACTGTCAGGTTTTTCCGCCGATGGCAAACCTCGCTAAGCGGGTGGTGGCGGCGAACGGTCTGGAGCAAAGCGTCACGGTGTTGCCCGCTCGGAGCAGCGACGTCGCCGTTGCGCCATCATCAGGTGACGTGGTGACGGCTGTTCTCAATACTTCTCATTCTCGTAATTGCATATCGTGCCCCATCATGCACATAATTAACGACCGCCTCGTTCACATATCCCGAAACGCACACCTGCCATGCGTAATAAAGCACTGAAGCCAAACTTTGCCGATGTCGACTCGGCTCGTGAACACTCTCAGTGAGCGACGGCGGTCGTGAGTTCACCATCCCTCGTCGCGCCGACGTCATCGTGACGGAGATATTCGACTCGGAGCTCCTTGGCGAGGGCCTCCTCCCCACGCTACGCCACGCCGTCCCGCACCTCCTCAAGGCAACCCCCCCGTCCACCCGCGCACACGCGCACACTCGACAAGGGGCCGCTCTTTGTTTTTCAGGCCGTTCTGTCATCATGTGCATTCGCTAACATAAAATAAATTCGTCCTTGAAAAAATGTATTTAAATCTATGGATGCATATTTATTTATTTGTTTTTTTTTAATTTGAAGTTGAATTTGAAATGCGTTTAAATCTATGGATGCATATTTATTTATTTGTTATTTTTAGTTTGAAGTTGAATTTGAAATGCGTATTGAGATTGAAATGGCTCGTAAATAAAAAATTCTGAAATATGTAGTTTCAGGAAATGAAAATTAAATCAGAAATACTGAAAAACATGTAAATCTTAATTGATCTTATCTTAAAATATACATTTCAAGTATAATTATTTATATGTGAATAAACCCGTTTTTCGAGTAAAATCAGTGCGGCACACGCGCGCTGCCGTGTTATGCCTCCAGCGCCTGACGCGGATGTAGCGATATGTGTGCGCCCCTGCGCTGCAGACTGGCGGGCGGGTGGTGCCGGCGGCCGCCCGCTGCTTCTTTCAGGTCGCAGATAGCGAATGGTTGCAACGTTGCTCCCCTCCCCCACCACCCGGCGCAGCCGCCAACCCCAGCTTCCACACCATGCGGGTGACTCCTTTCCCACCCTCTCCCTTTCTGCATCACTCTTTCTCTCCCGCCTCCATGTCGGGGGTTCGCTCAGCTTTAGCGACGCGTTTGTGTGAATTTTGATGTCACTTCAGGCGCTGCATTTGCCAGCCGCGCATGTGCGCCCGCTTGCGCCGCCTGTGGAGCTGCTCAGTTTCCGACTCGCGGAGCCCCCGACGGAGGAGCGCACTCAGCATGTCGAGGTGAGGGAGGGGCAATGGCGGGGGATGGGCGTGAACTGTGAAGCGGCGCGATTTTTGTGAAAGGGCGCAAATTGCGTTGACAATGTTATGAGAAATATATGGATTAGGATAGTTAGGTTGTTATGATAAATAGATGGATTAGGATAGAAATAAATGATTGTTACTATTTGGGTGGCACGCGGGTGTCTGGGGGGCGGGGTGGATGCTCATTTGGGTGTGGCGGCTGCAGGTGGTTGCGACGGACGCGGGGCGCGCGGGCGTAATTGTGTTTTGGTGGCAACTCGAAATGGACGAAGCCGCGTCGGTGCTCATCTCCACCGCCCCGCCATGGATCACCCAGCCGGCGCAGGTCTGACCCCTCTTAAGTACCTTGCGTGCACGTGCCGAATTTTCAACATGTGTTTCTCACCCATCTGTTACCTTCTGTTTATTACCCCGCACAAATTAATGTCGCAGCGGTATTTCTACTTTCGAGCCAACCATAGTCCGCCGCACCTCAGCATTACATCGCGTACATGCCACGCATCTGCATGTTGATATCTTGAAGTGTAATGGGAATGTGCTTTTGGCGAGAGTTGTCAAAAGCACGATTGGATGGGAGTGTCATGGGCCGATGTCCATGTGTATTGATTTCCGTTTGAGTCGTGGACAAATGTTATTTCACCCTGTTGTTTTGTAATCTAATCTCTCACACCAAGTATCATCTCAAAGTGTACGTTTCGTTTGCTGGGTTTCAGATTTGATTGGTGAGTATCTATACTGTCTATGATTGCCGGCGGCGGTGTGTTTACTTATGCGCTACCTAATATTTGTTGGTTGAAGGTTTAAGCTTTACGACCTGCAAACACGTCATTTGCAGTACTTAAAAGTGTGTTGGGCACAATTAGCTTTCGAAAGGGCCCCCCCAAAAAGGGTAACCGGCTCCCAAAACAACAAAGAAACTGTATCTCCGTAGCTTTCCCAGTTTTCTCGCATTTTCGCGTGCAAGTCCGGCCGCCAGTTCCGCTTCTTTCGCAGTGCTGCGCGTGTCGAGAGTTGGTTGACTCCGGTGGCAATCCGGCTGTCGTAGGGTGGCGACGGTGGCGCGCTGTTGGGTCCGGAGCCGGACGGAGTACGTCAACAGTGGCGCGACCATTGGAGGAGCTGCTGGTGTCCCATCGGCGAAGAGGGAGGGTTTCGGGTGCGCTCACGGTTACGAATTATCGCGTCGTTCAAACGCCCACCGCTCTATCCATGCTGTCACTGCCCCCCGATATTTATATATCGTCGAGTGCTCTTTACACGGCGACTATCACCGCGACCAGGTGGCGGCTGGACAGAAGCTTCGCGTCACAGCGCGCCACGACGAGCTGAACGGTGACTCGTCCTCACTTCCCGCCCGTGGTTCCCTGCGCTGTTTTTGTTTCACTATGTTGCGATATGCGGATAGCTTTTGAGTCGCATCGTGGATTTTTGGTTTTGGATTGGAAAGACTTAAACATGCAGTGAAGCGATTTGCTGATATTACTTGGCTCAGGGTTCTCCCCGCCCGGGCCGCGTTCGTTGTCGTCAGCGATGTGTCGTGGTATTTGTTTGTGGGAGTTTTCGTTGTTCACAACCATCCTTACCAAGTATTTGATGTTATTTCTACAGCGCGTGTTTCATATGGTGCCTTGTTCCAGCTTCATCGATGTGCCTTCTATGTCATCCCGCATTGAGTCATGCACGTAGTCGCGGCTGGTAAGAGTGTTCTTACCTGCGTACACACAAAGACTTTAAAAATGGGTTGAGATGTTTAATGCAATTTGCATAACGATTGAATTAAATTCGAGTCCCTCCCGCCCCATTGCAGTTTTCGCTGGAGCTAAGCCCTGCTCCGGCGAGACCGGTCCGACTGGTGGCGGCGGGACCCTTGACCGCGGCGCTCGTGACGACTCGTCTTCGCCGTCGTCCTTCCCTTCGCTCGAGCTGGTTTCGCAACGAGAGCTAGCCGCTAGCTCACCGAACAGGTAACATGAGCCGCCAGCTCGCAACGCACACAGCGCTGTCAGCTCTGGGACGCTCCGTCGCTTCTCTATAAAAAGCAAACAACTTGTTGATCTTTCCCGGACTGCATTGTTGTCCGATTATAAGGAGTAAGGTTTAGGCACAATGATTAACGCATTATGAATGATTCTAAATTGTACAATCTGGTCCACATGCCCTGCGCCTTGTTTAATTGTTTGATGAAGGAATGAGATTTCCTATGCTTGTTAAAGTTTGTGTATTCCCATGATAAATTCAAAAAATAAATTGCGGGTAGTACTTGTTTGCATACATGCTGGCGCGTAGTACTTGCCGCGCAGCACATGGGGATATGTGGATACATTGACATTAACTACTACGGAGCTTACGTATTCAAATGTCGATTACATGACGATGCTTGCTTACATAGGATCTGCCGCTTACGGGAATCGCACACCTGGGAGCGCTTTGCTGCCGCTGTAAAGGAGGCCGCGGGCGTAGCGGGCGCGCGGGGCGGCGCTCTACCTGCGGGCGAGCAGCGCCCGCGGTCTGTTGTGCTTGGCGACAGCACACCAGTGGCCGCCCTTGCCGCCGCGGAGACGGGGATCGGCACCGTGACCGCGCTGCAGGTACAAATCCCAAGTGTTTGACGAGTTGCTTGACTACTACCTACATGGTACGTAAAGCGTATTTGAATCGTGCTAAAACGTAACTATGTGACATGTTGTTTATCGGGCGCTATTAGGCGCTGGCCACCCAATTATAGTATTTAAGTACAGTCACTTGGATTAGATGCTCAATGTCGACTTCGATATTGGAAAGGCCTTCGCTCTATGATTGTTTGATTCGCCAAAGTTGTACAGTGGGATAAATGCTCAATGTATGTTTTTTGTAATCTATCGATTTGCGGGATCGCACACATCCTACTGAAACTCCTGTCTTTTTATTCACCATTTGTTGTCTTAGAGGTTGAATGTTACACACATATCTTTGGCATTCAAGCAGCGAATTGTGTCCAATCCATATAGAGACTCTAGCAATGTTTTTTTTAAGCAGTATTGAAAACAGCAATTTGACATTCGAGATATTAAGAACTACAAAAGCTCCCCCACGACGGGGAAAATAGAAACAACTCGAAGAATGATTTGAACGCGCGCATGATGGCGGAAAAAATATATAGGTTGCTTTTCAGATCACGCCTCGTTGTCGATTTACGATAGACTGAGCAGCCGCGATGTTAAATCCGTATAAACAATCGATTCAATCGGCTGATCATATAAATTAAGTTAAAGCGATTGAGCCGGGCCGACTTTCGCCGTCGCGGATCGCTTCGCTGATGTGCGCAGACGGCGACGGCGACTCGAGCACCGGCGGGTCCGTTTCTGAGGTTTACAGATGCTCGCTCGTGACGAACAGCTTATAATCTTCTTTCGATGGTTCAATCAAATTGCGTTTCTTCGTGAATAAAATATGTACCCGCCGCATTATTATGTACATTACTTCAAAATTTGCTTGCTCAGGCCATCACCTCATTTAATAATATGTTCAGGTGCCCAAAACGTCCAGAAGGGGGCGGGGGGGGCGAATGGCCGAGATAGCAGAAACATTACTCTGCGCAGTTCCCTTTCTTGGCCGGCGCTACATCGATGCTTGTTTGGGGTTTAGTATTAGTCGATTTAAGAATTTATGGTTCAGAATTTAGGGCTGTTTGATGTATCCTCAAAAATGCTCATTTATAGTACTTTGTAGCGCATATGAAACCACCCGCTTTTCGAAATAGTGGAGGTCTCCAATATGTGTGTGTGTGTGTGTGTGTGTGTGTGTGTGTGTGTGTGTGTGTGTGTGTGTGTGTGTGTGTGTGTGTCGGGGGGCCTAACACAAATAATTAAAATGTGATGGCCTAACTGTATCATGGTCAGCAAAGTTGCATGTATGTTTAAAACATCATTATTTTTTAACAGCAATCGCGATTAAACGCGTTTGTTGGGTTTGGTCAATATTCGGTCGCTGAATAATGAACCGGTGCTGCGCGAGAACGCTTCATCCCATTGTTGTACCATTCGGTTTTTTTTTGTCAACACTTTTCCCCCCTGGCTCGTTCGTGCGGCTGTCAGGAAGACGCGGCGAGTCGGCTTATGTTGACTGAATGGATGGACACAGCGCACGGTGCCCCAGCGCGAGCGCTGACGAGCAGCGGCGAAAAGAAACTGGTCATGAACCGGCTGCGGCCGTGGCTGTTGAGGTTACGTCATCATGCGCAGGAAAATGACGCGCAACCTGCTTTCGATATGGCCGTCTCCGAGCCCTTCTACCGCAGCTGCGAGGGGCTGCTTCCCTGGGCGGAGCTCAGGTGCGATTTGATGTGTGCTTAAGAGGAAGATGTAGCGACGCATTGACGGGTTATTATTGTGATGTTATATATATTCAATCATTCGATTACGTAGTTCTTTGTGCCCGTCGTCCTTTGTATTTTTGTAATCATGTACACACATACCCTATGCCTCTCACTCTGTATCTTTGTAATCATTAAAATAATCCATGGAGGCCAATAGTCGTGATACTTATTTTTCACACACACACCCACCCACCCACCCACCCACACACACACTTTCTTCTCTCTCATCTTGTATTTTTTGTAATTATACACACGCTCCCAGTGTGTCTCACTCTATATTTTTGTAATCACAAAAACAATTCTCCTGTACCCATCGTAGAGATGCGCAGTAGTTAAAGACGTATCCAAATCCCAATCCCAATCCAGAAAGTGCGGTATACAGCAAGTCGACATTTTTTTCCAAGTAACAGATATCGCATTTCTAGCACCGAATCCAATCGAGCTGATGATAAGGGGACACACCGACACACACACACACACACACACACACACACACAAACAAGTTGTAGCAAATTAATGTAGTAGGATCGATGCTCTTTCAAGTGTATTGTTTGATTTATCATTGTTGCTGATCGGGCCTGTATATTGGTCATCGTTGACCAGTCGTCGGGCGTGCCTAGACTGCAGTATTCCATTGGATTCGTGGTAGTTAGTATGGCAGCGCCATTTCAGTTTCAGCTTAACTTACAACGATGATCTGAAGCTCTGCTGGCGTTTAACGTGGAACTGGTGAAGTTTCGTCAATTTTGTTTTGCATCCATTATTATGGGCTTGTACTATGACGTCTTTCTGAATATTGAATGGCGAGTAAGTAACCAACAGTGATGTGATAGAAATGCCAACAGTGATTGAAAGTGATATTCATTGCTGAAATAAAATTTCACGGCGAACGCGTCTGGGGCTGATCAATAATATAAATATAGCGAAACTGTTCTGGCGGTGTTTGAGTAATTATCGTTTTGAATTAGTGTGCCAATTTCAGTCTGTTGGTGTTGCCTCAGCACCAAGATATGTGTTGTATCGCAATGTATGGTATGAAACTAATATGGTATATGACAATAAGATCACGAAACGCCAAGCATACTCTAATAAATCTAGCGTAGTTTTTTCATTTCGTAAATTTCCTGAATCTATAGATGCATGGTCTGAATTTGAGATCGCCGTGACGCTGGCGGCCGCAGTCGCTACTGGCACGAGCTGTCTCTGCTGCGTGAGAGCGGGGCGCTTGCGGCCTCCGCGCCACTGCTACCGTCCTCGGCCGCGGTCCGCTGCGTCGCGGTGAGCCTGCCGGAGCTGTGGCGAACACGACAGGCGGTTGAATCCGTCGAAGGTATAGACTTACGACTCGCCAACCCGCTCCTGGGAGGCATAGGGTCTGCAGAATCAAGGCCACTGCCGCCGCTGTCTGGGTCGGCGTGGCAGTGGGGAAACGGCTACCGGGAGCTGAGCGACCACGTCGCCCTTTTTGGCTTCGACTTCTCGCAGCCAGCCGAGTCGCAACAGGTGCACGAGGCGTCAATTACTATTTGTTTACTAACGTTCAAGACTGTATCCTACGCACGAACATAAAGGCTTTAAGTCTATCAAGCAATCTCGATGGAACCATATACGTTCAATTCCGGGTTGGCTGATTTTCAATCGCAAGGTTGCTCGAAAGCTGAGCTGATATTGCACTATCTATGTGACGTTGACTGGCATGTACCAATTTACTGCGGGCCGTCGAGCAGGCGGAGTTGAGCGTGACTGTGCAGACCAGCGGCCTCTGTCACGCGCTGCTGTTGTACACCGAGTACCACGACCGAGCTGGGCGGGCGCTCGTCACCAACGCCCCCGGCGAGCAAGGCGGCTCGCCCTGTCACTGTGTGCAGGTGAACCGCAACACCTTATTTGTGCACACGGTTTGCACGTACCCCCCATTATGTACGGTACCTAGTTTCCTTGGACGAGCCAAATGTGCGCGGTCAATGGTTCTCATCTGCGCCATTCCAAATATTGATCATTATTTACAAACAACGCATCACTCCAAACGATATCATTGTTTGTTTATATATGAATGTTTATGTTCTACTACTTGCGTATATTTGATTATAATTATTATTGATCATCTAAATGTACATGACGCGCTCACTGAGGTCGATGCGTATTCCTTTAGGGCGTACAACTGCTACCCGCCGCCCTTCGCCTGCAAGCCGGCGGGCGCAACCTCCGGGTTTGCGCGACTTGGAACGCCGAGGAGGGCGAAATCCGAGCGACGGCGTCCTTGTAGTTATTTTCTTTTCGCTACGTATTATGTCCAAATAGAAGTCCCCGAAAGATATGGATTTGAAAATTTTACAAATATTTATATGCAACAATGGTCACGCTATCACAGGCAACACAAAGACTCGCGCAATTCGGATTACCTCAGTCTAACTAAGGATAGGATAAATTGCGAGCTTCACAAATTGATATATATTAGTTAGCCATACTCACAGTATTCGTTACTCATTTTATTTTGGTTGATGATAGTGTTTGTGTTTTCGCAGGGTTACGTTACTCAGCATGTCCTTGAATTCGCGGCCCTCTTGTCACCCTTCCCCTCTCAGATTTCCCTCTTTTTCCTGTCCACGTGTCTGTGGTACTTCTTCATGCATCATTCCATTGCTCCAACAGTTTTGTGACATGACCAGCGGTTTTATGAGGCAATTGGGAAATCATACACAGTCACTCATTCTTGTCTCATCATTATTTCGCACCCCATCACTTTGTAATTTGTGTCGGATAGTCAGTACATTTACCCGTACTTAGCAAAATAAATAAAGCAGTAAATATAATAAGTGACCAGTACTGTAGCCCCAGTAGTTCCGACCCGCTGCATGAGAGGGAAGTCGCACACGTTTTACTGTTGGCGTCACAGGTGAGGGCAATATAGTAAAATAAATTTCTTACAAGAAAAAGCAGTGGAGGCCACCAAGCAAAAAGGGCAAAATCATTGCTTTGGGAATGTTGAATGATACTCAGCAGTATTTCTTAGATGAAAAAGCAGTGGAGGCCACCAAGCAAAAAAGATAATGTTGAATGATACAAAAAAATGTGTTTTTTGCAAATGGCGGTATATGAAATGCCGGTCTTGTCATTTTGCAAAATGGCGGCGGTGTCATCTTGCTAGAGGCAGTAAATAAATCCGAGACGGGCTATGAAGAAAACGGATTTTAATTTGATTGCGGCTCATATTTCGGGGTCTGACTCTGACGAAAGGTAGCGAAGCGGTAGTTCGCTACTCATCAAATCGATTTTGTAGTGCGGCGGGGTATTTTTTTTTTTTTTTTGCGCCCCCAGGATATGGGACTGGCGGGTAACCCGTCTGCAGCGAAACAAAGCGGCGCGGGATGAGGCTGTGCCCAGTAGTACAACTGGGCATCGCTACCACTTCACTAGTCGCTACCCCGTGGAAACTCCCCGCTGTAGGAAGGAAAGACAGCGCTGGCAAGGTAGCGATATGTGCACGATATCTCCAGCGGCTTGCTGGCTCAAGTATCGGTGCCGTCGTGCGCACACTGTGGGCTGCACAACGGTTCCACCAGCACTTAATTTACCCTACCTGTACCGCCATTTGCAGAATAGACTCGTAGAAATAAAACTCATATCCAGCTTTTTTGTAAATAATATATACTATAAGATTTACAGTTTTAGCATGTGCCCGGATAGCTCAGTCGGTAGAGCGCAAGGCTCTTAGCATGACAAGGAGGGATACCTTGTGGTCGAGGGTTCGAGCCCCTCTCCGGGCGCAAACTGATAATATTACAATCCTGCATAGTTTTGCTCAATGAGTGTTGGTCATTCTTTTCCACCTGCCATACATATGTTGTGAAACAGAAGTTTGAATTTACTACAGGTCAGCAAAGCAAACTTGATGCGGACCTCCGCACTTCCGCTTTGCTTGGCACGCCTTCGGTTCAGTCGGTCCATGACTATTATCCCTTCGCCATGGAGGATGGGGGCCGGTTGGCGCCGATGGCGGCTGAGTTGGTCGATCGCTTGGCTATTTAGGTGGTTGTTCGTCGCTTCCCTGGCATGGGTGCCGCTGACTCTCGGTCCTTGCGCTCTGACATTTATGTCCGTATGCAACATTTTGTTCGTCGATCTACTTCTGTTCCGTTTCGGCGTTTTTTGGGGGATGTGCGACGTGAATTCATGCAACGTCTTTCTGCTGCTTTTCATTGCACTTTGGGTTCTTATCTCCGCGACGCTTTTCAGGAGGGCAGTGCTGGCGCTGTGGCATGCCTTCCTGTTCCTCGGGCTTAGGTTTTTTCCCTCCTTTCTTCTTTCTTGCTTGGTGGCCTCCACTGCTTTTTCTTGTAAGAATTTTTTATTAATTTACTACAGGTCTTTTTTCCTTACATGAAATGAAATTGAGTTGTTTACATAAAAAACGGGTGTCTGTGGGCCCTCCTAGGCGTGCCACCCAGGACTTACAAGATGGGGCTAGATAGTGAACCTAACCTCTCCAGTGACAGTTGCGATACCGTCTACAACATACAAGTAAACAATTTTGATGTTTTCTTTTATATGTATTTTTTATGCATACGGTATGAAACATAAGATGTCGCTATTCTCCACGATACACGGCATGCTCCAGCTTCGGCGGGGGCAGTGATCATCCAAGCTCGTCAAAATGTGCTTGTCGAGTCGGGCCTACGTGACCTTTGCTCATGTGCGACGGTCCTTTCTCGATCCACGCACACTCCGGTCCGAAATAATCGATGCTCCTCCCGCCGCAGCTCGCCTCCTAGCTTAGGCTTCCCTCCTCCGGGGGCTCGGAAGACGGGAAGGCCATAGCCTCACACGGTGTCCGGATAGCGCTCTTGCCTCCGTGCCCGAGTTTTCTCATATCCCCGTTCCTTCGCCGACTTTTTTCCAACGCGCGTCCGGTCGCGTTGTGTCCGTCCGTACCCTCCCCCGGTGGTTTGCACTTCTAGGGGAGCGCATGTAAGAGCAGTGTGTTGTTACGATAACCCTCACAACGTAATCAAACCCTCGAAAAGCGTACGCACCAAAAACATACATTTTTACGATTTCGGCGCTCCCGACGAGCGCTTTTGTTTCCCCCCAACTACCATCCTATTGTACATGACTGAAGCCCCGAGAGGGGCGAGCACATGTAGCTATCAATTTTCAAATCGCGGCCGTGACGAGAATATGTCGCGCGGCGTGCATATGGGGGGAGTGGTTGACGATTACGGTCCGAGGTTGTCGTCGATGATAAGACTAGGGATCAAGTGAATTTTGTCGATGTTGATGGTAATGATATCTTGAAACGTCGATGTTGATAGAATTGATATCTTGGATTGTCGATGTTGATGGTGTTGATATTTTGGGATGTTGAGATCGATGGCAATTTAAGCCGATATTAATATATTATCGCCGATGTATCGATATTTGGGACGATATATCGATGCATCGGGCTATGATAATCAACATTTTTCAATTGTTTTGATAATTTATGGCATTAATACTAGTGCCTCGGGGATATGTGTATGATATGATATATCATACACCGGCCTGTATGATCACGCGTTTTCATAATCATTACTTCTTCTGCTAAATACCGCTATGCACAGTCACTGAGTATCTTAAGTAGCGGCAGACACGCCTAAGCTCAATCTCGTCTGCACAACCGACTTCGCGCTCTTGAGCGAGCGACCATCCCTATCCTACGGTATGGTATGACCACGCCCGCCCAACAGTGGAGGCGGGAAGGATAATAGATAGCGGGGGCGCAACAGTGGGGCGTGTTTATCCCGTGCGGACCCGCTTCATATTGCCAAGCGCGACCGGGTCTAGTCGCATGTGGTGCTCGAAGCAGTCGCGGCTATCGCGGGAGCCGGGCATACATAGGGGAATCCCACACTGCACACAGCCGAAAGACGTCCACTGAAGGACACCCTCGTCGCGGTAGCAGCGGAGGCAGCGAGCTTGCTTGCTTCGGGCCTTTTCTGAGCGGCCAAAGTTACCGGGGACGTGGACGCGCTCTTCTTGGAGGATCCGTTTCGGTTCGCCCAAAGGTACGGGTATTGTCCTTCCCCGACGTTGGGCCGGCACAACGTGATCCTGTAGCCCGTTGTAGACCAACGTCTTACTTAAAATCTCAGCAAAGTCCTTGATAGATAGGGCTGAGTAGGGGTGGGAAGCGGAGACGTGAAGCTTGACTAGTTTCTAGCAGTCGGTAACGCAAATACCGGCCACGGTAGTCGCTTGTCGGAACCAACAGTCTTGGGTTAGCCAAGCCTCCTCCATCGCGAGCTCGTGATGTCGTGACTTGTTGTGGTTGTCTACTCGAGGACTGGGATCGAAGTAGTTGGACACTACATGGGGGCGAGAGATAGCACGGGTAACGATGTTGCCGTTGTCGTCCGCCGTCTTCACAACTCCGGTGAAGTGGCGCTTCATCTTGCCAAGGGCCACCGCGGCGTGCATGTGGAGTATTGAAGGTAATTGCCTATCCCACATAGGAAAGGACATAACACATGACAGATGTAAATTTGTTATGCTTCTCTTACCTTGAAAGACCCGAACCAAGCATCCCCCAATAGCGTCATGCCCTCATCACTTGCATCCTCCTCCATTCGTAGCACATACGCGGTAAACAATCCATGTTCGGTTGCATATTTTTCTTTCGTGCGTGGCGTTCTTCCCCTCTTGCACCTCCATATAGACCATCACACCGGTTGCACAGTCGCACATAGTCTTCATCTCCGCCCGCAAGGGCTTTGGCTTGCGGTGAATGTAGGTTATGTTGGGTAGCCCGCCTAGCTTGTCTTTGCGAGGTTTATAAGCCGACATGCTTTCATCCATCGTTTGGTAGACCCCTTGGTGTAGAACGTCCCTCATGTTCCGGTTGAAGTCGTCCACACCATTCCGGAACCATGCCCACGGGTCTAGGCCAATCAGTTTTATCTGTGCTTTGCACTATTTAATAAGAGAACGAATAATCTTGAACTAGTGGAATGCCATATATTTTTGAAACTGTGGTTGGTCTCTTATCCCATCAAGCATGTTGTTATTCTCCCACAAATCTCTGCCCCTTTGCCCATAGACGGTTCCCGCTACCGTCAAACCCCAAAACCTGACGAACTCTGCTGGGCTAACCTGCCTAAAGTCCGCGCTCTTGCTTAAGCCTGCATCGTTGAGCTTCCGTACGTCGGCGTGCATGTCCCCGGGGTAGAGCCGGTGCCAAAGCTTCAAGATATCAACTCGTCCGTCTGTCACAGGTAAGCCTTCCTTCAGCCCCACCTGTCCTCCCAATTGAGCGGCACGCACCGCAGTTGTGTCTGCATGTGGGTCGTGCTCGGCAACGTCATCATGTTGGAACACTGTCCACGTCGCCACTGCCCTTGGTTGACGTAATGTGACGGTGACGCCAGGTACGGGTGGGACCCACGCGTCGTCTTCGACGCCTTGGGAGTCCTTGGCGGTGTCGTCGGATAGAGCGGGGTTGCCCTCGTGGTCGGACGAGTCGCCCTCCATATCGAGGGCTTCGCTGGTGCTGCCGGGAATCTCCCCCGCCTCGGTATGTGGCGATATGTCGCTGGAGCCGGAGTTAGCGGAGGACCCCCACGACATAAACTTTTCCTCGCGTAGGGCTGATCCGTGTTTTACGTGACTCTAGTGTATGATTGGTCATACAAATGTAGTACTTATCATACACATATCCCCGAGGCACTAGCATCACTGCCATAATGTCGATGTCGATGTCGCAACCTATCACATCGATGGCACCATCAGCAGGTGATGGTGATACTATCGACGATGTATCGATGGCTGATCCCTAGCCTTAGTCGTCGAGAGGGCAGCGTCGGTGGGTCGATTAGTATGCGGAGATTTTTCACGGCACTTGACTCACCAACTCTAATCACGCAAGGGCTTAAGTGCAGCACCGAAAGGCACGTTACGGTTGCGCCGTGGCCATTCTATATGCATGAAGGGTATATTAAAGGGACTCCCTAGCTGTTTCTGCGTTTCTCGCATATAAACGTTTGATATTTGTCGTTATTGGAGTAAAGGTCGCAACATCGGGTGAAAACACAAACCGAGCCGCGCAGCCGCCGCACAACTACTACAATGGCGTACCGTGCACCGCGGTGCCTGCGACTGTGCTCAAGCCCAAGCACTGTGACGCTGTTCACCACGCCAACATATTTCGTTTCACGAGGGTATGTCCACCCCCTCGACGTTGCGGAGGTAGTGACGGACGCGCTTCCACAGTTGGTGGTGACATGGGGCGGCAAGTCGCGATAGGCAAATTTGCGTCTAAGTCTATGTCACAACACCTCGTCGAAAGCTACGACAGAACGGGTAACCCCGAGCCATATGAACTCTTGTGCTTAGCCTGCTTTTCACGGTAAGTGTGTGGAGTGGCAGAGGCATGCCGGAATTCACACCAGTGACATTTGTCGTCGACTCTTTCAGCATGACTGAATCTCGGTGGCTCTATCGAGGAGGCCTCCAGTAAGTGCCGC
The DNA here is from genome assembly GCA_026401115.1 of Tetraselmis chui. NCBI lineage: Eukaryota > Viridiplantae > Chlorophyta > Chlorodendrophyceae > Chlorodendrales > Chlorodendraceae > Tetraselmis > Tetraselmis chui. The sequence continues at coordinate 196,956 of JAPMLY010000312.1, forward strand.
ACAGAAGCGTACGCTCACAATGGTTCACGATGTGAGGCTTTCACTTCATTTTTCCACAACATACGAGGGATAAATACCGCAAAGGAGTCAGAAGGACCCACAGGTCGGTGGGATTGAGGTTTTCACGGGGTCGGGGGAAGGTGCGTTGTGGAGCGACGGCTTGGAGTGGTGGCTCTGGCTTTGGATATAGGCCCAACCATATAGAGTCTATTTTATGTGGCGAGGCAGCATCATCCATGCAAATGTCTTACTTTCAACCATCTCATCATAACCATAACTGTTTTTGCTCTTCATTGCTGTGTATGGAGTTACGCTTGGCTAGAGCGCAAAGTTGCCTTGCAACATGTTGTGCACGCACATTGTCTTTGCAAAGTCTAAAGGGGCAAAGCTATTTGTATAAATATTGCAATGCAACATCACTTGAATGAGCTGTAATCACTCTACTGCAAGTCACAACGAAGAAGCATTCCATTACATCACCCAGCAAATGAAATAAATAGCATCAATAAAAGCGGCAGCAGGATCGCACAGCGGCACAACAGCGCCATCACAAGCTGTATCAGCAAAAACTATATCAACATTGGCAGGTAGGAGCAACACAGCATTGTCAAGACCAGCAACTGAATTAGTGATGACAGCAAATAACAGTAGTATGAGCAAAGTCTGAAGTGGCAACAACGAAGTAGTAATAGCAGCAACAAGAGCATTAGATTGGGCATATGCAACAGGTGAAACAGCAGCAATAATATCAGCAGTAGCAACAATAGCAACAGTAACGGAACATAACAACAAAAATCACGGCAGCAGAAGCAATAACAACAATGGCAGTAGTTGCAGCACCATCGCAAAGTCACCGCCAATGATACCCACAACAGCAGCAGGTAACATCTGCAAGACGAAAGGCAGCACAAAAGACAAAACAAGAACAACAAATGAAACATGTGAAGCGGCAAGGGTTGCACCATAACAAATACAAGCAACATGAAGTAGTATAAGCAACAGTAGCAACACCACCACCACCACCACCACCAAGTGACACAGCATCAACATTTAAACTAGCAACCAAAGTAACAATGGTATTAACATCGGCATGCAATTTCAGTTGCAACTATGTAAAGCGACCAAATGAAAGGAGGTTATTGTGCATGCATGGACACATATGAACAACGCCTTTTCTAATATTCCCCTCCCCCTGTCCTAGCCAAATTTGTTTCATGCATGTGCGCGTCGTTTGAATTCAGCCGTAAAATCAGCAGGAAACGGGAGGACGACAATACATGCCGTACCATGTGAAGAGGCTAGTAGCTGCCGTGCGACTCGACTTATGCCCATCAACACAGACACCCGTCGACTTATTTGGCACCTCACATCCTGTGGATTCGTCGATCGATGTGTTTTTCGACGCAGACAATGACTCGGCCATCTTTGTCATACCCTCGACTGCTGATATGAGTCCGGATAACGAGGGTCTAGCTCACACCTTGCTTGAGTCAGACAGACTTACTCGTCTTCGCGGGCCGCCCGCTCGCTTTGAAGATAACGTCGCTCATGTCTCCACAGTCCCACGCGTGTGTGTTACAAACGCAAGCTCGCCTTACCTATGTGAACAAGAAGAGTGCGACCTCGTGGCAGACCGTGACTTCTCCATGATGGTTGCTCACCCCCGACACGAGTGAGCTGGAGGACCCGTCGCGCATGTGGCATTAGTGTCTGCAAGTGTTTGTGTTGAACCGGCACCCTACCAAGCCGCCTTGGTCAGCCTCCAGTCAGCGGAATGGCAAAAGGCCATGCAGCCCGAATTCGACTCGTTGGCCTCTAACCAGACGTGGGATCTAGTTCCCTTGCCAGCGGGACGGCGCGTCGTGAAAAGTATGTGGCTTTAAAAAGCTAAGACAAACGACTCTCGGGCCGTATCACGGCACAAGGCCCGGTTTGTCGCTAAAGGCCGCAACTAGCGCGAGGGGCTCGATATTACCGAAACCTTTCTCGCATTTCATTCGTCTTGCGAGGCTTCGCATTTTTTTTAGCATCACTGCCGCGCACGATCTCAAGTTGGGTGGTCTTCACATTGATACCGCCTTCTTGGGACACGACGCCCGAGGTCAGGTCTCCTCTTTACATTGAGTAGGGGTACCGTGTGCTATAAGTCACGTAAGCAGTCATGCGTCGTACAGTCTACGTGCAAAGCGGAGCACTATTCGGCTGCGGACGCCACCAAGGAGGCAATTCACATTCAACGGATGCTATCCAAAATCTTCAGTCCACCAGTCATAGAGACGACCACAATATGGGAAGACAACCAAAGTTGCATCGCGTACTCGCAGAATGCACTTGTGAGGGAGAAGGCCAAGCATATCGATTTGAAGTACCATTGCGTGAAGGATCACGTGTAACTTGGAACCATCAAATTACGGTACCTACCAACCGGTGACATGGTGGCCGGCATGCTGACCACGCCACTACATAGACTTGCACTCGTGAAACACCGGAGCGCCATCTTGGGTACATCCGCACCCATGTTGCGATTCACCCCGTAGACGGGTGATGAACTCATTTCCATCTAACTACAAGACATCCCTTAGCTATCTTGAGGGGCAGTGTTGTAAGTAATTCCTAATGTAGATTATTTACATTGAGCGAATGTATGGTCTGCTAGAAGTTCTTAAGTACATGACACCGACTAGAGTGCATGACGCACGATAATATTAGCTAGCCTATAGATAGCAAACAACTCTACTTCCCATTACTTCTCTTGTCTCGAGACCAACCGTCACCCAAGGCTGATTGTTAGCGTATATGTAACCAACACATCGAAAGATACAATATCTTCCTTATCGAACCGTGCATACCACGTTCAACAACTAGGTAAACTATACGTATTCAATGATAACGTTCATAACTCAGACCGTACATGTAATGGCAATGATGTACCATAATATCCCCTCTAGATAATTCACAGTAATGTGACCATACTAGTCTTCACTTGACGCCGCTCCCATGCAACGCATGAAGATCAACGTGTGCTTCGGCTACTGTAGTGCCTTCGTTATACTATTTGCAAGCATGCCTGCCGTTCCCACTGACGCAACTGCGATTGTCTTTACATCCACAAGCTATGGAATGTAGTGGTGCTTGATGTCGATGTGCTTTGTCATGTTCCAAGCCATAGGGTTGTTGGCAAGCATGACTGCATCGTTGTCTTCATAAGTTGTTGTGGCTCCGTGCAAGCATTGGTGGACATCTTGTATCCATTGCCGAAAGTGCATTGTGGTCTGCCATGCGCGGCTGATTGCAAGGTATTCAGCCTATGTGGTGAACAAAGCCACTGCCTCTTGATGTGTGGAAGTCTGGTTGACCGTTCCTTCATTAGGCATGACCACTTCTCCCGACTACGACCGTCTAGTGGTCGTGTCCGCTGCCTAGTTTAGAGTCTGAGAACACCTTGATATCATCTGCGTGGTCCTAGGAAGCTCTGCCGTAGGTGATGCCCACGGGTCGTCTCCCATTGAGGTAGCGTAGCAGGCGCTTGAGTTGTTTCATGTGCCGTTTCGTGGGAGCAATCTGCAGCTTGCTGATGACGGCGATCGCAAGTTTGTACCATTCACATGAGGCTTGTTTCAACCAATAGATCCTCTCGAGCATGCGCATCACCCGAGGTGTCCCATCCTCTGCCCCTGTGGATTGGCGCATGTAGGTCTTTTCTTTGAGATCAGCATTGAGAAAATACGATGTTTCGATGTCCGACGAGTGCCTATGCATGTTTCGCTTGGCATCGATGGCGAGGACTGTGCACAGGGTGCTGAGCTTGACAATTGGGGAGAGCGTCTTCGAGAATTTGACCCGCCATGCTCGATGACTGAATCCCTTGGCAATCCCGCCGTGCCTTGAAACGATCGACATAGTCATCCGGTTTAGCCTTCACCTTGAAGACCCACTTGTTGCCAATGGCGTTACGTCCGAGTTGCAGCTTCTCCATGCGGAACGTGCCCTTACAATGAGGTGACGCAAGCTCAGAGCGGATTGCCTTTCGCCATGCCACAGCATACTTGCCGCTCAATGCATGCTTGTTGTCAACACGCACCGTGATGTGCGCCGCATGCGGGTGTGTCTTGGGTTCCTCGTCGGGGGTAGATTTCCCCTCGAATCCCTTCGGATCGTGGGCTTGCGCGAGCTGGTTGAGGAGGTTTGTTCTGCGTGAAGACTCCGGCAGACATGTTGATGCGTTGGACTTAGGAGCGGCTACGACGCATAAAGACGACTCACGGTCAGTGTGGTCCGTGTCGGCATTTGGGGTGGCGTCATATGGAATATCGTCCATAACCGTGAAGGGGTTACTGGTCGGGATTGTAAATTGCGTAGTGAGAGATTGGCACATGTGCCCCCCCCAAGCTCGAGACCGGTTGGAGGAGAGGCTTGAGAAGCGCCATAAGCGACCGGTGGGGCGGACGGGGCATGCGTGGGTTGGGACTCAACGAGCGCGACGTGGATGGTGCGAACGAGTTTGCCGGTGGCAATGTTGAGAAGTCAATATCCCGGCCCATCATCGCAGTACCCAGTGAACATAAAGCGGAGCGCTTTGGGCGATAATTTGTCCATGTAGCGGTCCTCCATGCAGAGGTAGGACTTGCATCCGAAAACCTTGACGTGAGCGAGGTTAATGGGAACGCCATGGAGGAGAGTGTAAGGCACGCCCCCGGAGCCGTCGGATACGACGGGTGTAGGAAGCCGGTTGCGGAGGTAGACATCCGTGTGCATTGCGAGGCCCCAGTACTTAGTGGGGCAAATGGCCGATTGGCTTGCTGAAGCGTGGCCGTGGCGGTGTCCGCGAGGGTGGCCCACTGTCACTCCATCGTAGCGAGTTGATTGCATGTGTACGGGGCCATAAGTTGAGTTGTGTAGCCCAAGGAAGAGATCATGGTGCGGCATGCGACATCGAGGTGGACTGGATCACAATCGAATTTGATAATGGCCCGGAAGGCACGACCGTGATACATGCGATAGTGCAAGTTCCGGATGTTGTTGAGAAAAGACGAGAGAATGGGAACTACTACTACTTTATTGGATGGAAGGGCAATGAAATTTGAAATTTGAAATTAAACACTCCAATACCAGTAAAACCGGCTGGAGTCTCTGGGCCCCCCCTTATGCTATGCCATACAGGACTTAGAAGCGTGAGGTAGACCGTGAACCACTAATCCCAACCTCTGCAATGGCAGTAACAACTAATAATTTTGTAATCAAGAAAAACAGATCTAAAATCCACTTGTCGAGAAATGCAAAACTAAACTGCTGCTCGACCTTCACGATGCTCGGCCCGCTCCCGCCGAACCGGGGTGTCGACCGGCCTAGGCCGGTCGGCGTTCGGGAGGGACGACGGGCCAGTCTAATCTAGCTCCCGCGTGACTTCGGTCTTGCCGAAGGTAGGAGGGGAAAGGCTGGCAAAAAACCCCTCCTCGCGCGGTCGCTCGTCGATCCCGCCGCTCCATTCCGTAAACCCCGCCCCAAGGTCTTGCCGCGTCCACCGACGCGGCGGTCCTCCGTGTCGAGGTCCCCCATCACTTCGAGGACAGGTGGGGGGGACCTAGACACACAGACATAGAAAAAACTAGCGCTCCTGCCTCCGCGCCTGAATTTTCCCCGCTCATTTCCCCGGTTTTTTCTCTGTCTGGTACCCGGGTACCTGTCGGTTTTCCGGCCTGTGGCCGTATCCTCCCCCCTCTGATCGCGCGTCCACCGAGCAGCCTGTTCTTGAGCGGGGGCCTCCGCGCTCACCCGGGCCCACGCTCAAGGACTCCTAGGAGTATTAAGGTCTGTCGGGGTAGTGGGTGTCGAAGAGGGGGGGGGGCAGGTCACCGTAGCCGGATCCGGCGGGCCGCGGGCGCCCGGAATTAGACAAAACCCTCCGTGCCGGGTTTTCCGGCGGCGCCGACCCACAGGGTCGTCGCTGCCAGATCGTGTCGCTCCTCCCATCGCGACTGTCCTCCTTGCCGTCCCAGCTGACTCCTCCCCCCGGGAGATGACGCTGGACGACGTAGCGACGCGCTAGTGAGCGCCCTACCCTGGTGCTGCTCCCCAACTAGCTCGACGCCGGGTACGGACATTATTTTTAGTATCCAAAAAAGCCCTCCGTACAGGGCTTTCCGGCGGCGGCTGATCCTGAGGATAGCCGCCGCCTCCTGTAGCCGCTCCTCCGTCTGCGACTAGCCACCGTCATGTATCCTGTCTTGCCTCACCCCTCGGTAAGGTTCGACCGGCACAGGGCTGGTCGACAGCTTGCGAGCGCCCTTTCATGGCGCTGCTTCCCGGCTGGCCATCACCAGCTCCAACACCCGCCTCCCACCGCTGATCCGGCCGTACCCTCCTCGCCATCAAACGCTGCCGTAGTACAGGCCCCACTCCTAAAAGTAAGCCTGTATCTAGGAGTATCTGTAGGTGAAAAAACATATCGGACGGGCCGAGCGGGAGATCTTGGCGCCGGTAGTGCACAGAAATTATTTTTTTCAAAAGCCCTATGTACATGGCTTTCCCGACAGCTGCTGATCCCACGGATCGAGCTGTCGGCCCTCTTAGCCCCCTACCGTGCCAGGCCTGGCACGGCTACGGGGTTTCCAGCGCCCACCACGGGGAGGTGAGGGGATGCCGACGGGCATGCGAGCGCACCCCCCTCCGGGGCCGCCGCCGCTACGCCGCCGGCGGGCGCCAAGGGCAATGAGTTAAATGTAGTTCGATGAGCGATAAATTACACCGAGCATATATTTGGCTCCCCCCGGCCCGGTCTCTTTGAGTGGGCCGAAGATGTCACAACTGAATGCTGGAAAGCAAGCCCGGGCTGAGTGCTAAAATAAGCATGGTGTGCTTTGGCTAGAATGCACGGTTCATATGACAGAAGATGAACATTACTATCGTACTTCGCTCCATCGATGTCCGCGCTCTGGAGAGCGAGGGTCATGGTGTGCATGCCATGGTGACCAAGGCGTTGGTGCCACAGATATGTGCCACTAGACGTGGGGCCATCACCTTATAAGCCATAATAAGGGAATTGAATTCATGGGGAAGGGTATGAAGATGGGGAAGGTTGTAGTGCATGACGATGATGAAGCTCTCATGTAGATCACTAGCTGTGGATTATCCGATGGGTGGACAGTGGAACAAGGTGTTGTGCCGTTTGCGGAACTGCTCTTGGGAGATTATGCTCGGGGCTTTACGCTGGGACATACCGGGCGCATCGGCGGCCCGATCGTGGATCTGACGAGTGTGGCCATATTGGTAGGCAAGAAGGAGTTCAATGAGCCCGTACCCGTGAATGTCAACGTCAATGCCCCTGACGTGGATTTCGTTGCAAAGCATGGTGTAGAAGCCTTTGAGCAAGGCAACACGATTAGCCTCCATGCTAATATTCGCACCAACATCCGCAAAGCAAAGAGCATTGGGCACGAGAGACACCAAGGGACTGTACGTAGCAGGCGATCCCATGTCAAGAGATGAGTGACCATAGGTCGGATAGTCGTTGGACTGTCAATCATAGTCGGACGGCGACTAATCGGTGTCATGAGGATGGTAGTCTATGTTGAGCTGGTCTCAGAGTTCGAATCGCTCATTGGAGGGAGATATGGACATGGCGGTGGGCTGGTAGTACTTCGTATGTTGTGTGTCGATGAGAATGGACAGGATAACACGGACGATGCCCGGAACTTGTGGTTTTAGTGCCCGCGGCGTTGTTAGGCGCGTGGTGAATGCATGGAAGGAGGGCGACCATGCCTCCATAATGTGGTTGGGAGAGTGAGTATATGATGCTTGTTAGCCGCAATGCAATTGTGTGGCGGTCTTCAGCACGGATGGCTTGCCCATGCGCGGCCGCACTGTTTCCGCGTGTCCGTGGCCATTTAGCCTAGTCTTTGAGCGGGGCTAAGGATTTCTAAGGATTTAGCGAGGGCATGTTGTAGAGGCGGGGGTGTCTGAAGGTCGCTTGAGTAGAGAGCTTTAAGGGCGGAGTGAAGCGCGTAAGCACTCCGACCGGGACGGGACCCCCTTGCGGTGAGGGTGTTTGATGCCGGAAATTGTAGACGGAGCTCAAGAATGAGGGGGCGAAGCCATTGGCCGGGGATGTAGACAACATATTCCTCATATGGCAGGGGGTTTGGTCCGTAATGAGCACGGAAACCGTCGGCCATGTTGATGGAAGGTGCCCCATCCATGTAAAAAAATGTGTGAGTGCGGAATGTGCTAAACCATTGTCTCCGATGGAAGCTCCATGTTGGTGTGGGACACATAAAATTGTTCGGCATGGGCATCACGCGCGGGGTTTCCACTGCCCCCACGTTCCCGGCGACCACCCCGACCGCGTGCCCAGCGACCGCGTCCGCGTCTCCGCGATTAGTTGAAGGGTGCGGTGCGTACTGCCGGTGCTGGTACTATTGATGCTAGTACTACTGTTGATGTTGCTTGTGGTGTTGTTGCAACTGTTGCTGCTCCTAAGACGGCTGCGGGGGAAGTGGGCAATCGTGATCCCAATGAAACTTGTCTGCCATGGGTATTCCGGCGTCTACACAATACCGACAAGGAGGTGCCCCCCGCCTAGGCATTGAGCTATCAACGCGCGGCTAACGGCTAACACATTTGAACGCCATGGGATCATGCATTCCATGGCTATTGGTGGTAGCGTAATAGCCAAGAAAGGACGTATGAGAGTTGTGTTGTAAAAGCATCGTAGGCAATTAAGTGAATGGTATGGAAGTAGTAGCTTGCCCATCTCTTCTCGCGTCTAGAGCATCAATAATGTTGGTCCGCGCCCATGATTACTTGTTTAAGTTACGTAAGTAGCTTCTAGCAGGATTCTCAATAATCATTACTTCGTCTTCAGTGATGTCATGGTAGGTGTGCAACATAAGTTGGAGAAAGGCGTTTATAATATCTCGGTTTCGCCTTGTGAGTCCCATAATTTTTCGAGCAACCCAACTGTCTTGCCAACTTCCCTCCGTTCGAATAAGTCAATGAGTGTACGCCACGCACCTGAGCACGGCGGCACTTGTGCAGGGAAGGAGGGGTCGCGCTGAAAAATTGTCAAGGCTATGGCAACATTGGGGTGTTTCATCACATTGCAACATTAGCCTAACATTTGTTTCTGAAAGTTACGATAAGTTGTGTTTACAACAACATCAGGTGGTGCTACTCCTTCTAGCAACTGCGGGAAAACATGGATTATAGCTCGCACATAGTTAATATATTCCCTATGGAACTCTGGAAAAATGAGTGACGGCTGTGAAAGTCGGTCAATGTGCGCATAGAGACATGGTAACGCTACCGTCATCAAATTGGCCGTGTCTACACTGCTCCCCGTCGAATATATAAGGATCTGCGTCATATATTGGGGTAGCACTGCGGTTTATGCGGCTATAAATTCCAGTGTATGTCGGTGGTGGCGGCTGTGGCTGCCCGTGCTGCTGCCCTAGGCTCGCGTTGACTCGCTCAAGCCGTGACATTATCAACCCATGAATGGTCGCTTGCGACCGTTCTGTCGTCGTGTCTGTCCGCTCGACCGTTTCAGAGCGTGTACTAGCCACAGTATTATCCAAGGTAGTGGGGGAAACATGTTCTTTAACATAGGGTGACCCAAAGGCCACGACTTGGGTCGGTCTGTTGTTGCTCCGTGTGACGGGCGCCGCCGTCGGCGGCTACTTCCGTTCAAACATGCATGAAAGCGCTCGTTTACACTTTTCGCTCTTGTGTTTTCTCATGTTATCACTGCGTTGGTTTCGTGTATAAAGCTTATCAAGTGGTGTGAGGGTCCATAACCTCTCATCGGAGGTGCCCGTGAGTTGCGAGGTGAGTCGACATGTGTATGCGCCGAGGCGCTTTGTGGTGGTTACATGAGAACTAACGAACAACACAATAATCTTTGCTTGTATCGTGTTTATCTTTACTAGGTCAACTGTACATAGTCCTTGATAACGTGCACAACTGTGAGCGTACATGTAATGGCAATGATGTGCTATAATAGAGTTCGATACCGGAAACATGATACTAGCGCGGGAGATAGCCTAGCATGCCTACATGAGGAGGCACTGCGAAGGGAAGGGAGATGAGTGAAAGGAAGAAGGACAGTGGCGGCCGGCAAAGGCAACGGGTGGGCCGGCGTTCGGCCGCCACATGTTGTGGCCCGTTTGTTTTCCTTTTTCCTGTTGTTGGTTTCCATTATTGTTTTCCCTTTTATTGATATCTATTCGTATCATAATTACATGGCTCGTACTACAAGGGAGGACGGAGCTGCTTTTCATGTTACAACTTCGCAAACATTTTATTCGCGCGACCGTAGAAAGCGCAATGAAATGCCCGCACAACATTTATGACGCACTGACAACGCTAGGGTGCCCACCTTCCGTCTTTTGCGAGAGCTGTCGCAAAAAAACCGGCATCGTGGCTGTCGCTAACCAATAAACATGCAAGGTGATTATCCATTTGAGTCCTCACACGGCCATTTGACGTCCCCGCCTTCATAAAAAAAAACCCACTTCGCGATGAAAAAGGTTTTATGTTGCACAAAATAAGCTTCGCTTACGATGATCGCCTTTGCATTTTTATCTACCGTCTGGCCCATTGCCTCGACCCTCGGCTCTTCTTTTTCTGACTTCGAAAGCTCCCTACGTATTCACATCCCTATAATGACAAACCGTCTTTCATACGCATCTTTCAACTCACACCCATCTCCGCGCCCCCAAATCCCCAACCACCTTGCCGATGTTGATAGCATTTTCAGTTTGCAAGAAACAAGCGGGTCAAATGACAACCCCTCTCCCCGTAGTACCAAAATGTCGTGTTCGCTTGCATATTCATCACCACGAACATGTGTTAATTTCAAATTCGCCATCGGCCTTTTGCCGCGCGCCCGCGTATGGACGTTGACGCCGCCAATGAATAATGTGATTTTCCATAGGGTCTCTCCCCAATACTACATCCCGTACTTTGCGACCCAGTCAACAAATATCAACACTTTCACGTTATCACATTGCAATGTACCGTCGCTCCCTCGGCGCTCTCAGTCTATTCAATCACAACAATGCAAATCCGCGCACGCAAAATCAAGTCGCCATGTCACAACAAATCCATGTACCGTCAATACTAACAACGACTTTGTCAGCCGGTCCAACTTGCATGCAGTCGTTGTAGATGTTTTTCATTTTCATTAACAATTGTTTCATGCTAATTGCAAACCGTCGCCAACGCGCCAACAAGCATTCACTCATGGCGATGCCGCAATACATGTAAAGCTCCTATCCCAACCTCGCACATTGTGGCCTAAGCGGCGTATTGTGGCGAGTACTGTCCTATCGTAGGACATGTGACTGTAGGACTCGTACGTATCGCTACTGGTTGCATTCCGTGCACTCCGAGGAAGTGTTCACCCACAATTGTAATGGCAATATAATTAGCTCAAGTCCCAATACAATACTGCCGTGATTACTTGTGAGATTAACTAAGCGACACGACGCGCCTCATCACGACTGTCCGAGGCGATAGTCAACACGTCACATGAGACGAACTTCCGAGGGTCGCGTGACGCTTCAAGACTGAAGGCTAGCTAGGTTGGGCTACTTAAGCCAACGCAGTGGAGGGAGGAGACAAGACATTTTTCTAATTCTCTTTGTATTTATACTCAATTGAATTGCAAGCAGTTACGTTCTTCCACATTCTCACTGCCTTAGGCGTTATTAATTGTTACGCATTTTGTTTCCTAGGCAAAACATCACGGAATGCTTATACAATAACTGGCGTACGATGTGGTATGTGGTACATTTTGTTAATCATTTTCAACAATGATATATATCGTCCATGTTTATTATAAAGGTATCCGTCGCGAAGCCACAGAAACGAAATTGTTAATGCCTTTGCATCTTGCAGCTCTCCCGCGAGTAAGAAACCCCTTTTTGCTATCCAATGCGATACTGCCCATCTGCAATTCACTGATTTTGTTACTTGGAAAAAAACACAATCCACCTAAACCATGAAATGATAACAAGCCGAAGGGAACTCCCACCCTCTGCATGTGTCACATTTCGACGTGCCATCGCCCTCACCCCATCAAAAGATGCCAATCACCCAAGCGATGACTTGTCAGGCTTCGTCACACCAACAGCCACAAACCCATCATAGGCTCACCAAACCCTGGTCTGCCCTAACCACCAACACTTAAAGGTGCAGCCAACCCTACTAAGGCAGCCTCACACCGCATGGTCGCTGCAGAATGCGCGGACGGACGGTTTGCAGCCCTCGTTTCGCACCATTCCAAACTATTTTTACAATTGTTCCACAAATCCCCCCTCCAAAACAGCGCTGCACATGATCACCACAAACTAAGCCCTCTCCTTCTTCTTTTTCTTCGTCTTCCCCTTCTCCTCCCCCTCCGCGTCCCTCCGCTTCCTTTTCTCGCCCTTCACCTCCTCCTTCCCCTCCGTACCCCCCCTCACCTCCTCCTCCTTCTTCAAGTTCCCGTTACCCTCCTCAACCCCTCCTTTCTTCTCTCGCTTCTTCTTCTGCTTCTTCTCAGAGCTCTTAGGCGCCTCGACAACCCTCTTCTCCTCCGCCACAACCCCATTCCCCTTCTCCTGCCCTTTCTTCCCTTCCTTCCCCTTCCTCTCCTTCCTTCTCTGCTTCTCCTCCGCTCGCTCCTTTTCACACAACCCCTTCGCCGTTTCACCACTCGCTCCCTTTTCCCCGCCCTTCCCCTCTTTGCGCCCTTCGCTCGCCCTCCCCACCTCCCCCTCCTCCACCTCATGCTCCCCCTCTCGCCCACTGCCTGACGCCCTGCACCCCAAGCCACAAAGCAACGCAACCAAAACTCAGCACCGACAGACCAACCAAATTTCCCCAGCCTCCTTTCCCATTCAACCACCTCCACCTACTTGGAATCTCCTGAACCCCCCTTTCCTCAAATGAGCCGAGACAGCCAGGGGCGTGGTTAGGGAAAGGGGTAAGGACAGCAAAGGGGGACGGGTTTCACTTCTTTTTGCGCGCGGCCTGTGCGATGATGCTCGGCGCAGATGTGCCAACGGGTGCGGCGCCGCTGCGAACCCCCGTCCGCCCCTCCATCAGCGACCCTGACATGCTGAAGAAGTCATCCTGCCCCGCCGTCCTACACCACGGCACCCACTCAGCCACCCCACCTCCCATCCAGTCTTTGGGCCTTATGCACTTGGATGACATGTAAGAGGAGACTGGGCGATTTGATCTGAATCGTAAAGAGCGCTCACTCTTTCAGAACGAACCGCACTTGCGTCCCCACCGCGATTCGCTCCCCCCCGCCCTTGCTACTGCTCCAACAGTCCCCCTGCATTGGGAGCCGGCGTATAGGCTGACTACAGGCTGTGCTCAATTCCTAACCAATTTGATTGACATTTGTTCTGAATTTGTATTCATTGTTTCTGCAAAAGGGCCGACGAGCACCCACAGACACACAGAGACACACGCACCTGGTGACGGAACTCCCTTCGAATATTTTCCGCGGTTATGGAGGCATTGAGCACGCCCAGCACCAGCAGCCCGATATAGTCCTGCCCCACCTGGTTCACTGTGCCCACTGCGACACCGAACAGCGAATGAGGCGGCCGAGTGAGCGACGACGACGGCGGAAAACGAAAAAGTCGCCGCAGCGACAGTCGTTTCGGTAGAACAGGCATGAAAGCACCACACAAAAGAGGTCGACCAAGACGACGCTGATTCTCTGTCGCACGAGCGGGTGTGTCGGGAGGATAGGATAGGAGGGAGGGGTGTCACCGAGCTCGTCTCCTGGTTGCGGCGCGAAGACAATCAGCGACGCGGTGGCCTTAACGTTGATATAAGGAAAATACGGTTGGATTACCGCCTGTCGACCCACCACCGCCTCCGCTTCGTACGCCATCACCACGCCCCCAAAATCATGACTGTACCTGTAGGGCCATCCTTCCGCGCGTCAGCCACGGGACTTACACACGAGGTGGCTGTACGTGCCCTTGTCGTCGCCAGCGCAGGCGATGGCGCGAGATTGCGACACTCGGAGAATAATATGTGCGATGAGCGCCGTTAAGACAGCCCACCTGAGTAGCAGTCCATTGAGCTCCTGTCGCACTCCGTCCAGTACATTTCCGGCGGTGGAGGGGTGCAGGTTGAGCGAGAACTCTGCCTTTACTCGGCGCAGCGGCGGCGACCGACGCGACGGCATGGCGCACTGCCGTCGTCGTTCAGTTCTGCGGCGGCGGCGGCGGGCGTGGCTGCACCGGCAAGGCTATTTCGACGGCGACACCGCCAGCTGAAGAGAGACTTGAGGCAGGAGGTGAAAGCAGCCTCTCTTGGCGCGACTACTGGTTTCAGTGGTGCCGAGACTGACTGACACCATCACCTGACACTCTTAGTTCAAGGAGGTTGTGGTCGGCGGCGCGAGACGTCATTTGTATCGTCGGGGACAAAAATTCCAGAGTATAAATTAGCGACATCCTTAATGAGGGCTTAAGCTGACATTCGAATTAGGCCTCGGGCTCAGGTTTTTTTTTCATCTTTTCTTCTTTTTGCTTGGTGGCCTCCCCTCTTTTTACGAGGTGATCCCTAAATCCTTTATTGGGGGTTTTTCCTTCCCTGCTGCCGTTTCACCCCCTTTGTCGTGGCATTGTTTTTAGTAAGAGAATCATTATAGCTTAACATGAATTATTTGAGAAATATGATGTACAGTGTGGCCTCCGCCACTGCTTGTCTTGTAAGCATTAACAAGTTTTTTTATGTACAGGTACCGTACCTCGTCAAATTTATTAGCGACTGGGAGTCAGATTATGCCAAAGATGACAGCTTGCTTACATTTTGGATAAACAGGCACTAAAACACCTATTCAGAGGTGTTATTTCTATTCAGCGCTTGATCAGGGAAGGGTGGGTGGGTTGCGCGAGCCGAATGGGCGAGCGCAAAGGCAGAAGGTGGCTGCTACCAGCTAGAGAAGCTGCTTTATAGGTAAAGCAGGTGGGCGTCCGCCGCGGACAATTTACTGTGCTTGTGACGCTTTGTCTCCGCGCGTTGCCTTAGGCGGACTCAACATGGTACGTTTACTAACCGTTAAACCCCAATATTTTACCAATATAAGATTTTAGCGACTGGAAGTCAGATCATGCCATTGAGATAGACTGAAGGTCTGCATAGGCTACTAATCCGGGGGTTTGGCGACGAGCCAGCCGAAGAATAGCCAGGCCGCCGGGGTTTCGCTCATGGTGGGGTCGATGTACTTGCCGGTGACGACGTCGCTGGTTTTCGACCAACCACCCATGTAGCGGATTTTGGTAAGGGGTGCGCCGATGCACGCGGCTGCGGACGCCGCGCCTTTACGTAGGCTATGCGATGTCCACTTGAATTGCGTGGGGGGTGCAGCGCCGATGGTGTTGCACGCCTCACGAATCCACTCGGTGATGGTACCGGCCGTCCACGTGTGTGGCTTGTCCTCGGGCGTGACGGCCCAAAAAGCAGTTGGTCCGGATCCAGTGCCGAGGATGTTGCAGTAACTGGTGCGTCCAGCGGTAAAGGCCTCCAGGAGGTCCGCGAGTAGCGGTACTGCAGTAATAGGGAGTTGCAGGAGCGGTTTTTCGGCCGCGGTCCTACGATGGTCTCCCTTTGCTTTTCGTACAAATAACAGTATGTTACCGCCCGTTCGGTCGACCGCGATGTCGTCCATGTGGCAACGTACGCCGGTTTCTGCGCGGCAAAAATAGCAGTAGTTGGTGCGGACTGCGAGCATCGCGCGGAACGTCTTGATATGTACGAGGTTGTCTGGCTGCCAGGTGAGCGCGCGGTAGTGTCGATGGGCGAAGAGTAGCATATGTTGTACGATGGGGGCTGGGAGCGGTACGCGAATGTCGGGGGCGGTGATGGGCTGCTGCTGCATGGCGAGCCCCCGACGTGCGTCCGTGAGAAGGGGTCCCAGCGCCACTGGCTCCTTCAGGTGGTCGCGAAAGAACTTGTTAATGGCTGAGAAGTAGGGTTGGAGGCTGTTGGCTGCGATGGTTCCGGATCGAGCGAGCCAAGCTGTAAATCGAAGCATGTCGGCCGCGGTCGCCTCGAGGGGTGTGATTCCTTCCTCGTTGCAGAAAACAGTAAAACGGCGCATACCGGTGCCATAGTTGTTGTAGGTGGTGGGGGCGAGGGAGCCGGTGAGAAGGTCGAGCACGAGGTCGCCCAAGTCGTCCGTGCCGACGAGTGTGCCGACATGGTTGCGCATCGAGGCGTGCCACGGTGCGTGGGCCGCAGGTTCGACGAGTCGGTATTTTACGGGTGCGGCTTGGTAGTCGTTGTCCGCGGATGTCCGGTCGTGCCGCGGTCTTGTCGAGGACGTCCGGGTGGTCGGTGTTGGGTGGAGTGTACCACGTGTTCGGTAGAGCCAAGCCGGGGCGGTACGTGGAAAGCCGTGACGCTCCAGCCGGGCGGTCCGACGCCCTCGTACGCTCCGCGCTTGCCCGGAAAGAATAAATCTCGGGAGGGGGGGTACAGGATCTGTTCGTCGGAAAGTTCGCTTAGTAGTTGGTACCACTGTTTGGCGGGCCAGTAAGGCGCGATGACTGTTGCTTCGGCCCCGGATTGGCGTAACTTCTGGACGAGGTCTGGGAGTAGCGTCCAAGGTGGGTTGCACCAGTTGGTCTCTGCTGTCCAGCGGTTGTCGGGTAGATGGAGGCAGTCCACGGCTTCGGAGGTGGGGTCTCGCCAGCGGGCGTTGTAGCGGGGAAGCTGCGTATTGCCCTGCGTGGCAAACCTGTCGATGGAGTGGGGGCCCCACAGGGAATTCAGGTAAGTGAAGATGCGGGGGTTGAGTTGCCAGTCGTCCCGGTCGGTTTCGCGGCTCAGTCTGTCGGCCCAGACGTTGGCTGCGGAGCGAATATATCGCGCGCGGATGCTGATGTCGTTGGTGTCGATGAGTTCCCACAGTTTGCGCAGTTCGTCCATCATAGCCGGGGACCTCGAAGTTAGGTGACTGAGGACTGCCACCACTGCTTGGTTGTCCTCGTGCAGGAGGACTTTGCGGCCGCGCAGGAGGGGCAAGAACGAAAGGACGGCGAGTCGCACGGCCTTTAATTCCTTCCAGGTGATGTGCTGCTGCTGGTCTGTCGCTGCCCAGAAACCTCGGGCTTCCAACTGTTCGTTTAATACAGCTCCCCAGCCGTAACCTGAGCTGTCGCAGTGCAGGTAGGCGGTCTCGATGGGGGAGAATATGGAGCGGCCGTTGTTGGCGGAGGGGACTTGCGTCCACCATTGGAGGTCTCGTCGCAACTGGTAGGTGAGTTGCACCCGGCCTCCCCATCCCGTGCGCGTAGCGAGGACGTCGTGTAGTTCGCGGAGGTAGAATCGGGCTGCTGGAATGGCGAGGTACATGTACTGTGCTTTTCCGGCGAGCACCGCGAGCTGCCGGGCAGGGAGCCATCGTGCGTCGCGCGTAGAGCGTTGTAGGAGGGTCCGGGCTAAGGTAGCGATGGCCTGTAGTTTCGAAGCAGGGGCTCGGAACGTAGAGGTTGTGGTGTCGATTTGGAGGCCGAGGTGTTCGCAGATTTGCGTCGGCTCCCAGTGGCCTTTCTTGGGGTTGCGTCCTAGCCCGAGGCGGTCGAGTAGGCACGCGACGCGGTCTCGGAGTTGTAACGCTGCGTCTCTGCTGTCGGCAAAAAATAGGAAGTCGTCCATGTATGGGAGTAATCGGACACCCCGCCATCGAGAGTTGCGCAGATAGCGACGGGACGGTGTAGGTCGTGTGGGCTGTTGTTGCGTAGCTAGACGGGGGTTGTGTACGGTGGGGTTGAGCAGTGGTTCGCGTAAGTGCCGGATAAAAACTTCGGTAAGCCGGCAAAAATAGTAACTGCTGCATTTCCAGCCCATCGGAAGCCCGGCGAGTCTGTACAGTGTTCCGCGATAATTTACCGTGAAGAAGTCTCTGTCCTCTTCCCGTATGCCCAGGGTGTAGTAGCCGTCCGCTAGGTCGAAAGACACCATCCAGTCGCCGGCCCGCGTCACATTCTTGAGGTGCTTGAGTGTCTCGAAAGTTAGCTTGTGGTCCTTGCAGTACTTGTTCAGGGGGCGTAAGTCGATAATTAGTCGCCATTTGTTTTCGCCCGGTTTTGGGACTAAAAACATTCTGGAAACCCATCTGTTGCGCTGGCCTGGCTCCCAGGCGCCTGACTGCAGGAATCGGGGAAGCTCGGAGTCCATGAAGTCGAGCTGCTGTTTTGTTGCGTTCAGCATGGAGGTGCCGCTGTTGAAAGGTGGGGGTCGCCGGCCGCCGATGAAAGGTATGCGAACCCCGTGACGAATCCAACCTAGAACTTGTTCGCTCGCGCCTAATCGCTTCCACTCGGACGCTCTGTTCCGCACGCGGTGTCGCATGAAGTTGGAACGGTCGTTGCAGGACGTGGCGCGGCGGGTCACACCGTCAGGCGTTCTTGTCCGGGTTCTTGGTCTTCGTGTCTTTGGGGTCGGCGTTGTCTCTCGGTGGTGGCTTGGGCTTGGGTTGGGGTCGGGGGTTCGGTGTCGGTGTAGGCCGGTCGGGGGGGGGGTCGGTCGGGAGTCTTGCGCGCGAAGGTAGCTCCCGCGGCGGCTTTGGCGCTAGCGAGTAGTGAACACTCGAGGGTTTTGTCGATGAACGCTCGGTGTAGGTTGTCGTACTCGGAGGAGGCAACGTCCGGTCGCGGCTTGAGGAACCGCTCGTAGGCGAGTTCCGCGAAAACGCGGTCCGAATCGCTCGTCTCCCCTCCGCCCTTGGTGTGTCGGATGTGGGATATCCGCACACGGGCGGCCTCCTCGAGCGCGCTGTGGGTGTGGTTGCTTTGACGCAGGGTGACGACCGCCGCCGCGAATTCCGGTGAGTCCTTGGGATAATTTTGAATGTCTTCCAAAGCTGATAAGCTCGCCGTGTTAGCGCAGGCGGCGTAGGCGGCGTGACAGGCCGTGGCGCGGTATTCTTCGAGCGTGGCGTTGTGCCGGCGGGCGGAGAGGTGGCGGTAGGTGTCACATGTGAGCTTCCAGATTTGTGGGCCGTTGAGATGTCGGGGGGGTAGCTCGAGGCCGGGGGCAATGTAGGGTCCCCATAGCTCTGTGTCGATGTGGTAGTCCTCATCTGGCAGGGCTGTTGGGGTTACCGTCGTCGCTGGGGCTGGGGCCAGGGGTCGCACGGTGGGGTCGATCGAGGGTAGCTCGGTCGGCAGCTGGGCGCTGCGGGCGTCGTGCTCCGCAATTCCACCCTTCGGCGTGTCGTTTACGCCGACGGGACTGGCTAGCTGTGTGTTGACTTGCTTTGCTGCTGCTAGTTGAGTGATGATGGTCGAGCTAAGCGTAGCCGTTAGTTCGGTAAAGGCTTGCTGAAAACGGCCATTTAGTCGCTCCTCTAAAGCGGCCGCGTTAGCGAGTAAGCGTTGCTCCTGTTCTTTGAATTCTATTAATGTAATAAATTCCGGCGCGTCGCGAATTTCGTCGTCGACTTGTCCGTCTGTAGCCATCGTATATTCGAGGAGGGTAAAGAGTCTCGGCCGTGGTAGACGCGGTCGAGGGTAAGCTGTCACCTTGCGCAGCTACGAGAGCTACGATGCATGTTGCGCGAGCCGAATGGGCGAGCGCAAAGGCAGAAGGTGGCTGCTACCAGCTAGAGGAGATGCTTTATAGGTAAAGCAGGTGGGCGTCCGCCGCGGACAATTTACCGCGCTTGTGACGCTTTGTCTCCGCGCGTTGCCTTAGGCGGACTCAACATGGTACGTTTACTAACCGTTAAACCCCAATATTTTACCAATATAAGAATAACGTCAAAGTATGACCAAGGTACGGGTACATCTCACTTTGCCTAAAGTTTATGTACCTGTACAGTCAAGTCGAAGGAAAACATGTAGTCGCCCGCCTTTCTCGTTAGGAGTCGAACTCCTAGCAGTGACTCCAAGCGCAGCCGTTCTCGAACGCAGAGACTGTTCAGATGCCATAGGTCGACGATAAATCTATAATGATTCATGCCGGACTTGGCGACTAAACGGAGTATGGACACGTTTTGGCTTCAAGTGGAGGGCTCCTAGGCAAGGACTGGATCCGGATCCTACGGCTCCGCGGATCCCCGAGACTACTCGGGTTCGGACTCGGTCTCGTGGGTCCGGACCCTAGAATCACAGGTAATCGCTGGATCCGAACCCTAGGTTCGGTAGGTAATCGCGGGATCCGAACCCTAGAATCACAAGTAATCGTTGGATCCGGTAGTAGTTATTGTAAGTAATCGTAGGATCCGGTACCAGTTATTGTAAGTAATCGTAGGATCCGGTACCAGTTATTGTAAGTAATCGTTGGATCCGGTATTCATCGTACTTTAATGGATCCGCGGTAATCGCGAGTACCTCATCCTCGCAAAACTATGTGGAATCGCGATACCCAATCAGTACGAACGATTCCGAGTATCTCACGATTCTGTGGTGGCCCGAAGTGACACGCTGTTTTTTTGGGAGGTATTTGGCAATTCAAATCTGCCGAGGTGTATGTCTAGGATTGGTTCAATAGCCCTGATTGTTGTCATTCCGCAGCCTTGAATCGATTGTAGCCCACCCAAGGGCCAGTTAAACGGTGCGTACGCGCTTGAAATCCACCATAATCTGCCCGCATCCAACTCCTATCATAGTTAGCAACAATGGCGGGGCAAGCGGGAAGTAGTAGACCGTCTAGATTAGGGAAGAGCTTGTCATCGACGGCTATCCAATGCACAGAAGAGGAGCTTGTTGGGAATTCAGATAGGGTGTTCAGGATACCTCAGTCAAAATCTAATGTATGGGATCCAAGCATGAGCAGGCGCATCGAACTAGTAAAGATGTAAAAAATGAATTTGCAGTACAAATTTCCCCCAAAATGCGCAATTTGTATCAATTTGCATGAGTTCTTCGAGTACTTGTTGGAATCGCGAACCCAACGAATCCAACGGAACCAAAAATTTAGAAGTACTCATGTACTCGGTTCCGGAACCCAAAACACAGGTACTCGCTGGATCCGAACCCCAGAATCACAGGTAATCGCTGGATCCGAACCCTAGAATCACAGGTAATCGCGGGATCCGGACCCTAGAATCACATGTAATCGCGGGATCCGAACCCTAGAATCACAGGTAATCGCGGGATCCGAAGCCTAGAATCACAGGTAATCGCGGGATCCGGATCCCTTTTTTAGAGGTACTCACTAGTTCCGGATCCTAAAAAATCAAGTACTCATGGATCCGAACCCAACAAAAAATGGCGGATCCAGTCCCAGCTCCTAGGCTCTAGTCTTCACGAAGCGCGCGAGTTCGGCATGGACGAAGGTGAGTTGCTCGGGGGTAGCGTCCAACCAGGGGGCGCCTTGGTTGAACGAGGGTGGTGGTCAACTGTTTTAGAAAGGAATAGTGACCCCCTCCCGGATCCACTTCCAGACTTGCCCGCTCGCTCCGACATTTTTCCATGCTTGCCATTTTCGCCGCACGCGATGACGCATGTAGTTTGAATCCCGTATGCATGAATCGGCGCGGCGGGCAACCCCGGCATTCCTCCTTGTCGGCCTCGATCTTCTAATGTGCCTTGTCGTTAGAGGGGAGGGACCGGCCTCCCGAGCGGACACTAGGCTTGGCCTTCTTTTTGTCCGGCTTAACCTGCTTGTCGCTAGGTTTTCCCGGTCTCTCAAGTCTAGGCTTATGTGACAAGTACAATCATGCGGCGCCAGCCGGCGGCGCAACGGCGGCGGCCCCGGAGGGGGGTGCGCTCGCAGGCTCGTCGGCATCCCCTCAACTCCCCGTGGTGGGCGCTGGAAACCTCGTAGCCGTGCTATGCCTGGCACGGTAGGGGGCTAACAAGGCCGACAACTCGATCCGCAAGATCATCACCTGTCGGGAAAGCCATGTACATAGGGCTTTTGAAAAAAATAATTTCTGTGCAATACCGGCATAGAGATCTCCCACTCGGCCCGCCCGATATGTTTTTTCGCGGTCAGATACTACTATAAATATATTCACACTTCGAGGGGGTGGGGCATGTACTCCAAGAGCGTTTGATGGCGAGGAAGGTACGGCCGGATCAACGGTGGGAAGCGGGTGTTGGAGTTGGTGGTGGCCAACCGGGAAGCAGCGCCCGGAAAGGGCGCTCGCTAGCCGTCGACCAGTCATGTGCCAGTCGAAACTTCCCGGGGGGTGAGACAAGACATGGCACATGCCGGTGGCTGGTCACAGGCGGAAGAGCGGCTATGTGAGGCGGCGGCGATCCTCAGGATCAACCGCCGCCGGAAAGCCCTGTACGGAGGGCTTTTTCGGAAACTAAACTAATATCCGTACCCGGCGTCGAACTAGTTGGGGAGCAACATAAGGGCAGGGCGCTAACTAGTGAGCCGCTACGTCGACAAGCTACATCTCCCGGGGGAAGGAGTAAGCTTGGGCGGCAAGGAGGCCGGTCGCGACGGAAGGAGCGACACGATCTGGCGGCGACGACCCTCCGGGTCGTCGGCGCCGCCGGAAAACCCCGTACGGAGGGTTTTGACTAATTTCCGTGCACCCGCGGCCCGTCGGATTCGACTACGGTGACCTGCCCCCCCCCCCCCCCCCCCCCCCCCCCCCCCCCCCCCCCCCCCTCTTCGACACCCACTACCCCGACATACCTACAACCTCTTGAGTGTGGGCCCGGGTGGGCGCGGAGCCCCCCGCTCAACAAAGGTTGCTTGGTGGACGCGCGATTAGAGGGGGGAGGGTACGGACGCATGCCGGACTATCTGATCGGTACCCGGGTACCAGTCAGAGAAAAAAATCGAGGAAATGGGAGGGGAAAATTGAGGCGCGGAGGAAGGAGCGCCCATTTTGTCTATGTCTGTGTGTCTTGGTCCCCCCCCACCTGCCCTCGAGGTGACCGGGGACCTCGACAGGGAGGACCGTTGCGTCGGTAGACGCGGCAACGACCTTGGGGCGGGGCATACGAGATGCGGCGGCGGAATCGACGAGCGACCACGCGAGGAGGGTCTTTTGCCAACCTTTCCCCTCCTATCTTCGGCAAGACCGAAGTCACGCGGGAGCTAGATTAGGCTAGCCCGTCGTCCCTCCCGAACGCCGACCGGCCTTGGCCGGTCGGCACCCCGGTTCGGTGGGAGGGGGCCGTGCATCGTGAAGGTCGAGCAGCAGTTTAGTTTTGCATTACTCGACAAGTGGATTTACTTTTAGATCTGTTTTTCTTGATTACAAAATTATTACGTTGTTACTGCTTAGGCGGGGGGGTTGTGGCAATTGCTGTGATTGCTTACAGTTTTTTAACTCCCGAGGAACGTCGTCACACAATGAAGCTAGGTGTGTCGATAGGTGTACCTGGTCGAAGAGACCCGGGCCCAACTTGCTCATAAGTCATGTATGGCTAGGTAGAGTGGCCCGATAGATGGCCTCCGGTCCAGTTTGCCGGCTCGCTGTGAACAATTTCCAATTTCCAATACAATCATGCAACACTACATTGCATGACATTGTACATGTACTTGTTACTAAATCCAATTCGTGCTTTCTATCGGAAGGACGTACATCGTGGATGCGTCGCTACTTCAATTTAGCGAGGGTACTCATGCGCACTATATTACCCGGTACGTACAATAAATCTAACTAGCTAGACGACGCGTTGGACGAGTTTCCCAATGCTAAACGAGATTCCCAATGATGGACGTCGCTAGTCTGTGGGTAACCGACAGAGGGCCCTAGCACCTAGCACGAGGACCAAGCGAGAGAAAGTGCAAGCTAGCTAGGCGAGACCCATAACCTATTTAAGCCTAGTGCAGTAGAGGGAAGCGACTGAACCTTTTCACAATTCCTTTGTTCGATTACAATCTAGTGTTAAATACAAACAATCAAACATTTTCTCATCTCTTCCTCCATCTGCACTTCCACCTGCACCGACATCAACAGCAAGCAAAACAAAACATATTTGTGATTGCAGTGAGCCCTCATAAGGCGAACTGCCACACATGTGTACAATACCGGACACCGCATTTGCGGTAAGCGTCATCAACAGACGGCAAACAACTATCACACATCCGCACATGAAGCAGCTCAAACGAATGCTCCGCTAACAAGGCCCATGGGAGTCACCTACGGACGGTCATCTCATGACAATGCGGACGACATCGAAGTGTTCTCGGACACTAAATGGGCAGCAAACACGACTACCAAACGATCGTGCACAAGTGAACGGGCAGTGATCTAGAGGGGCTATTACATGATATAAGTGCCCGTCCACGTCTTCCTACATATTGATGTGCGCACTAGATAGATATACAAGCGGCATCTTGCTTGCTGCCGCTCGCTTCTCATCAATCCCTCATCATGCTGCAACTATTCGCTCCCAGGCATCCCGCGCACGCGCCTACAAGCATCGCGAGGGGGCTGCGGCCCCCTCCTCGACCGTGCTCCGATAATTTCATCCGCTATGGAAAAACTGTCACGGAAAGCACTACCCGTACGGCCGTACCCTGTGACGCGAATCTCATCTATAGTATTGTAGAGTGCGTAGTTGGCTCCTGCTATTACACGGGATGGAGGGTTTATGGAAAACCCTTAAACCTGAAGGTTTCTTTATTCATTTGACAGTCCAATTGTATTTTGGGGGCCTCAGAGCGCAGAGAGGCCCGCGTCCGCCAGCTCACAGGCGGTGCCGTGCTCGTGCTCCAGCTTGCGGCGCTGGAAGAACAGCGCGCAGTCAAGCGAGACGCACACCACTCGGTCCAGTCCGCTGCTGGCGGTGCGCGGGTTGCCACCACCGCCGCCGCAGTGAAGGCACACCTCCAAAACCTTCGTCGCCGCGGCGCCCAGCGCCGCCGCTCGCCCGTTCAGTGCCGCCACTGTAGCCTGCACAACTCAAAGCGAAAATACATCAATTAAAACATTTACATTTATTCATTCATATATTTACGTAAATACATCGACCTCTACAGACAAATACACATGCACCGACAAAACCCTACAGAAATGCCCATACCCATATACCTACCCACGCATCTACCCAGCACCACACACGCACGCACATACACACACACACACACACACACACACACACACACACACACACACACACACACCCGCACACACACCCGCAACACACACGCGCGCACGCATACTCATACACACATACACGCAACATACACACACACACGCAACACACACACACACGCACGCACATACACACACACACACACACACACACACACACGCAACACACACACATACACACACACCTACAACCACACACACACACACACACAGACACGCAACACACACGCGCAACACACACGCGCGCACGCATACTCATACACACATACACGCAACACACACACACACACGCAACACACACACATACATACACACACACCTACAACCACACACACACGCACACACACAAAAACAAGAGCGAAGAATAAGCGCAAAAATCGATGAGCGATGCACTCACGCATACATACACGCACGCAAGCGTACACACACACACACACACACACGCACACGCAACACACACGCGCGCACACACACACACCTACAACCACACACACGCACACACACATAAACAATAG